>OY757921.1:60068990-60088990 GCA_963585895.1 Sepioteuthis lessoniana
AAATAATAATGATTCTAAATGAGTTCAAGTGTTACTGTCCAAGGTTTTTTATTCTATTTAATGAAAATCATTTATTTTAACACAATTTTAATTGTTTCAATTATAGCTATCTCGGTGCAGTTGATGAGCAACCACAACCTTTGAGCATCTTTTAGATCAAATGGAATTGGGTACTTGTTTGCTACTCGAAAAATTTGAGGAATATAGTTAGGACAATCATATAGGCGTTAGGTCTTGATAAAACAAGACGATTGATTGAATCGGGTCCCTCCAAAAAGGGCTAATGAGGAGTATTTCCGGTTACCTAACCTCTTTGGTTGCCGGGTCATGGATTATTTAGCTATTAGGATCATGTCATTGTTGATTATTATAAAGTATGGTCGTCTGTCCGAAATTAGTTGATCCGTTTCTATGTCAAAATCCTAGTGAATTTTGGGCGTCTTATTCTCCAGGAAAGATTCTGGGTTGTGCATATACTATTGTTCATATAATCAAATTTAGATATTTTGTACAATGTCCAGTTGATCACCCAGCTCACCTAGTCGTGTCCTGTCTTATACTCTTTCTGTGCAAGCTTTCTCCATTCGCTGATAATGTAATTGATCGTTTCGTCCCTATTAACATATAACCTACATCTACTGTTTTGTTGCGTCTTATCTATTCTTGCTTTGCTGTAGTTGGTCCTTATGGTGTTGTTTCTCATTGCTATCAGAAGAGACTCAATTTCTCTTTTAAGGATTATTATTATTATTATTATTATTATTATTATTATTATTATTATAACGCTATGTGAGCTTTCGCACCAGTTTTAACTAGTAGTTTTTAACTGAAATCTAAATGACAACATATCCTCTTATATTTTTGGGATTCTTTCACATATTTTCTGCTGATCTAAACAGTTTTGTAATGTGGATGGTCTTGATTTTTCTTCCGTTCTCCTATCCCTTCTGTCTCTTTTTTCTGCTTTTTCCATTTAAACTGTGTCCCACTGGACCAGCAAAATATACCAGATGACAAGTTCTTTTTTTTTCTGGTAAATAAACTCTCAATCCTGATTTCTGGCCAGGATTCAGTGATTCATTTCTATACGTTATTAGTTTTTCTCAGTTTAAAGACCCAAAATGATTTAGAAAATGATTTACAAAGTTTTAAATGAGTAATAATAGAAAAATATTTCAAACAGAATAAACTAAAATTCTTTGTTCTCACTGATAATAATCTCAATAATCTTTTGAATCTGTCGTTTCTGCAAGTGAACAAAATCATCACATCTGCTTAACGAAGATAAATGATTGCCCTCATCAGTGTCTCACATTACGTCATAAACTGTTTATATAATTCGTTCCTTCTGATTCGTTATTCAAATTTCATTCGGCGTTCCATCCATTTTATCTGATAGGCTTTCATTTTTTTTTAAAGAATTATTTCGCTTGAGAAATTGTATCTTCACATTCATCATTTTCATTTCGCTCCAGAAGACAGAAATCATCTATGACAATTCTTCTCAGCTTCTCATTTTCACGACAAGTAAGGATTTCAAATGAATTTCGCAATGTCTTCAATAAGTTTCCAGCCTTTTTTTGTGCAGGCATTTAAAATTATCGTAGACTCTGGAAAATTCATTATTTTATTGCTATACATCTTATGAGATCACTGACCAATTTTTATGATTTCAGGTTCAAATGAACTGCTACAGCAGCAATTGGAATACACCCTACTAAAACCTGATTGTCACAGCGGGTGAATTTCAAAAATGCAATGAAGACACTTTAGAAGAACGATATGCAATAAAATTCTGTTTTAAGAAATGCCACAGAAACGTATGGAATGGATCATACTGCTTTTCGACCATCTTGCATGAATCGAACACCCGTTTTTGAGTGGCATAAGAGATTCGAGGAAGGCACGAAGTCTGTGAGGGATGATGAGAGGTGTGGGAGGAGTAAGGAAGTCAATACACCAGAGTTCATTGGCCAAAGGGTAAGGGTTAAGGTTACTATGTTGAGGTTTTAAGGGAGTTTAGGAAGAGATTCATTGGGAAGAGGCCAGCACTCTTCAAATTGGGTCAGTGGCATTTCCACCAGGACAATACACCAGTCAACTACTCCATTCTTGTCACAGACTATTTGACCAAGATGGGCATTAAGACAGTTCTTCACGTTCCCTATAGTCCAGACCTTGCTACCCGTGACTTTTGTTGATTCCCTAAGCTCAGAGGCTGTCGTTATGAGACAATTGAGGAGATGAAGAGGCTGTGATGAAGGTCATTGACAGGCTCCCACAAGAGGACTTTTCTGGGGCCTTCCAGAAGTTGTTGGAACTGCACAACAAGTGCATTTCAGCCGGAGGCGATCACTTCGAAGGGGCTAGAGTTTTATGTGGGTACTATCAATAAAAGTTCCCATACGTAAAAAGTCTGGAAACCTATTTATCGATCCTCGTATTTTTGCTTCTTTAGAGACAGAAATTTCAAATATTGTTGATATTTTTTAACTTGGTGGAGGTTTTCAAATGCCACCAGTAAAGGCATTTATGGACGACGCCACAATCCTCTCATCCAAAGAATCTACTACTCGTAAGATACTAAGTTTAATGGACAAGTGGATAAATTAGTGTAGGATGAAATTAAAATCCTAAATTGTAGAAATCTCTCATTTAGAAAAGGAAAAGTAAATGAAAATACAAATTTCAATGTAGGTGGTCAAAGAATATACACTGTGTCAGAAGAACCAGTGTAAAGTTTGGGACGTAGGTTTTATGAGTTTATGAAAGATAATCAAGCGAAAGAATCATCGAGGATATTTCAAGAATGTCTCCATCGCTGTCCTTACAAGGAAAATTCAAAGTTTGGTACCTGCAACATATATTTATTCCGATGTTATTATCGCAGCTACTTGTATAGGAAATGGTAACAAGTACGGTTTAACTGATGTTGGTTTGTACTGCAGACAAGCAAAATTAAAATTACCTTCCGAATCAATTGGGGAGGAATTCAAATCCATGAAAATTAGACTCTAAGTGATGCTGGGTGACTCAAAAGATGAAGTGATAAAATTATTTTGCCTACATTAAAAACAGGAATGAAGTGGAAAATCAGGGACACCTTAAGATTTGCTTAGGTCAACCTAAATTTCAAGGAAATCATTGGACACTCTCAAACTTGGAGACAAAGTTTAAGAACAAATGAAAAGCATCGGTAGTCAACAACTACCGGCAAAAATCAACAGGATATGGTCATTCAGGGTGTAAGGACATAGGTGGACGATAAGATTCCTAAAAGGAGTTCAGCAATCCTAACAAGGACCAGCTAGGAGGAGACCTTGAAAAAGTCTATTAGTTTGAACGACTCATGGCAGATGGCTCCTCTCAGGTTGTTTTCTAATACGTTCTACGTACAACCAGCTTTTTTTTAAAAAACAATATTTTTAGATGGAAAAAAGAAAGGTATTCTTTCTGTCTTCTATGTAGCGATAAACCACAAACATTGGAACATGTTCACAGCTCCTGTAAATTGGAAATGGGAGATACACCTGGAGGCACAACAGAGTATTGGATGAGTTGGTCGGATTTAAAAAGAATTATATGAAATCCAAACCAACTATTTCAATCCTGAAATTTGTTTCAGAGAAAAGCAGAATATACGCCGGCTCAAAGCAAACAATCAAGCATGGAGCTGTACCCGGTCAAAACCTTTTTTGATGGCATAATGATGACACAAAAACAATATCCTGCAAAGGTTTACGACCAGATATTGTTCTTCTATTAAGGGCGAACCTTAAAATCATCGTGGTAGAATTATCAATACCATAAGAATGGATTAAAGCCACGAGTATAAAACCAGTAAATACGAAGATCTTGAAAAAGAGCTGGAAAAGGAAGGGTACAGCGTGATCATGAAAACTGTAGAAATAGGAACCAGACACCCTGTATCAGTTTCTGAAACAAATCGGAATCAAATGCCCTAATGTATAAAGTAGAAATAACCAAAAATAGTTCCATGTGGATATGGAAAAAAAGAAATATTCCGTGGAACAATTCAAAAGGAAATTCGTTAAACCGACACCCGATCGCGAATGTGTAACGATATTCATGCAATATTCTCAAAACGCACGCAGTTATTTTTCAAATCACATTTCGCCGTTACACTTCTGAGTCAACATTTTAGATAAGCTTCTTAAATAACTAGTAGGGCCTCAGTGACATATACATTTATAGCAAATGAAGTGTGCCGGTGTCCAAATAAAACCGTTGAGAAGAAGGCTCCGAAATGGTACTCTTTCTCTCCTGATGACCCTTTTACGATTTTTCAGAAAAGAAAAGGAATAAGGCCAAAACTTTCATTCAACGAAGATAATTCCATTATAGAGAATTGATCTGTGGAATGATAATGGTAAGAGTAGCATTTGTCTGAGCCCTCACTTTTTGGCGAGTATCAATTACTTATTAAGTAATTTCCTTCTTCGAATAAATTTACGTATAAATTCACGAATAAAACTTTTCAAATTAAAAATATTACACTCCTTAAATTGCATATGCGTGTACCAGAGCTGCCAGTGTTAATTAGTTATAGATTGAAATATGTACTAGTTATTTTTCACGTCACCATCAATGACTTTTAACCATGTTCTGAACATAAATCTCTCTCTCTGTCTTTCTCTCTCTTTCACATACACACACACACACACACACACACACATACACACATATATATATAAAGATATTAGAAAAAATTAAGAACGCTAAATATACGAGTATGGATCTTTCGTTATATACATTTTCTTTCTTCCTGTTATCTTGGCAAGTATCCATCACTGGGAGAACAAATCTCTGGATATGAAAGTCCTGATGAAGGTTTTTAAAACCGAAACATTCAACTTTGGCTTCACATGAAGATAAATTCATCTAATTTGGATTATTCTGTTTTTCTATTTTATTCATATTTACTCTCTCTCTCTTTCTCTCTCTCTCTCTCTCTCACACACACACACACACACACACACACACACACACACACACACATATATATATATATATATATATATATATATATATATATATATCCTTCATTTTGGTTTCATATACCATAGGTTTGGTTTGGTTTATTTCGGTTTGGTTATTTGGTTTAATGTCATATCTTGATATTTACAAATCTTAAATGGTTATTTAAAACCAATTTTTGTTTATATATATACATATATTAAAAAGGTAAAACAAAACCTTCATAATCCAACTAGAAATATCTCACATGTGAAACTGGACATCAGAGGAAAAATGAGAGCAATCCAGATGACTGCAATGCAAAGATCAGCTAGGATATTTAAATAAGTGCTGAAGACATGAGGAGAGTTGCTGCTTTTTTGACTCCAGTGATAACCGCTGGTAAAAACTGGTGAGAAAAATTTGTGAGGAGTAAAACAACAGCAACGCATCGATACAATGGCTCGAAGACGACATAGAAAAACACGAATGAGGACTAATTACAACCATCAGAGTCGATACGGACAACACGATAAACGAAAGAATGACAAGAACTAGGAAACAAAAATGGGAAGGAAAACAACTGTATGACCGCTTTAAGCGTCTAATAAACAACATCTCACACCAGAAAACCTGGACCTGGCTAAAAAAAGGAAACCTTAAGAGAGAAACGGAATCCCTCCTAATGGCAGCACAGGACAACGCCATAAGAACGAATCATATCAAAGCGAGAATAGATAAGACGCAATAAAACAGTAAATATAGGTTATGCGGTGGCAGAGATGAAACGATCAACTACATTATAAGCGAATGCAGCAAATTAGCACAGAAGGAGTACGAGGCGAGACAAAACTGGGTCAGCAAGGTCATCCACAGGGAAATGTGCAGGAAATTTCAATTCGACCATACAAACAAATGGTATATGCACAACCCGGCGCCTGTCTTAGAAAATGACTCACATAAACTCCTATGGGACTTTAACATACAAACGGATCACCTAATCCCGGCCAGAAGACCAGACCTCATAATAATCAACAAAAGAAAGAGAATCTGCAAAATTGTTGACTTTGCTGTCCCGGCGGACCACAGAATAAATCCGAAGGAAAGTGAAAAGAAGGATAAGTACCTCGACCTAGCTAGAGAATTGAAAAAAAACTGTGGAACATGAAAGTAACGATTGTGCCGATTCTGATTGGTGCGTTAGTCACTGTAACTAAAGGATTATTAAAGGGCCTGGAGGACTTGGAAGTTGGCGGACGGGTAGAGACTATCCAAACAATAGCATTGCTGAGGACAGCCAGAATACTGAGACGAGTCCTGGAGACTAGAGGAGACTTGCTGTCACTCAAACTCCAGTGAAAAACATCAGCTAACACTGATGTGAAAAAATCTAGAGGAATAATAATAATAATAATAATAATAATAATAATAATAATAATAATAATCTCGAACAGACGATCAGACCCTATTATAATCAAGAAAAAAAAGAGAAAACTTGGAGAATTGTGGACTTTGCTGTCCCGGCTGACGACATAGTAAAAGTGAAAGAAATTCAAAAGAAGAATAAGTAATTCGACCTTGCTCGAGTATTGATAAACTGTGGAAATTGGCGTTTATACTAAATGTATTTAGTACTCTTGGTACAGTCACCAAAGGATTAATATAAGGGAGAACTTGGATATTATAGAACGAGAGGAGAGCATCCAAACTAATGCGTTACTTAGATCGGCAAGAATACTGAGAAGAGTCCTGGGGACTTGAGAAGATTTGCTGTCACTCCAGTGAAAGACCATGAGCTAACGCTGATATGAAAACCTCTCAAGGAGTTAAATAATAATAATAATAATTACTCGACCTTGCTAGAGAATTGAAAAAGCTGTGGAATATGAAAGTGACGATTGTGGCGATTGTGATTGGTGCGTTAGGCACAATAACTAAAGGATTATTAAAAGGCTTGGAGGACTTGAAAGTTGGCGGACGGGTAGAGACTACCCAAACGACAGCATTGCTAAGAACGGCCAGAATCCTGAGACGAGTCCTGGAGACTTGAGGAGACTTGCTGTCACTTGAACCCCTGTGAAAAACCATCAGCTAACACTGATGTGAAAAACTCTAAAGGAGTAATTAATGTGAAAAACTCTAAATGAGCAAATGATAATAATAACAATAATTGACACAAAAGATGTACGACTTGTTGGGAAAGGAGATCCATTGAGAATTGTGCGAGAAATTAAAATTTGACCAAACTGACAAAATGAGAATATGTCCTAGAAAATGAGCTACGTACAACTGTTTATCATTTAGAGATTCAAACAGATCATTTAATACCGGCAAGAACAGACCTAGTATTATTTTATGAGAAAAAAAACCAAACGTATTCACTGAATTTTGTTGTACCAGTTAGAGTGGAAATAGAGTGGAAATTATAGAAAGTGAAAAGATAAATAAATACTTGGATCTTTCCATAGAAGTGAAAAAGCCGTAGAACATGAAATTGACGGTGATAATTGCGGTTTGAGAACTTGTATCTTAACCAATTACTTGGAAAGGAGATTGGAGGAATTGGAAATGAGAAGAAAAATCAAAACAATTCAGACCACAGCACTGATAAAATCTGCAAGAATAACCAGAAGAGTTCCTGTAGACCAGAAGACATTTGCTGATTCTTATTCTCAATCAAAAAACCATCAAAGAGGATTGAGGATTTTTGTTTACTTTGTTAATAAATCCATATTATAAAATGATTGATGTGTTTCTATTATTTCTGGTTTAAAATGTTCTAAACCTTTTCTAGTCTTAAAAATAAGAAATGAACAATGTTCTCAAACGTATTACAAGATCCGGGCAGAAAGTAATTAAGAATTTGTCATCTGGTGTATTTTACTGTTTCAACGGACTACAGAGGGTTAATGAAAGAAAAAAATAAAGAAATAATTGGATCTTCCCAAAAAATTGAAGATGTGAAACGTGATGATTCCGTGTCAACCTTCTCGGAAAATCTTTCAAAATAATTGTTGCGTTGCAATGATAGTCACCCTTTAAAAAATAGATTTCAGTCAGAATGCGTATGGTGTTTACCATTCTACGCCATTATGCTACCTAAAACTGAATTGCTGCAACTGATGCCCAAATAAATACTTCCCATCAGCTTATCATTAGAAGCATCTTTGCGGTGTAAATCTTATATCCAGAAGATTATTCTGTCATGCCCTTTAGCTTTTAGATATAATATATTTTAAATATAAGTTTTCAAAATTATAGGTACATCTTTTTGAGACACCCTATATGTGATATTTGCAATTGATTTGCAACTATCTATTGGTTCAAACATCTCTTAACATTCTTAACTTATTTTCCCCTTTTCATATTGTCCGTAGTTTCTCGACATTTATGAGACGTAAACACTTTTCTGTCCCTGCTTTTCAAATTCAACCAAGCATTATACATTGTTCGAAAGCGGAAGTAATTAACTTATTATGACCTTTCCACATGTGCATAACTTTGACCCTGCGATTGCTTAATTTTCCCGAAAAGCCCGAGATTATTCTATCGCCCCATTGCGTCTTCATTCCTGAAGCTTGTATCTTGAAGACACTTCCGGTCAACCTGAGAGATTCTTGTTAATTATTGGTATCATGTGAGCCCTTCGGTATTTATTTGCTTCGTCGAACAGGAAATCTTGATTATCAGAAAACTGTGAACCACTAATTATATATTTATTACAAGATTTTTTTTACTTTTCATTCTGCGGGAAAAATACCATTGGCTTTCTTTCTTAACTAATTTTTTTTTAAAAAAGTAAGATTCACAAAATTGAACTTGATAAAATGTTACTCTGATATGAAATTTAAAAACCCAAAAATTTCGACAGAGCTAATTTTTGCTGCAATAAACATAAATAAACATAAAAAAAATAATCTATTCAATAACGTGGTTCTGAATATTAAATTTCTAGAAAATGGTTTTAATGGAATAAAATTGTTAAATGAAAACAAAAAAAATATATTGTCCCTCCTCAGAATCCCTCAGAGATTTAAAAGACAAATTCTTATAGCTTTTGTAATATAAACTATCAAGACTAGAAGATCAATTAATGGATACATTCCCTGAGGAAACTTTATTAATAGTATCTGCAATCAAAGACAATAAAAACAGATTTTGATCTGGTTCAAATATCTATTAGAAGCATTTTCTATAGCTCTAATGAGCAGTACTCTACGGAAAGGACAACTCATTAGTATTTGAACAAACGCAAAACTTCTTATAATTGCTTAAGATTGCAAGTGATTTTACCAGTGACTCAGATGTTAAAAGATCAATGGCATATTTCTTAACTTTAATATGGAAGAATTCAAAATGATAGGCTGTCAGAAAATACTTACGAAGGAGTTGCTTTTCATGTATTTCAGTGAACCTGTGTCAAGAAATAAATATATCAAATCCTAGATGACGTTGACAATTTTCTTATTGATCAATAATCATTTGTTTGTGCTCAGTTATGTGGAAGTAAGTATTCCTAATACAAACAAGCTGTACACAGTGGTATAGTTACAACTATTCCTATCTAATATTCATAATAATTTAGTTTTAAGTAACCATTTCTATTTGTAATCATTTCTAATTGTGATTCGTTTGGACGCAGACATATTGTTTGAAATAAATAATAATAATATTTAGTAATTATAGCTTCAAGTTTACAAATAATTTACAGTTATATGGCATCAGGTATTCAAACCGAATTCGAATCATTTTTAAGCAGATCTATTTAACGCATAGATGGAACCTTTATAGGTACTAATAATCCGAGTCAGACAGAACTTGTGGTTGATGATAATAAAGTGGTATTCCACACATCTTAGACATTCAGAAATGAAGCTTCGCCATCTGAAACACATTAATATCATACGAAGGACATAGCTTTTTAGAGTGTCGGGTCTTATCCCTATGCAGGGGATACATTCAGCCTATTCTAAGCCCCGCCGACGGGTCGTTGGGGCTGGATGAATACAGACATCTTACCTTGATCGAACATGTTTCAGCTTCATGATTGGAATCAGCGTAATTTAACAAATGTTGCTCAAAGGCACACGGGATTTTCCTTCGGAAGCAAGCGTTACCTTCAAAGCGAGCATTGTTTTATGATTCATCTATCAGATACCAACCAGAACACTGGTCAGTTAAATTGATTTCGGTCAGAAAATACGGGACGTCGTTACAAATCAGATAAAAGCTGCCAATCTGCAGCTGCTATCAAACATCATTCGCTTTGGGCTGCGAGATTACTGCAAAAATTTCTCGTTCCTTCTGAAACTTTACTTTGATTGGCAAGATGGAAGGATTTCTCAAAATATATCCTGGCAGCTTCTAGTTTTGTTCTAACCAAATGCGCTCTTTACAGACGTTCTCATCTTTTGAGGCTATCTTTTAGATTACTTCTTTACTTGAAGTTATTACATTATTCTGATTGCCTCAAATTCTAAAGGTTGGAATTTGTCTACGAGGTCTGCCCGAAAAGTACACGAACATTTTAAATATCTTGGTCGTATGTACAACCTTCTTACTTTGGACAGATTTCTTTGGCAAAACGTCACAGCATCAACATTTGTCATCCCTCCTCCGGTTTAAAGATTTGTCCTGTTGAGGCTTGTTGATTTTACAAAATTACTCTAAACAAGATTACGAAGCAGTAAATAGCGATTCAGACTGAGTTTTTTGCTGATGTTTATTTATTTTTATGATAGCAAAAATAAATAAATAAATGAATATAACGCTGGGAGAAAAAATGGGTTTGAAAGGTTCACTTTTGTTTTCTTCCACTTAATGACCTTTTGTGGCTCAATTATTTTAAAGAAGTGTATGCAAAGGAGGGCTGAGTTCGAATCTAACCGACAGCTTATCATTTATTATCTCCAGTCTACGCTGTTCCTAGTTGTCATAGTAAGCTGTAACAGAAAAAAATTATTAAAATGAAAGTAAAAATCAATCATAAGTTAATCGATGATTAATTATTACTTAATTGATAATTAATTCATAATTATTCACTTTACAAATTGATTTGCAAATTGAAAAAGTTTGGTTTCTTTTGGTTAATTTATTTAACAGCATTATAACTCCTTATGGGTTACTTAATCTTACATTTTGATTCGAGATAAGTTCCTGTAACGTAAGTACTGGACTGCGGCCACGACGTAAGTGGGTTCGAACTCCGGTCGTACTAAGACATTCACTTTTGAACAAATGATTTTGAAAAAGATATAATCCCCCTAATCCTTCCATCTATTTTATCACTGTTTAATCGTATCACTGCATTAAAAAACCCACTAGGGTTGATATGCCAATAAACCTAGAAATTGTATTCATTTTTTAATGTTTGATTGTAATAATAAATATATTTCAAATGTCCCTTTGCTTTTTTAATGGTTCTTTTTTTTTTATTTGTAATAATTTTTTCATAGCTATATATCATCAAGAGATCTATCAAATAATTATTTTCAAGTATTCTTTTCTAATAATAGTAATTATAATTTATGCATATTTATATAGTTCTAAGTAACTATCTATATTTAATAATAATCATTTGTTTACACCAAGTCGTATGCTTTGAATTAGTCTTATCTTAGAGTAATAATCTCCAGTTAGCTACATAATTTCAAGCGGCTAATTGTAATAATCCTTAGTAAAAGAAACCGTAGTTTAAAGTATCTATTTTCAAAAGAAATTATTTACACGCAGTTATATAGTATTAATTATTTCTATCTAATTTTAATAATTTACAAACATCCTTATTTGACTCATACATAAAACCAAACTGAACATTTCGGGTCACTGTGGACTTGGGATTTAGAGCAATGAAGGAATTAACCCGAAGAGCTCAACCATCTCCTATTCAAAAACTTGGTGTTTCCCTGAAAAAAATCTTAAAAAACTATTTTTAGTTTTTCTGTTTCCAAATATACTTTTACTCGTGAAACTCTTTAGTGATCGAGACAAATGAAATGACATTACTGCTAAATTTGGTGCGTTTGGATAATATGAAAAAACCTCCCATCACAAAGAAAAATATAAATTTCTTAGTTTTGGTCCTTACTATTGATTACATAGTATAATTACTTTCCTTCTTTTCCGTTATTATATCGTTAGACAAAGAAAGCAAACCAATTCAAAACCTACGATTGTTGTGCTGCCGTCGTAGAAACGGAAGGTGATTACATTTTTGATGATAATATTTATAAAATTTCACTTATTTTGTTTTCATATCTTCTCTGATGAAAGTTAATTACTTTTCAAACATCTAATATATATATATATATATATATATATATATATATATATATATATATATGTGTGTGTGTGTGTGTGTGTGTGTGTGTGTGTGTGTGTGTGTGTGTGTAAAACTCTTTCTATAAGTCAGGAAGAACGGTGTCAAATTTTATGGTTATTCTTATATTGATACATCAATTACCTTCAGTACAAACGCCGGAAACCATATATCTTTCATTTCAAAGAACTTGTGAACTATTTCCTCACATCAACAAGAGGTAAGTAAATTGGAAAATACACCTATAAAGCATCGGAATAGATTTGCTTTAGTTGTTTACGGGGAGTCACTCAGTAAGTGGGACAGTTTGCACTTTACAAAAACGAAAAATACTACGCTATTGACCATATCGAAAAAAAAGATATAGTGACTCCATCCATGCTGCAGAGGTACGAAAGACAAAGGAATAATATATGCTTGCAGTTGCCTCAGTTTCGGAGATTGAATTCTATCGATCGAATGGGATTATTAAAGCTATAATAATGCAAAAAATGACAAACAATAAGATTTTAGACAGAAGATGTAATTGCTGAATGATTAATTGGTTGATTTTAACGGCTTGTCAACTAATCAAGGTTTATATCATGCTTATATATGAGGGAATTGCGTTCATTGTGTATTCATATTTAAATCGTTGGGCAGTTGTATCTAAAGATTTCTAAGCACACAGTAATACAACATTACGTATTGTTTTCCAATACAAATAATTATCACACAGTTATATGGTCTCAAGTATCTCACAACAACGAGCCATCACCATCATCATCATCATCATCAACAACAACAACGACAACAATAATAAAAAAAGAGAACTTGCAAAATTGTAAATTTTGCTGTCCTGGTTGACCACAGAATAAAACTGATAGGAAATGAAAAGAAGGATAAGTACCTCGAATTAAGAAACTATGGAATATGAAGGTGACGATTACACCAATCGTGATTGGTGTATTCGGTACAGTAACCAAAGGACTATTAAAGGGACTGGAGCACTTGGAAATTGATGGAGACCATCCAAACTACAGCGCGGCTAGAACACTGAGAACGGCTAGAATGCTGAGAAGAGTCCTGGAGGCTTGAGGAGACTTGCTGTCTGTCAAACTCTATTGAAAGACCATCAGCTAACGCTGATGTGAAAAACTCTCAAGGAGTAAATAATAATAATAATCATAATAATATTACCGGACATTGGCCTAGGGGTTAGAGTGTTCGCCAATGGCCTGGGAGACCTGGGTTCAATCCCAGGTCGAGTCATACCAAAGACTCAAAAAATGGTACTTGATGCCTCCTTGCTTAACACTCAGCATTATAAGGTACGGATCAAGGGTAAAGTAGAGCAATCCAGAGAAGGAGTAGCGCCCTCCCCTACACATTGGTTTAGTAGCTATCGAAAAGGGAGCCTTCGGGTTACCCTCGACTATGGTCGCCAACTATAGCCACAATATACCACCCCTGATAAAAATGTCAAATTCATATTTTACACAACGTGGGGCCAAGGACTCAGACTTGGGTGTTATGATCGGTAGGTGTTCTCTTGATAGCCAACATGGGAGACCCGAACGTCATCCTGAGAATGTTGGCTGTTCTCTTTTCAGGTACACAAATAGTGACTTAAAGAACTGCACCAACCAGAGACCTAAACGGAAAACATGGATTAGGGAAGACAACCAACTTGCATTACACTGCTATTTTAAGAGTAACCCCACACAAAGAGGATACAGGAAAAGAATGCAGGAAATATGGCCACAACTTTCTAACTTTCAGATAACAAGACAGAGACTCGCTGATCAAGTTAGAACGATAATGTAGAAGGGTTGGTTTTCAGAACTCGAAATAATTGAAATACACCAAAAAAATGAATGATCACGAAAGGAGAAATACATTTCCTGGCACATCAAATATCAACAAACAAAAACAACCCATCCAAAATGAACCAACTTCGGATATTGGAAACCCCACCCAACCAAACACTACACAACAAAACAACCTAGAACTAACACAAGAACAAAAGTTAATTCAAAAAATTTAAAGAGAATTTTAAACAGTGAAAATACCACCTTACCATCATTAAGAAACATTGAATGGAGAATAGTTAAGGCAGAGACAAATAAAGTGAATCAAGTACTGACATATATATCAACGAATAACATAACCGAATGAAATGAACTAATTTATGTTGGAGCGAAATTAGTTTGCGAGAAAATTGGGATCCCCTCAAAAAACACAAAAATACACGAAAGAAAAGTCAAAACCAGGATGGGAATTTCGACTAGAAACTCAGATAGAAAACCTGCGAAAACAACTGAAAATGATAAAACAAAAGAAAAACGCCGAAATAAATAGAAACAGGAAAGAAACGATAACACAGGAAAAACTTACGATACAACTTGAGGAAATATATCAGAAAGTACTTGCAAAAGAAGGAAGGTTAAGAAGATATCGACAAAGGGTAAAACAATACAAACAAAATAGGACATTCCAAAACAACGAAAGAAAATTATATCTACAATTGGGAGGAGATGGCAATAAAACATACCAACAGCCGAATGCAAAAGAAACCGAACGGTTCTGGACTAAAATATGGCAACCAAAACAACATAACGAAAAGGCTGAATGGATAAACAATATCACAAGAGAATTAGAGCAACTCAAAGAAGGCCCGAAAGCTGAAATGCACACTGATTTACTCAAAACCGCACTTAAAAAAGTAACTAACTGGAAAAATACATGGTTTCTGGTTCAAGAAGTTCACCTCAATTCACGACAAACTAGCATTAGAAATGAATAAATGCCTACAAACAGCACACATACCTGAGTGGATGACTAAAGGAAGGACCACATTGATACAAAAGGTTCCAAACAAAGGAACCGCCCCAAAATATTACAGACCCATAACTTGCCTACCAATGATGTGGAAAGTATTAGCAGCACAAATTAGGGAATAGACTTACTGCTCTCTAACAAGCCGCGAATTGTTCCCTGACGAACAGAAAGGATGCTGCAAAGGATCCAGAGGCACATCAGAACTACTCGACATAGATCAACACATCCTAGATGAGAGCAAAACCAGACGGAAAAACCTAGCTATGGCCTGGATTGACTACAAGAAGGCATATGATATGGTTCCGCATAGATGGATAATAAACAGCCTCAAAATGTACAAAATATCGGACGAAGTCATAAACTATGAAAACCTGGAGAGTCGAACTAACAACAAGAGGAAGAAGATTAGCTGAGGCAAAGATCCAAAGAGGGATTTTCTATAGAGATGCTCTATCACCCTTACTATTCATAATTGCCATGATGCTACTAAACCACATACTCAGAAAATGCACAGCCAGATACAAACTCACAAGAAAAAGTTAATCATTTAATGTATAAGGACGACATCAAACTTTTTGCAAAAAATGAAAAAGAATTGGAAACCCTAATACACACAGTTAGAATATACAGCCGGGACATAGGAATGTAATTTGGCATAGAAAAGTGGGCAATGCTTGTAATGAAAAGTGACAAACGGCAGCTAACAGACGGAATGGAACTACCAAACAAGGATGAGATAAAAACGCTCGCAGAAAACGAAACCTACAAATACTTGGGAATCTTGGAGGCTGACACCATCAAACAAGCGGAAATGATAGAAAAAATTCAGAAAGAATATCTCCGGAGAACTAGAAAACTACTCGAGACAAAACTCAATGGCAGATATCTTATCAAAGGAATAAATACCTGGGCTGTACCACACGTTAGATATTCCGGACCCTTTCTCAAGTGGACCAGAGACGAACTTAAACAAATGGACCAAAGAACAAGAAAACTAATGACAATGCATAAGGCATTACATTCCAGAGACGACGTTGACAGACTATATGTTTCATGAAAAGAGGAAGGAAGAGGACTTGCCAGCATTAAAGACAGCATTGATTCATCCATACAACGACTCAAAGACTATATACAAAAACACGAAGGAGGACTCATTACAGACACCAGAAACGAAACTGAGAACAAGATGAATAACACAATGACAATAACTAGGAAACAAAAATGGGAAGGAAAATAACTTTATGGGCACTTTAAACGACTAATAAACAATATCTAACACGACAAAACGTGGACATGGCTAAGAAAAGGAAACTTTAAGAGAGAAACAGAATCTCTCCTAGTAGCAGCACAAGACAAGCGCCATAAGAACCAATCATATCAAAGCGAGAATTGATAAGACTCAACAAAATAGCAAATGCCGGCTATGTGGAGACAGAGATGAAACCATCAATCATATAATAAGTGAATGCAGCAAATTAGTACTGAGGGAGTATAAGGCGAGACACGACTGGATCGGCAAGGTGATTCATTGGGAAATGTGTAAGAAACTTAAATTCGATCATAGTAACAAATGGTACATGCTTAACCCAGCACCTGTCCTAGAAAATGCCACGCATAAACTCCTATGGGACTTTGACATACAAACGGATCACCTAATCCCGGCTAGAAGACCAGATAAATAATAATCAACAACAACAAAAAAATAGAGAACTTGCAAAATAGTCGACTTTGCTGTCCCGGCTGACCACAGAATAAAACTGAAAGAATGTAGAAAGAGGAATAAGAACCTCGACCTAGGGAATTAAAAGAACTGTGGAACATGCAGGTGACAATTATACTAATTGTAATTGGTGCGTTTGGAACAGTAACTAAAAGATTACTAAAGGGACTAGAGGACTTGGAAGTTGGCGGACGAGTGGAGACCATCCAAACGACAGCATTGTTGAGAATGACCAGAATACTAAGAAGAGTCCTGGAGACTTGAGGAGACTTGCTGTCACTCAGACTCCAGTGAAAAACTATCAGTTAACGCTGATGAGAAAAGCTAATGAGTGAATAATAATGTCTTTGTAAAGAATTATAACTTCAAGTAACTTAATTCAACTAATTTACAGTTATAAGGCATGAAGTATTTGTATCGAATACGGACGATTTTTAAAGATAACTATCTGACTCATAGTCCGGGAGTAATGTCAATGTAGAGGTTTCTCCCTACTACTCAAGGACACAATATTTGGTGGCGGGGAGTCTTACCCTTCAGCAGGGTATACTGTCAACGAATTCTGAGCCCCACCGGTCAGATGAAGATATAATAATCTTTTTGACAATTTGAATGTAAATCATTTTTACAATTGAAAATAAAAGTTTTAATCAGCACAAAGATATAATTCTAAGATATTTTTAGCGTGATCGAGTTAAACACACGAAATATTCAGCACTCAGCTTCATGAAATTTAAGTAAACACAAAAGGTTTGACGAGTCCAGAAGTGCAGCCCAGGAAAATTTCAAATTAATTTCATCTCTCTCTCTCTCTCTCTCTCTCTCTCTCTCAATCTCTCTCTCTCTCTCTCTCATTTATACGCGAAATAATTTCTTTCAAGTCAAACGACGAAACTCACAAATCATGAAAGAAAGAAAGCTAGAACGAGGCTTTTGCATCAGATTTCAGCACGTATAAATACTACAGTCAGCTTCCATTTATAATTAACAGTCAACACAAGAATTTAGCAAACATGTTTGTATTTCTGCTGGGATTTTTAATGAAATTTAGCTTTATGTTACCTTTGGAAAAGTCTTAACCCACTTCTCTTTGACCTCAGTTCATTCACCAGATCTTAGTAAAATCTATTGTCGTTTTTATGCCATAAACCTTGTGAGCATTAAGATTTGTTAGGTATAAATTGAATGAATATTTTACCCATGAGGACTTCCTGTGACAACGTAATTAACAGAAGAATTTATTTATCCCAAGAGTCAAGTGCAGCCACGAAGAAAATATAGTTTCGCGATCATCTTACTAAGACTTAGCGGACGAAGACGTAGGAGTGTATCAACGTCTGTCTCCTGTCCTCTTTCAACCATAAACCTGCTCACAGACATTAAATGTTTTTGGAAAACAAATTTTGATAGCATGAACAGTCCCCGGTAGATATCCCTTATAAAGCTTCAATGCTGTTGACTCTAATAGACTGGACAGCCTGTTTGTGGGCCTTCAGATACGCTGACAGCATCCTTTGCAGACGGGTAAGATCCCCACAAAAGGGTTTCCTAGGTGTAACAATAAACTGCATTTAATCGTGAGGCTCCAGTTTCTGAGATTTTAGAAGTGAGGAAGATTCCTTCATTGCTATTACGTCAAAGTCCACTCTGGATTGGAGTGAGTGTACCATTTTACTAACTGTAAAGTATTTGTTTTAATGATAGTTACTTGCAGCAATAATTGTTTACTAAATTATTATCATTTACTTGAAACCATATAACTGTGCAAAGAAATGATTATTATTAAATAGAAATAATTACTTGAAATCATACAAACCTTAGTATTAGATAGGAATACTTGAAGCCAAATAATGGTTTGAAAATCATTTGCATTAGATTAGAATATTTGATATCATGTGACTGCACAACAGTCTCTTTTAAAACAACAACAGAGGAATAAATAGAAGGGTACAGTGAATGTGATTCCCTAAAAAGTAGGTATAAATAATCCTAGACGAGCTGTTTTTAAATCAATCAATCAAATGGGATCATAAAAAGGATTTGACTCCATAAAAATCGTAGACTGCATGATGGGTACCAGACTTTTGATATTTTTTCTGAAAGTCTTGTCTCTCCAAACAAGTTTGTAAAGTATATAAATAGTTTGGACTTCCGGTGGTAATGTAAATCGGGTTATTCGCTAGAGTCATATCATCTGGTTGTTCTAGGTGATCCATGAAGATCAATCAAAAGAAAATAATCTTAATAAATAATAAACTTCCTGAACTAAAAGCTGGATCGAAATATAACCATAAATCACAAGAGGAAACTATTTTTCTATTCCCTTTTAACTATGCACTTTTGCATTTGTTCTGAAAAAAGGACTAAACACCTGGTAGCTAGATATATCCTGAAATGGCAATAATAAGATAATGAAAGTTTGGCACATAAAAAAATGGTCACTGGTGAACGAGATTCCACCAACTCACATTTCTTTATATTTTCGCGGTAAGGGTGTCAGCCGATCGTCGAGAAACTGCTTTGAGCGTCTATATGATTACAATAAAAACGTCAACGTTAACTTATGTATTAATTCAATTATAAAAAGTGAATTAAATTAATAAATAGATAAAATAAAATAAGATAAATTGTCGACACATCCTTGAGTTCATTTTGTAAGAACCTCAAAAAATATTTGTATGCTAAAAATATTTACTTTTCTGTAAAGGTAAATCCCAGGAGAAATTAAATCAATTGAAATTTTTATTGAAATTTTAATAGAAAATGTTCCTTCAATCGGAAAATAAAATTTGCAATAAAGACAAAATATTAATTTACTTGGAAAGTTTGCAGTTCTATTTTTTAAATTACAGAATGATCAAGACGAAGGGATAAAAACTTAATTTTAAAAGGATTAAAAAATTGAATAAATTATATTTAATATATAAAAATTGTTAATTTCACTCCTCACTTGTTAATGAACGTTATTAGGTAAAATGAAAAAAAAACATAATCAAGGATTTTCCTGCAGTAATATTAAATGATCTGGAGTTGTTGTTTTTTCTAATGTTTTATTATATGCAGATGCTAAACAATTTGTCAATAGAAATCTCTAGAAGATTGCGAGCATATTTTTGAATGAGCTAGGATTCGAGTTTCTTTTGAAAAAGCTATGGTACGAGAAAC
>OY757921.1:60091490-60105232 GCA_963585895.1 Sepioteuthis lessoniana
ATATATATATATATATATATGCTAAATTGAGGTGAATCTGGCTGTATGATGGAAATATGGGAAAAATTGGATAGATCATACATTTAAGTCCAATTCAGATGCGTGATATTTCTTTCTTTTTATTCCATCGAACTTTTACAAACTGGGGCTGTTTCTGAGTTTTTCTATTTAAACGTAAATGGGGAAAATGATAAGATGGTGGAGAAGATATAGATGTAGCAGGAAGAAGGGAAGGGCTTAAAGTCATATGTATCAGGTTTCATTAAAGATATTTTGTTGTGAAAGTGGAGATAGATTTTAGCGAGCTGAATAGAAGTAGGTAAAGGTTTAACGTCAAAAGTATCAGGTTTCATAAAATAATTTTAAGAGTAAAAATGGTTTTATTGTGCTGATGGGAAGAAATAGGAAAAGTTTGGCATATCTTGTTTCGTGGAAAGATGTTGAATGTAATATGATGTCGCAGAAATTAGTCTATATTGTGGTGTCTAGGTGGAGAGGGAAGTCAAAAAAGAAGAAGAGAGAAAGTGATAAGGAAATAATTTTCAAACGTATGGTAGCTCAGATGTCTTTTCTATCCGTTTTCTGTTTTGATATTGTTTTCGTGTTGTATGACATTCGCCAAGTACGTTGAGGTCTGGTAAAATCCAGGACGTTGTCTTATAGGGTTTGTTTTGGAAATGACCGCAGATTCTAGTAGTCTTCGGGATTTTTGCTGTGTATGGGTTTGATTAGAATGGCTTGGAGAAATTTAATGTGTGTTTGAACTCTAAAATGCATGAGAAAAGGAGGTTTCGATTGTCATTTTTTTATTGATTGTTTGTATTCGTAGATTCATTTTTCTAGATAGCGTTGGATTTCGCCCATGTAAAGTCTGTTGCAACCATTGCATGGGATTGAGTATATGCCTGTGTGAGTGGTGTTTTTGTTGTTGGTTTGTTTTGAGATGTTTGTGTGCGTTTAATGGTTTGTAATGTTGTTTGTATGATTGGTAAAACTGAGTTGGTTAGTTTGTCATCGAGTGCTATGTTATGTTTGCTAGTGGGTAGAGAGATAGGTCTATGGTTGATGGGAATAGTGGGGTTGTTTTTCTTTGGTTTATTTGATTATTGTATCTTATGAGCTTTTTATCTAACGTTTATTCTGAAAAAAATTGGGTATTTAGGCTTTTAAGTAATTGTTCGATCTTCTCAAATTCTACGTCTTGGTATTGTGGGCTACATATTCTAAATGCTCTTCGGTAAAAGCAAACTATGAGGCCCGTTTTTATTTTGTGGGGGGAGTAAGTATGTATGTAATCGTTTTTGTTTGTGGGTTTGCGGTAGATATTTACTCCCCTTGCCACCTAGACACCACAATATAGACCAAGTTCTGCGACATCACAAGATAGTCTATATCTTTCTACGAAACAAGAAATACCGACCCCCCAATCTTTCCTAATTTCTTCCCATCAGCCCACTAAAACCGTTGTCACTTTTTAGAAAATCTTTAATGAAACCTGATACATTTGACTTTAAACCCTTCCCTTCTTCCTGCTTCACCTATATCCTCTCGACAATTTTATCATTTTCCCAATTGCATTTAAAAAGAAAAAATCAGAAAACAATCTCAGTTTGAAAAAGTTCGATGGAACAAAAAGAACGAAATATCACGCATCTGAATCGGAGTTAAGTGTTTGATTTATCTAACTTTCCACATATTTCTATCATATATATATATATATATATATATATATATATATATATAGAGAGAGAGAGAGAGAGAGAGAGAAAGAGAGAAAGAAAAATAGAGGGAGAGGTAGATAGATGAATAGATTGTTAGATTGAATGATGTTATATGGATTTAGAAAATATTTCCTAATAATAATAATAATAATAATAAACTCCACACAAATCAACTTTAGTCCACTTAACAATTTATATATCCCAGAGAGGTTGTGTAAATACAGACTGATCCCTTTTAGCCTTGTTAGGCAACTTGTCAAAGAAAAATACTCTGGACATCAGCTAATTTTGCCCGTGCTGGAGTTTTGGTTTATTACATACTCAGATTTTTAACGTAAAACTCTTACTTTCCACCTTATTACATTTTATAGCAATTCTTTATTGTCTGTCTTTCATTCTTTCGAATAAACGACTGCAATCCACACTGTCTCAACGATTAACTGGCAAAAGCACCGGCCCCTGCCGAATCACTGAAGTTAATAAGCATTTAGCCCACTCATTAACTAAACTAGTGTCCACTTCATAACGGAAGACACTGTAAGCAATCTCATGTCTGTGACATAAAAGCAAAGCTTTGAAAATAGCGAAAAAAAGTTTTCATTTAATTTTTATTTTCTGACAAACGAAATATAAACATTTGTCTTGCTTGGTGTAAATGATGCTATTTTTTTTTTTTCTTTTTCTATCTCGATTTTATTTTTTATTTGATTTTATTAATTCATTTATTTTTTCTTCTGAAACATATTTAATTGAATGTAATGACGATTTCTTTTGTTATGCGTAAACACGAAATATCCTAATTAACAATGAATACGTGTTTGAACTTAATTTTTTTTAAGCTGCAAAAATCATTCTTTGTAAACATTCTAATTAAAAGATGATAATATTTGCTTGGATGATTTTTTTCTTAAGGCATGTCAAACGAGGTGTGGTTATTTTATGCCCAATCTATTTAGCAACTCTATCTGCATCTATATCAGGGACAGAAATGTATTTTTCAACATCTAAATACTTTATTATTTCATACAGATCTATTTGACCCACAGATGAAACACTAAAATCAGTCCAGATCCCAATAAAACTGAAAGTAAACAGATGACTCATTCCTTCGCTAAAACCCGAGAACTGTAATAAAGTTTAGTGTCAAACTTAGGATATCTATTTCCGCAGGGAAAGGTCTTACATCACTTAAGATGATCTAGTTCATTGGAAAGTGCTGATTCATCCCTTAGTTGACATTACTTCCAGGTCCACTCTTACACACTGTTGTAGTATATTTTAAGGCCTCATGTGTGAGATAACTAGGTGTTAAATTATTGTTTGAAGAATAAAACATTGATGTCGGCCGTAAATGATTCAACAGGAATAGATATGCCTAAAAAACCAACCATTCCACTAATCACTAGGTCTTCTAATGAAGAATCTGGTATATTTTAAACTACGGGCATAATTTCCCCCTACCCCCACAAATTCGCTGGCGTATTTCTGTCTACTATATCTGTGCTATGTGCATTGATAAGGAAGATGTTTATGATGAAAACTAAATATTTGTTGTGTCAACTAAATAATTTTTTACTTTTAGGCTATCGACTTATTGATGTAACTTACGACACAGACATTGAAAATAAATATATATTTCTCTGGTCAGTTCAAAATGTGGTCGGATTATAGGTATCTTTCTGTGGAAGGACAAAAAATGGACCGGAATCAACAGAAAACTTTAAAATAACGACGTAGTCAGGCCAATCTTCGAGTTGAGATAAAATATCTGATTTCCCTGAAAGGGAAACGGTGACAGCCATTTTTTCTTCGTTGTATTTCTTTTCTTTTAACCTCGCAATTAAATATCGCATTTAAAATGTCAGCTGAGATTAGGATAAAATATTCGGGAAACGAGAAAAAAAAAACCTCTGTGTGGTGTATGAATAAGATTTTTATTTTTTGCTTCACAATTAAATTACCAAGGCAATAATAAAAAAAAATCTAATCCAGAAAACTGATTCTCAACACCCAATCTCAGTGATATTTATATTTTTTACCGGTAAGCGTGATGTCACGAAGGAAATATTTGACATTTGAAATAATCAGTATATTTCTCACCTAAATACATTTAATTACATCTAATGTTTTATTTTCTTCAGTGATTAAACACCACAGTATGCCATATATAAAATAAGAGCTATAAATATTCTACCACTATATCTTCCTTAATCTGTCTGCCAGGTTTCGAATACTATAACAGTATCATTTGCCTAAGAGTAAGAGCCTTCTTCCTACAAAAAAATGTGTCTTAAGTATGACACTAAACAGATACTCCAGTTCAAGAGATGTGAGGAATCTAGAGAAATTATATAACTTGGAGTGATTGTAACTGTAGGGTCCCACCTATGTGTCAAAGACGGGGTGTCTCAAAATAGATGCAACCCATTAATATATGATTATGAGGATACTGAGGCAAATGGGGATTTGAGGATACTGAGACAAATGGGAATATGAGGATATCAAATATGATAATGAGGATACTGAGACAAATGCAGTGGTGGTCATTTGGAACACGAGCTGAAAAAAAATAAATCCTTTGGGCTAGAGAAATCAGATTAATATTTTTTAAATTGATATCAAATCAGCTTCAAGCACATGCAATCTTTTTCTAAGTTTCTTGTCTCAGTAATAAATCATTATCATATTAATGTGCTGCATCTATTTTGCGACAGTTTTAGATTATTTTGTATCAAAATAAGTTGTGACGCAAAATATTTTTCCTCTCTTGTCCAAGGGATTGTCATTAAGAATTAATTGTTTTTATTGTATACTATTTTCTAAATCTGAAACAAAAAAGAATACAACATTATTATTAGTAGAGTTATTAGCAGTCACATGAGTCCCAAGTATAGTGCGACACCGTGTACATCTGTTTAAAATTTGTTCGTGTTCGATATGGATACTTCATGCCATAAAGAGGCAACTGTTTGGATTAAGAATAATCACTTGAACTATTATCGTTTACTAAGGATTAGTATTATTTACTTGAAAACATATATCTACGAGCAAAAAAAAAAAATTATTTCTATAATCGCCTTTTCGATTAATCACTGAGTTCGCCCTCTTGTGGTTTCATTAATTTCGCAACAACACATCAACTTTTCGTTAGATATATTAAGTGCATTGACACGTAAGAATGTTATACTGAAAAATGAATATATTTGAGCAAAATAGAAGCATTTTTCATCTTTAGGAAAAAGACTTAATTAAGCACCAAAGGAAATGATTTTGAAAATATTCGAAGTAAGTATGTTTTGCGCAGTCCAGAGAGCGATTATATTTTTACCAGAAAAGGTATATATATATATATAGGTTTTGATAAAATCTGCTTAGATATTATAATGAGAAATGAAATAATCTCCATTTTTAGTGGCTGCAGTACAAGATCTTTGGGAATGGAGATTCTTCTAAATTCTTTATATTACCAAGATTTTGCAACTACAGGTGTTCATTTGTTCCTATTATAAAAACATTTCATGAGTGAAAAAAATAGAGAAACCAAAAAGTTGAAAACTAGGATTGAAGTGGATAATGAATCAAATGCTAATTATCTCCCCTTGACATTAAAACCATTTCAAAGTTTTCCATTGTTCAAAGTAACTCTGAGATTTATCTTTTGATATAACATTAAGCTGTGCCATTGATTTGGGTCCAGAATATAACACTAAAATATCTGAATGTGAAGCACCAGTTCTGGAGCTCTAGGGAAGGTGTAGTACGCCTTCATTGCCATTATTCACAGGTTCGATCAGACATGTTGTGGTACGTGGTGTCTTCAATAAGTTTCTAGACTTTTTTGTACAGGCAAATTATCGTTGACTCTTGAAAACTCAGTATGTTATTGCTATACAGCTTATGAGATCACTGACCAATTTTTATGATTTCAAGTTTAAATGAACAGCTACAGCAGCAATTTGAATACAACCTGCTAAAGCCTGATTGTCACAGCTGGTGAATTTCAAAAATGCAATGAGGACACTTTAGAAGAACGTTATGTAATACAATTCTTTTTTAAACTTGGAAAAAATACCACAGTAACGTATGGAATGCTTCAGACTGCTTTTCGACAATCTTGCATGAATTGAACATCTATTTTTCAGTGGTATCAGAGATCCAAGGAAGACAGAGAGTCTGTGAGGGATGATGAGAGGTATGGGAGGAGTAAGGAAGTCAATACACCAGAGTTGATTGGCCAAAGGGTTCGGGTTAGGGTTACTATGTTGAGGTTCTAAGGGAGTTTAGGAAGAGTTTCCTTGGGAAGTGGCCAGCACTCTTCAAATCGGGTCAGTCACATTTCCACCAGGACAATGCACCAGTCCACAACTCCATCCTTGTCACAGACTATTTGACCAAGATGGGCACCAAGAGAGTTCCTCACCATCCTTATAGTCCAGACCTTGCTCCCTGTGACTTTTGGTTATCCCCAAAGCTCTGAGGCTGTCGTTATGAGACAATTGAGGAGATGAAATAGGCTGTGACGAAGGTCATTGACACGCTCACACAAGAGGACTTCCATGGAGCCTTCCAGAAGTTGTTAGAATGGTACAACAAATGCATTGCAGCCGGAGGAGATTACTTCGAAAGGGACTAGAGTTTCATGTGTGTACTATCAATGAAAATCCATACGAAAAAAGTCTGGAAACTTATTTAACGATCCTCGTACTACCCGTACCCATCTATGAGTCAAATAGAAGTGATTAACCATTTAACTGTGAGCAAGCAGTGACTGATTTTAAATTGAATAGTTAATGTTACAAAGTGATGTTTAAAACCATTTTACCATGTGCAAATAAAATTATTGGTGTTAGCAATGCTTGAAGCAATTCATCTGTGTGCAAATAAATGACTAATTCTAAATAGAATTATCCGCGTTCGAATAGAATGTCTGAAACCATTTAACTGTGTATGATAATTGAATAATTGGTATAATATAGCAATACTTGGAACCATTGGACTGCATGCAAATAAGTAGTGCTCAATAGAATTAAAACTATCAATGTGAACAATACTTTTTGTTAACAAATGGTTGATATCAAGGAGAATTCTTAGGGCCAGATAGACATATTTGATACTATTTAACTGTGTGCTAAGAAATAATATCTGCTTCATTGAAAAAGTTATCTACAAACTATTAATGTATGAATCATATATATATTTAATATATGTATAAAAAACATTTGGCTTTAAATAACCGAAAAGGTTGATACGTCAGAAACCAACCAAACAAACCAAACCTAACTAAACCAAACCAGTGTAATTTTTAAGATATCCCGATATCCTCAAATTTTATTGTTAAAATATATTTTGGGGAAAAACCTCGGATCTCATTAAAAGGAGAATCAAAACATTTCCCTGTTGTGCTATTGCTTTTAAAAATGTGAGATGATTACATTTTAAATATCTAAATAGATATAATTTGTATTTGCTTTTATATCTTCTCTGGTAAAATGTAATCACTTTCCAAATATGCTTATTTATCTTGAAATGAGATGTTGTCGTTATAAGAGATCTTTAGATTATTATTAAGTTTTTTTGTCACAAAAATTTATCAGAAAAGTAGCAAACTTAAAAATAATGACATAGTCCGACCAATATTAAGTCTTGATAGAAAATCTCTGATTAATTTATCATATAGATAAATATTTTCAGAAAGATCTCCTATTTTGTTCAACTGCTCATAAAGAAAATTATTTTCATCAGGTTTTCAAGTCTAAATAGGTTTTGTCGTACATGTACTTTTTTTTTGTTTAAGCCTATGAACGTATTTCATTTTATTTATGTCTGGAAAAGATACTTTAAGCCTGTTTAGTTTTCACTCGAGGCCTCGGATTTCTTCCTCCTCAAATGGCCACCAGCCAAAACATGTGCCTACCTTTATTTATACGTAAATGCCTGCTCAATACTTCTTACCTTCAGACGTAAACTACTTGGAAAGTTCTTATTAAAAAAAAAAGAAAAAAAAAAAGAAATCGGTAACTTATGGACAAAAAAAATTATATGGATATCTGCAAATGATATGTAACAAAGGTCTAATTTTTCTAAAACATCCAGTACTTTGAAAATATTTAAATATTTCACATACGTGAATATCTTTCATTTTTGAGTGAATAACTCACTTGCAACAAGAACATCAAATAAGTCCTGTTCCATTGTTAAATAAAAAGTGAATTAGATATACGTAAACACCATCATATATTTAATTTCGTGCTGTAAATACAGAATTACTTATTACTATCTGAACCCATATACAAACAGTTTAATGTTGAACGATAAAATAGAACACGTAACGCAAGTAGAATCAAATTTTATGGCCATTAACACGATTTGGGATTTTGTCCTTTTAAATGATAAATCTAAGGATATTTTTGTTAAATATGAATTTTGCATCTATAAACGTTAATCTATTCATCTCGGCATTAATTTAAAGAAAGTTATCAGACATTTTGATTCTGTAACACTTACCACACATACACGCCTGTCATATATATATATATATATATATATATATATATATAGAGAGAGAGAGAGAGAGAGATAGATAGATAGATAGACTGAGAGAGAGAGACGGAGAGTTGTTAGCTGGGATTTACCTTAAAATTTCACTGTATCAAGTTTAAAATATTTTTAGTTTTAAGATATCTTTTTAAAATTCTTAAACTTTATAGACATTGATACGTACACGAAGCAGATTATATGGATATTATTCTATAAAAAGGTGAATTTAAAGAAATATATAAAAAGATTTATAAACAATATTTTTCTACAAATCATTCAGAATTTATCCATTGCAAAATTATTTTCAATCTTTCAAAAGTATTGTCTTTAAGCTGTTTGAAATGGTAGTAAATCAAGCAGTGCGCTCCAGGCTTAAGTAGAGGTCTGTCAGCAAATCAATAAAGACAGTCCATGAAATGGAAACATAGACTTTCCGATAACGACAAAGTTCTCAGCACTGCAGTCACAAAGGAAGGTCATGCTGTCAGTATTTTGACGTGTAAACGAACTCACCACTATTGATTTCCTTGAACAAACCTCATGTGCATCCTATTGCCACTTTCTTTGGCAAAATTCACCTGATTTATTGAATGATCCTTATATATATATATATATATATATGTATATATATATTGTTTTTAGCTGAAGTTTATCGGAAAATTTTATTGTGTAATGTTCAGTCTCTGTGATTAATACTCACCACTGAATGAGGTCCATTGATATAAAAGGTGATTATGTTAAAAATAATATTGATACCGACCCTATAAGATTTTTAAAAAATCTTTACCAACTAAGTGACTTACCAACTTATTGGTCTCGTTACTATCCTGAGTTAGCGGCTTGGTGAAAACGAGAAAAACTACTACTACTACTACTACTACTACTACTAATAATAATAATAATAATAATATCAAACAAATCCAGAAAACTCTTTGTAGATGTATTTGTGACGGCAAATTGACTAAAATCCCCAAAACGGGACTTTATTTTCGCACGTGTGAAGACGGGGCAGGTTGGCACTTGATCCCCTATGGAATAAGTCCTCGTTCAGAGTTTTTCTCTCAGGCATATAAGAACTGGCATATTACGTGAGGGATTAATTTAGAGCCAGACTGACCGCCGCTGGCAAAGGGGTTCCAAATTTCACACTATCACACACCCACCAGGCCCCTAAACTCCTTCCCTTAGATAACAGAAGAATACGGGCCTATAGGTTTAGTCGTAATAATATTATATTGTAGTAGTCGGCAACTCCGGTTTCCCGTGTGATATTTTAGGAATTAATAGGACAATTCTAAGCAAGATAACATAAGGCGAATAGAAGCTGAAAAGAAGCATGAAATAACAACATAGACCACATGGTAACCTAAAAATACATGAATTCCTTTACTACAGTTATATACACCTTTCAAGGTGTCAAAACATATAATAATTGGACAGTCTACGAATATAAATGTCTTTTCTTGACTTTTATCTTTCTTCAAATTGAGAGAGAGAGAGAATGGTAAACGAAATTTGGGTATAAAGGAAAATGGCTCCAAAGTTACTTATCTTATATTTTTTCGACGGGGTTCCACTGGAGAATCTTTTCTTCTTTCACGGGTTAATAGACTTTGTTCAATTTTTTTACACTGGCTTGAAGAGCCTGGGGTCCTTCGTGTCTCAGTAATTCTTTTGTCTTCCACCCGGAGTAAAATGGCTATGGTTCATCCGCCCGCTACGAACCCTGCTCAAAAACTAATCTTTCTTACTATCTATTTCCGCTGAGGGGAAGGGGTCCCCACTTCCGTTTTGAGGTCCCAGCCAATCATTTGGCTTCTCTCTTCCTCCTTCCTGGTCAGCCGATTTCTTAGGGTTACTAGATTCCACCCAAGTCCGGTTACTGGGTACAAACATCAGTTGGTCCTCATCCCGACCTCTGTGACCCACATTCTCTCTTTACGGTCACTTTTTTGACGGCTAGATACTATTAATTCAAAACGGGAGGATAGTATTAATCTTCCTCCTCCCAGTGGGATATCACGTGACATATTGCACAAGATGGCAAATCTTGTAAGCCTCGTATCTTTCAGCCCTACCGCTACAGCTCTTCACTCTTATCCCCGTAACGCGTTTATGGGCGGTTTATACGAATCTCGCCAATTCATCTCTAACGAGAAAATGTGGGACTTGGTTAACATGCAGATAAAAGCACTTCAAACAGATATAAATATTAAACGATTCTGAAGTACATAGGTGTCGGATTTCGTAATTCTATCTCAAAATTGAACTTGTGTAGAATGAATAAAAGAAATAAAAAAAAAAAAACTAAGAAAGATGGAAATATAAGTAAACATTGAATGTTTTTGAAACCCATAATAGATTTTAGAAGTATGAATTATATAAAATACATGAAAATATACAAACCTGAAAGTTATGAGGTAACGTACTAAAATGCACGAACGCCATGCGCGCTTTTACGTTTCATTGCGGACAATTACCTTTTGGAAATGTTTGAATTCTCCTATAAACCAGCTATTTATATATATGAACTCCACGCATGTTTCTACGGTCACTTTTGAACTAATACCTTTTAGAAATGTATGAAGTCTTTTATAGCCCAGCTATCTTTATATATAAACTCAACGCGTGTTTTTACGTTCCCTTTTGGACAGTTTCCATTTAGAAATGTATGAACTTTCCTATGGCCCAGCTATTGGTTAGAGAGTGACTCTACTTTTTATGGAGTAAATGAAAGGTTTGTAGTGGTTGAGGTTAATTATTGGGCATTGTTGGGAGATTCTTAGGTTTGTGTCTGACTCTCTTTTATTCAGTTCTTTTCTTCTTATTTCTCGAAGCGGCATGGGAATTAAGGAATGGAAAGAGAAAGACAGGGAACCATTTTATCTTAATGGTTTATGATAATTCTGCGGTATGAAATATTTTCCTAAACCAAAAGAAATAGTCGTGCTCCCACAGAAAAGGTGTTTGAAGGACAATATGGAATCATCAGAGGCTGCTTCTTGCAGGATACACAACGTGCTGCTAAGTTTGGGACTTAACAAGCATGTGCTATCGCTAACGGCCACCGAGAGAAAATGGTACGTCAGAGCAAGTCGAGGTGATAAAAGCTTCTGAGAAAGACTTTTTCTTTGGCTTAAGGAAGCCCCTCTTTTTAAGCATGGCACAATGAGGGTGGGAAAATCTCTTTTGAACCAGAACGGTATATATATATATATATATATATATATATATATATATATATATGGAGATTGAATTGATTTCCATACTAAATAAGTATTGATTTTTGTGCAATTAGAGATTCGAAAAGTCGTAATTTTTGTATTTGTATTTTTGTACTTATTGACAAATCAGTGTCTTCGTTTGGGACGCTGTCCTTTTTTAAATGTCTTCGAGATAGCAGACGATAATATATAACGTCTTTGAAAGTGCGGACGAAAATATTTGAATTACGACGAAAAGTTTGAAGGATCAAAACTCAACAAAATTTAAGAAATCTTTTCTTTCCTAAATTGTTAAAAAAATACATTTTGAACCAATTAGAATCATGAATAAACCAATCCAATTTTGATCTAATTTGGAGCCTATCCTAAATCTTATAAGTTAAGCGATGAAAAAGATAAACCTTGGGAAGATATTGATTCACTTCCATTTCTACTCAACTTTCGTTTTTATTTCTCTTGAACGAACAAAGAATATTTAGGAATCTAAACAATTTCAACATTGCTTAATTATTCTCTACGAGTAAAACATGTTTTTTGTTTACTCTTTCTTGAAAGCGTGAATCCCATTTGTGAAAAACGTCATCATAGGGATTTTTCAGCCAAACCTCGTATTACAAAAGCCTCAACAAGGACTCTTTTTGGAGATCATGGATAATTTGTTTGTAGCAATTACAGTACACTGAATAGCGCTGTACAATGAAATGCACCTTATATAGCAGAACCTCTTTTTACTCATTAGGAAAGTATTGTTCGCGCTCGGAAGAAACAAGAAAATAAACAGATGAAATAAGGCTGACTTGAAACAACCCAAACTATTCCAATTCCTCCCATTTAGCGTTGAAAATTCGACAGAATATGTTATAATTCAACTCAATTAACTAAACAATAATCGCAAAGCAGATTGTATTATGTAATTATGACATGAAGATGTATCTAACATTAAAATCAGACATTTCTGATTTTCATTCGAGGTTGTTAAATTTACATGAATGTGATTGGATCGTTAAGCCCTTCCCAGCAGGGCTCAGGTAAATATAAAGTTACGACAGGTTATAAGGGGACGTGTTTATTATGAGTCAGGATTTTAAATGCAGAATTTTAAGGGGGTGGTACACGTGTGGCAGATTATAACGCTATCTTCTTGCTTCTATTTTTCACAGCTTTAGCCTCGTACTTGATTAATGTACACTCTCTTCTCACAAAGGCAGATATGAACAGACTTACAATGAGTCAGTTGGGAAAAGTGATATATATATATATATATAATTTTCGTTAATGACTCATGTAAATCTGTTCATAACTTTGATAATACAGATATTTATTTACTCTTTATCATTAGTGGTTTTCGGACTATTGTCTTCATCTTTATTGTTATTTCCACAACATTTCGGCCGATATGTCCTCCGGCCTTCTTCAGGTGTTTGTCGAACTCGGGAACCTTCACGGAACTTCGAACTACGTCCTTTATTGAATCAACGAGGGTCGTCTGTTCTGATTCCGTTAGCCATAACCGGGTTACAAATGTTAAGTATTCCTGTATTGTTACACGCCTGCAGTCAGGATTGAACCTGCAACTTCCAGATGATTGTCTCCTTAGAAGAACCAATGCCTATAACCGTTACGCCATGGAGGTGCCCGTGGTGTAATGGTTATCGTCACTGGAAATGGACACGGCGACACGAGTTCAAAACCTGGATGAGACTGATTGCATATCACATAGCACTTAATACCCTTGGGAAAGTTATGAATCCAATTATTCTCCCTCCAGCTGTGGGTAAATTGTAGGGTAGACTATGTTCTTCAGCCACGGTGAAGCAACTCGTCTAGGAAAAGGAAAACTCTGAATCCAAACCTGTTAAACTCCGCTTAAAAATTAACCTTGTGTCATCCTGCCCGAGCGGAAGGGTTGGTAAATATGATAACCGTTACGTCATGGGTCCTGCTGGACAATTCAGAGTGAATTTTTGGGACTTATAAACTTAATGTTTTTACTTGACAAGAATTACTACTATTATGTATGATTTTTTACTTGTGCTCATATTCACATTTTTTTTATCAAGCCTTCTTTAAAAAAAAAAAAAAAAAAGAAATGGCTAACGGAATCAGAACAGACGACGCCCGTAGATTCAATAAAGGACGTAGTTCGAAGTTCCGTGAAGGTTCCCGAGTTCGACAAACACCTGAAGAAGGCCGGAGAACATATCGGCCGAAATGTTGTGGAAATAACAATAAAGATGAAGACGATAGTCCGAAAACCCTT
>OY757921.1:60105432-60115432 GCA_963585895.1 Sepioteuthis lessoniana
CATTTGTCTGAAAGCGAACGTAATAACGCGACTGGAGTTCGAACACTCTTACTACGACATTGCATTTTAGCCATTAACCTACGCGACTATCCTCCAAACTTATGCTGTTTTTCAATAAACTTTTCACTCAAATCAAAGAAAAAAAAAACTGTAGAACAGTGTTTAATTCATTCATTTATACCACCCTCTCTTTCTTTCTCTCTCTCTCTCTCTCTCTCTATTTGTATATATATATATAATATATATATATAATTTTTCTTAGTCCTCTGATAGAAAAATGAATATTTTAAAATTAATCATAAGTGGACCCATTCAATTATATATATATATATATATATATATATGTATATATATTAAAGCAAGTTTTGTTAAAGGCGATAGAACACTATTTGTTAATAATCTTTTCTTTTATTCTTTTAAGTCTCTTTGTTATTTTTCAAGTGTCTGGATCTAGAAGCAACAAATCAACTGTGTAACTATCCAGGCATTACCATCAGAACCGGTGACAAGACTACAACAAAAAAATTGAAAATATCCTCAAAGACAAAATAAAAATTAAAAAAAACACCAAAAACCCCACCAACCAACTTAAAAAACACATTAACAAAATCATCACAGCCAATAACGCGGAAATTGGTCCATTAAACTAAAAAAAAAATAACTGGAGATAACAAACATGGATACATATATGGTAAAATAAAAACCCACAGACAAGGTAACCCAATTAGACCAGTCATTTCACAGATCCCTATTCCCGTATACCTCATATCAAAAATCCTCAACAATATAATTGTACCGTATATCCCCAAAAATACAGTATCAGATCAACACATGAATTCATACAAATTCTAAAGTCCCCCCACCACCAACGAATGCATACCAACATCATGCGGTGTCGAAAACCTTTTTACTAACGTTCCAGCTCACGAAACCATAAAAATGATAATAAAAAACGTCTATCATTCTCCCTCAATTCCACCTCCAGCTATACAACGAAAAATTCTCAGAAAACTCCTTCCTACCTGTACCACAAAAGTCCCATTATGAGATCCCTTTAGCAACATATATATTCAAATTGATGGTATCTCGATGGGGTCATCTATGGTCCTACCATCTCCGAATTCTACAATAATAATTAAACCCAAGATATACGTCCGCTTTGTAGATATTTTAATCACAACACACTCCTATGACGAAATTAACAAACTTAAACTTTAGAAAAAAAAAAAAAATCCGTACTAAACTTTACTACCAAACTCAACATTAAAAAAAAACCCAGCTTTCCTAGATGTACTTAAGACGCCACCAATAATAACAAATTCACTATATATAAAAAAAAAAAACCCTCAGCGACAATTCCATCGTACTTAACTTCCACAGTGAATGCCCACCAAAATATAAAATAGTAATTATAAAAAAACTTAATTCATAGAGTACTACATATCCTCATCTAAGACAATATTTCACCATGAACTTACCAACATAAAACAAAGCCTTGTTAATAACAATTTCCCTAATAAACTAGTCTATCAACAATTAAAATTATCACTTCACAACATTCACGAAAATAACAACACTACCAACAATAATAAGACTAACTGTATGAATCTATATTACAAAAATCAAATGCACTATAACAACAAATTAAACGAACAAGCAATAACCAACATTATAAAAAGACACATTACCCTATCGAAAAACAAAAACAAATAGAACTTATCATTTAAATTTAGAACATCAAACCTTATCGTTAAAAATCAACACTAAACCAGCTAAAACACACCTAAACCAAACACTGTAGTTTCAAAATGTATGTCAATTTCGAGAATACCTCCCGAAAAACAAAAATAATTCTAACATTTGCTATACAACCACTACATTATCTCATCGTCTCACTTATCACATTTCTGAAAATAGCGCCATAGACTAATATTTAATTAAAAAACAGAACATTAGAACTAAAAAACTTACATCTTCTGATGTGAAGAAGATTCTCATAGATAATACAATAATGATATATAAAAACAATAATAAAAAAAAAACGATTACAAATCCTAGAAGCAATATTCCCAAAAATTGAAAAAAAAAACTAAATAAAATAGCATTTAACACAGGCGTTAACATAGTAAACATTTTAATTTGTAAAAATCACAAACTTTATTAGTAAACCTTTTTCCAACCCAACATTTAAAACAAAACGTTGAAAATGTTCCGACCGACAACTTCAAAACAAAACGCTACAAATAATGTAAGAAATAAATTTTGATTTGTAAGGACTAGTGTACGTGTTCTAAAATTTTTAAGGAGTAGTGAACGTGTTTAATTTTTTTTTTTCATGACTGCATGTCTACTTTAACAGCCTTCCAGGCGTGGGAAGTTTGTCGGGTGCATTGCCGCGGCCGTTGGCAAGTGTTGTTTTTCTGCTGCTGTGCGAGTAATTTTTTTTGTTTCGCGCTGCATTCGTCTCTGTGCGTGGGGACGTCCTGCTTCCCCGCCGTGTCGGTTCGGTCATATATACATGTACATGTGGCTGTGGCGGTGGCTGCATGGGTGAGGCGTCTGGCCAATTGGACTTACGTCAGCAGCATTTGCCATCTCATATGTTGAATCTTGAGCTTAAAAGAGGCCAGCTTGTAAACACATAGCTGACCACATAATAAATAACAGGGAATGTGTGGTGGATTTCAATGTCGACCGATTCAGTATTCTGAATCGGTCACATTCCTTGTATCACCTCAAAGTGTTGGAGACCCTTTACGTTCGATCCCTTCAACCTTCCCTTTGTAAACAAAGGGACTGCATGTTGGGGTTGAATGTAATCGGTCTTTAATCTTCTGCTCATCTCTCCTACTTCCCCCACTTTTTTCTCTTTTTTCTCTCCTTTTCTTTTTCTCCATTACATTACCCCTTTTAATTTACTGGCAGTATCAACTTGAAAAGTGCCAGTCGAAACCGGCCATTTTCCCTTTTTTAAATAATAAACATACCTAAAAATTCCCTAAACCTCCATGTCTTCTTGGCCATTAACGAGTTCTTGACTATCAACAACTTGTTTATATATATATATATATATATATGGTGTTAAAGTAGACATATAGTCATGAAAAAAATGTAAAACACGTACACTACTCTTTACATTTATTATACAAACAAATCAATATTGCATAGACATGTAAAAACAAGCAATGTTTCTCTCCTCTGGGGTCTCTCACGTTCACTATTCTCTGTCTTTCAGAATTGCATTAAAACTCATTTGTGCTCCTCGTCCGTCAAATTAGCAGCCATGTTTAAATTTTCCCTTTACCCATAAAACATTTATCTTTATAAAAAAATGATAAATTTCGTTAAAAGTATTATTATAGTTCTTATGAATTCATAATTATTAGCACTTAAAATATAAAAAAATGTAAAATTATTTAATGAGCTTACAATTTTAATGGAGTACGTATAATGACATAATTGTAATACTAACTGCATACGTAATTTGGTACCATATATATATATATATATATATAGAGAGAGAGAGAGAGGGAGAGAGAGAGAGAGAACGTAAAATTAAATAACAAAGTAATCCAAGTAGAAAGTTAGATTTATTGAGAAACAAAGTCGACATTATAGCGTTTCGGTTCTAGTGAACTATCATAAACACTGGGAGGGATGATATTAGTGATGTTAAATCAACGATGGATGTTCAAAAGATTATTCTAAAAAAACTAGGTAAAACATGTAGAATTTACATGTCCCATTGGTATATCGATGAAAATTTCGAATCAAAAGAAAGAAGAAAAAGAAAAAGGAACAGAAAAAGAGAAAGAAAAGAAAGAAGGATAACGAAGGAAGAAGGAATTAAGAGAGAAGAGGAAAACGGAATAAATCTGTTTCTCAATAAATGTATCCTATATATATATAAGCCTATATATATATATATATATATATATATATATATATATATATATATATGCAAGTAAATAATGGAGTAAGCTCCAACACTATAGAGAAAAATTGATAACAAAGTAATCCAAATTACTTTGTTATCAATTTTTCTCTATAGTGTTGGAGCTTACTCCATTATTTACTTGCATATATATATATATATATATATATATATATACTGGCTGAAATAGATAGGAACAGATAGATAGATAGATAGATAGATAGATAGATAGAAAATGATCATAGTGAAATAGATATTTAGATATGAGGTTCATTTAAAAATATTCTAAGCCTCAGGTTAATTTTAAATTTCTCTCACAACTCTCATCTTTGTAAGAGCCTAATCTGCACCAAAATTAACCAAGGAATCTGAATTAGTTTTTCTGGTTTTATATGAAGTAGTGTTAAATAAAGATTCTCAGTATGGTTCTTTTTTCTGGGTGAGGCATAAAATATTTTGACTGTCCCTCGTAGATAGATTGATAAAACAATCATAGGTAGAGAGAAGCAAACTAAGGGAGATATATAATTCTTTATGAACCTGCTGCCCTCCCCAAATGCTTTATTTGAAGAGTAAAACTAAAATTACATTAACAATAAGACTCTTAAATGGTATTTGAATTGTCCCACTGGACAATGGGCTAAAGGCTAATAGCGTTGGTTGAGAACTTCCATTTGGAATCTGCCTAGAACTTGTCACTTCAATCCCTGGAGTGGCGTTTTGTGCAAAGAGGAGCAACGAGCGATATAACCAAAACGACGAAATTAACTAGAGATATTCGAAATATTGGACTGTTGAACTAGATGCGTCTATCTCTCTGGATTAAATAAAGGGTTCAGTTTGATGAAATTACCTGAAGGTTACTGATTACATCAGAAGACACACTCACACCGAGAAGGGGTGCTGAAACGTAGTGCGTATAACAATTAAGATGAAGAAAATATACCAAATCCAGTAAATGAGATAGATAGATAGGTAGATTGAGAGAGAGAGAGAGAGAGAGAGAGAGAGAGAGAGAGAGAGAGAGAGAGAGAGATGTTGATTTAACTAGGGAACTTATAAATCCATAAGAGTGTCACCGTGGCGTAATGGTTAACCCTGCCTCGAAGTAAGCAAGTTCGAATTCCAGTTGTGCTATTACGTTCACTTTCAGATCAATATCCTTGGGAAAGGCATGAACTCCTTTATCCCTGCAATTATTGGTTAAATAGTATCACTGCTATACTTCTATAAGGATAGTTTGGAATTAGATAACCCGCAACTGATTATATTCCATTAAACAAAGAAACCAGGAACCCAACTAATAAATTCATGGTATGAACTTTGTAGCCCAATTTGAAAGATAGGTAGATAAAAAGACAACTCTTCTTATTTTCATAACTTATCAACTCGCTTAATCTATTTTTGTTTATATTGACCAAATAAACTGTACGTATTTTGATAAATCTCTCGTACAATGCTAAGGAATAGCTTCATCACAGTCCTTTAACATTTCATTATTCGAAGAATTTGATCTTTTACAAGGACAAGCATTGATATAATTGAATTCTAACTTTCTAAAAATGCAAAAGAATTACTAGCATTTATGCACCTGAGTAAATAGCAGAAATATTCCTCTTTATGTGTTTTCTTTTTCTTTTTATAAAATTTATAAAATATGAAGCGATGAATAAAGATTATTTATATCAACAGGCTGTTGAATCAATAGCTTTTGAGAGAAGAACGCATGCATATACGTACACAAACACACACATAGACACACCCACACATACACTCAAGCGCATACACAAATATTTACGCACACACACATATGTCTGTTTATAAAACATTATCTATTTATCTATCTATCTATCTATCTATCTATCGTGTTCTATAAATGCTGCAACCCGAAATATATGAGAATCAAATTAACATCCACATTAATTGTAAAATACTCTCACAGGCAAAATCTATGGAATTAGCATTCGTAAAGGATGTTCACCTATGTATTTTATATAACAGTAAATAAAGTAATACTTTTAGATTTAATAACTGAACATTCTGGCTGATATATCTTTATCACACAAGATTCTATTATCTAAATTGATGGTATAATTTTACAAGACACGTAGAGGAATACAATATGAAATAACTCTAATACAGAGGAAAAATTATGGAATGATCTCGTAATTTGCGTTTCTAAAACAAATAAAAGTTGAAGCCTACATATACAGAAAGGTCTATAGAAGAAAGAATATTCTTGCAGACCTCTACAAATGGTTAAGCAGACCTAATATAAAAGAGAACATTGGTCAAACAAAAGAAATGTCAATTGAAACAAAGGTAAGGATAATAAAACTTATTCAAGAAAATAATCCAGAGTGGAGTGGAGTGAAAGACGTTGGTTATTTACAGCCACTTGTATATATAATTTGGTGCGAATATAAATTAAATGGGTGGTTAAAAAAGGAAAACAAACAAAAGACAGCAAAGCGTCGTGATAGAAAACTTAATCAACATGCCTTGAAAATAGAAAATATACAACAAAACAAATGAAAGATAAATGGGTCAAAGCAGGAGTTAATGTTTGTGACAGAACTGTTAGAAATTCACTGAATGAGATTGGATTCACATAAAAAAATCGAACGAAAACCAGAAACTAACACACAGACAGAAAAAAAACCCTGAGTTTAAAAGGTTAAATTGAAACTGTCATGACGTGTGTACTATTTGATGAGAATGATATTCAATCATCAATCAAGAATATGCTTGGACCCTGATAATGTTGAATATTTTATTTAGTGCCATTGAAATGAAATATAAAAAGATGACTACCAGAAAAATCCATATCACAAGTCATCCAATATATGGGTTTATCTGTCATTTAAAGCACCAGAGGAGATGGCAATCACTTCTTCAAAAGTTTATGCACATGTATACATTGAAGTCCTGGATAATTTTTTCATTCCATCCTTAAGAAATTATTTTGGTGATTATGAAGTCATATTTTAGGACGACAATACATCTTGTTACAGAGCAAAGGAAATCAAAACTTTTCTTCGGGAAATACAAAAATAATGAAAAGTTTGAATATTTTTGGTGGAAAGTTTAAAAGATTGGTTAAAAAGAAGGCTGCATCCACCAAAAAATATCTGTTAACTGCCATTCATGAGAGATGGAAAAATTCTTATGTAGAATATTGCATTGAATTCGTAAAATCCATGCCTGGCAATTAAACCTGACTTAAAATCTTGAGGAACAGCAAGTAATTATACTTCAAATTTATTGTCCAAGAAATCCAAAATATTTCCCTCAATATTGGGTTATTGCATGATATTTTCTTTTTCATACCTTGTAAAAGTTATACCATGAATTTAAATAATTTAATCAAGTTAGTTTAAGAAATATTTTATATTGTCAAATTGTTCAACTATTAAATCAAAAATTGTTTGCGTCTTATCTGTAATTTGTTTATTTATTGATAAATAAAAACCAAGGTGAACATCATTTGAATGTGCTAATTACATCATTTTTCCTGGAATTGCACAAGCGAGATGATATAAGAGGACTTAATATTTAAATCCGTTATAATGTCGGATGTTGTTTATTTGTTCGTGTTGTAAGCTCTAATATTTTGAAACAAATGGGAAAAGCTTTCATTTGAAAACTCTTCAAAATATCAAATGGTTTTATCAGAAACGAATTTTACTAATCGAATATCGATTTACATCCTAATTCTCCACTCCTAGTTTTTTTTATTACTCTTCTCATTAGATACCGACAAGAGACCCATACGCAAATACATCAAAGTTTTTCAAATACTTTATTAGATCAATTTTAGGCGCAGCAGTGTAATTACGTGGAGATTGGAAAAAAAACATGCATTTAATGGTTTAAAATAGTAGAAAGAATAAACGCTAAAGAAATTATATATATATATATATATATATATATATATATATATATATATATATATATATCTTTAGCATCAAACTAATCAATCCTTGTCCAGTGGGCTGGGGCGTTAGAATACTCTGACTGCTTCTCTGCAAAGAGGTAAGATTCCCTCGAACGAGTGTCCTGGATATGACACTAAACAGTCTGATGGTGAAGTTCTAGTAATACTGAAGCTTTAGGAAATATGGAGTACCCGTTCATTCCTATCACTCCCAAGTCAACTCTGGCCCGGAGTGGTAGCACCTGATAGGGTCCAATCTATGGGCCAAATAGAACTAAACTGTGTATTTATGTTAAACTCAATTGTTTGAAATAGAAATGTTTGAATAAACTGAATTGCTTGAAAAGTAATTTTTTGACAATTAAACTGCGTACTTTTTCTCTTATAAATTGTTTGAAATAGAACTATTTCTTTGTATAGAATGGATTTGGCATTAAATAACCTACAAAGTTTGATATGCCATAAAACCCAAACAAACAAAAAACAAACTAATCAATCCTCTCAAAATACAGTTTTAAATTTGGATGGAGATATTTAGGTTTACAAATAAACACCCATTAAAACATATGTCTGACTAGAAACAAAATTTATTGACTGGATTATACACATTGCCAAAAACAATACATTCGAAATTAAGAATTGTCCTTTTAATTTAGACTAAACAATTGCAGATACAGAATCAAATTGATAACAAAAAACTGTTACATGTAGAACATTTCCGTTCAAAGGATGAAGATTAAAAAAAAAAGATGTACAGTTCTCCATTATAGAAAGAATCGAAAAATAAAACATCAGACAATGTCAAAACAATAATAGAAACATGGAAGATAAATTGACAAAGCTTTTCCAAACACTGGCCTCAAATGAATTTACACAAGACTCAGCAATCTTCAAAATCCTGATTTGAAATATGATCGAAAGAATTATATCGCAAATAGAGAATTCAGTACCAGAAGTCTACGATAGCAGAGATCATACAACATTCAGCACAAGGCACTTGGATATAAAAAATGAAATTCATTCAAGAAATAGATATTCTTTTATTGCATATGAACAATTTAAAAGAAATATTTTAAATCTATTCTAAAAACATTCTGGAGGGTAATGACTAACCAGTTGAATTGTAACATAGTAGAAAGCGAGTTGGAACGCCATACACGCAATTACGTTCACTTTCGTTCTAATAATATTAGGAGAGTAATTAAGCTCATTACCTCCTCAGCTATTGGTTAAATTGTATCACTAATGTTCTTCAAGAAGGATGGGTACGGCATTAAATAACCCACGAAGGGTGATATGTCATTAAACAAAGAAACTGAAAAAAAATCAATCGAAAATATTTTTCTTCAGCATTTTATTTCGCCCATGGTCTCATAGAATACGAAATATTTTTAAACGGATTTATTTGACCCTGATATCTTATATGTATTATAGGACAAAAAAGCTCAATAAAAGTAAAGAATTTAGAAGGTAATAACTGATTGATTCACCACCAAACCAACCAGTGTTCGAGATCTCCTTTGGGTTTCTTTAAATGGAAGGCAACATATTTAGATTTATGAGTTTTTAATAACATTACTATCCTGGAACAAAGAAAAAAAATCAATCAACGAAAAATGCGCGTCAAGAGAATCCCAAACCATTCTGTGTATATTGATTTTAAATAGTCTAAGAGGGAGAAAGTTAATACGAACATTTATAAATGTTATGTCATTTTGAAAGTTCATGACGAAGAACATAAATAACTTGCACGAACAACCATGGCCAATATAGCAATGATATTTCAGCTTCAACACTAAAGGAAAAACAAAAAATGAAAGTATGTTTCTTTGTTCACTGCAGAAAACCAAATGGTTTAACTTAAACATTTTAAAATAACATTATAATGACCAGTTTTCATTTACTCGAAATTGAATAGTGCTATTTATTTTGAATCTAATTCAACATGATATGATTAAATTGACAATTACTTCATAGTGTTATAATCGATTACAAAAAATCATGATCTCTTTCCACGTATTCTGACACGGTTGATATTCAAGTTTTATTTAATAATACACAGAGCTATAAGACTACGATGTCACAATGCAGAAAGTTAGACACTACGCCACGGAGACTTCCCCACTGTC
>OY757921.1:60120432-60313891 GCA_963585895.1 Sepioteuthis lessoniana
TAAAATCTCTATGGGAAATTCAACTTAACGTGGAGATAAGAAATCCACAAAAACAGGCAAAAATGATAAAATTAAGAAAAAAATGCGGGAACATGTTTGGACAAATAGGGAAAAACAACACTAGAAAAAATGACAATACAACTCAAGGAAATAAACCTGAAAGTACTGGTAAAAGAAGGAAGATACCAAGAAAAGGGAAAACAATACCAACAACTGGATGTAAGGGAAGCTAAACAATTTTGGAGTAAAATATGGCAAACAAGAGAACATAACAAAAAAGCCGAATGGATAAGCATCATGGTGAAAGAGTTTGAAGCATACTAAGAAGGATCGAAAGCGAAAATACACATAGATTCACTCAGAACAACAACAAAACAAATATAAAACTGGAAAACGCCTGACCATCATGGCATACATGGATTCTGGTTCAGGAAATTCGCCTTCATCCATGACGGGCAAGCATTCGAAATGAACTGATGCCTAATAGAAGCGGCCGTATCCAAATGGATGACCAAAAGAAAGACCACATTGATCCAAAAAGACCCCCACTAAGAAACTACCCCAAACAGTTATAGACCCACAACGTGCAATTCTATGAGATGGAAAATACTAACTGTACTAATAAGAGAAGAGATTTATAACTCGCATACTAGCCGCGGATTGTTCCCTGAGGAACAGATAGGATGCCGCAAAGGTTCCAGAGGCACAATAGAACTACTCTACATTGATAAACACATCCTCAACGAGAGCAAGACGAGACGGAAAAAAATACCTATAGCTGGAGTTTACTGCAAAAAGACATATGATATGGTTCCGAAAAGCTGGATAATAAACAGCCTCATAATGTACAAGTAATCAGGTCAAGTCATAAACTTTATCGAGTAAACCATGAAAACCAGGAGAGTGGAATTAACAGCAGAGGGGAAAAGATTTGCTGAAGCGAAGATCAAAGAGGTATTTTCCAAGGATATGCACTATCACCATTACTATTTATAATAGCGATGATGCCTCTCAACCAAAAGCTCAGAAAGTCCACAGTCGGATGCACACTGGAAATGTAAATCACTGGAAAAGATTAATCATTAAATGTACATGGACGACATCAAACTGTTTCCCAAAAATGAAAAATAATTGGAAACTCAAATAAACACGGCCAGAATATACGGCTATGTAACAGGGATGGAATTTGGCATATATATATATGTGCCATGCTAATAATGAAAGGCAGGAAAAGACATATGACCGAAGGAATAGAACTACGAAATCAAGAAAAGATTAGAACGCTCGAAGAAAAGGAAACGTACAACTACTTAGGAATATTGGAAGCTGACACCATCAAACAAGTGGATATGAAAGAAAGAGCATTTCAGGAGAACCAGAAAACTACTCGAGAAAAAACTATATCGAAGGAAACTTATCAGAACGATAAATACCTACGCTGTCCTCCTCGTAAGATACTTGGGATCATTCTTGAAGTGGACAAGAGAAGAACTTAAACAATGGACCAGAGAACAAGAAAACTAATGACCCAGCACAAGACATTACTTCACAGAGATGACGTTAAGAGACAATATATATCAAGATGAGGAAGAAGACTTGACAACATTGAAGATGGCGTTGACGCTTCGATACAACGACCAAGAGACTACATAGAAAAATGCAGAGGAAGACTGAAATAATACTGACATTACGAGGACCAACGGAACAGAAATGACCAGAAAACGAAAATTGGAAGAAAAACAACTCTATGGATGTCTAAAATGACAAATAAGCAATATATCACCCGAGGAAACGTAGACGTGGCTAAGAAAGGTAAACCTTAAAAAAGAAACTAAATCTCTTATAATAGCAGCACAAAACAACGCTATAAGGACCTACCATATCAAAGCTAGAATAGATAAGATGCTACAAAACAGCCAATGTAGGTAAAAATAGAAAGAAAATGAAAAGAAGGATACGTTCCTAGACCATGTTTGGGAATTGAAAAAAACTGTGGCGCATGAAAGTGACGATTATACCAATTGCAATTGCGCTCTTTGTACAGACACCAAAGGATTAATAGTAGGACTGAAGGACTTTGAAATAATATGACGAGTGGAGTCTACTGCATTATTATCAAGTATTTCAATTTAAAGCTAATAATTTGCTAGTTGAAATAGGATTTCAAGCTACTACTACTACTAATAATAATAATCCTTAGTACATCTTCAAATAGCCATTCTTCTGGTTTGGTTTGGCTTTATGGCATATAAACCATTGTAGGTTGCTGAATGCCAAATCATCTTTAAATATATATATCATATTTATTTGTTTATACATTTTTGTGATAACATATTTAAATGAACCTAAGCCCTTTAAACACAGTTAAATGGTTCCAAATATTGCTATGTATCACTATCAACTCAAACAGTCATTTGTTTACACACAATTAAATAATCAAATGGTTTTATTTCAAACAATTCAGATTAGCATAAGTCATTGGTTTGCGCACAGCTTATATGTCAAACAGTTCTGTTGGACCCATAGATAGGACCCTATCAGGTGCTATTACTCAAGGCCAGAGTAGACAGGGGGAGCGATGAGAATGAAGGTGTACTCAACCTTTCCCAAAGTTCCAGCATTACTGGAACCTAACCATCAGATTATTTAAAGTCATATCAAGGTCACACGTTAACAGAGCCTTACCTTTTTGCAGAGATACAGTCGGTATATTCTAAAGCCCCAGCCGACTGGGCCTACATGTAGTTTAATGATATACCCTGGACACCCATAATTCCGAAGGTGGGGTATCACTAAACCCTGATAACAGTGTGGGAAAGTCTTGTTAGGGTCCCACTTATAAATACGAAAGTATGTGCAAAGACAAGGACAACGTAACAGCGACAAGATAAGAAGAAAAAGAAGAAACACTTATACATACAAAAATACGAACCAAGACAGAGACAGAGAGTGTTGCCAATAAAAGCGATGAAAAAAAAAGAAAGACTTATACATATGCTAATATGTGCCAAGACATAGAAAGTGTGATAGGTACAAGCGAAGAAAAATAGGAAGAAACACTTATGCATACGAAAATATGTACCGAGACAGAGATAGCGTGACAGACACAAGTTATAAAGGAAAGGAAAAAATCGTATACATGCGAAAATATGTGCCAAGAAAGAGACATTGTGACAGATACAAGTGATGAAGAAAAGGAAAAAAACTTATACATGCGAAAATATGCGCAAAGATGGAGACCGTGTGACAGACACAAGCAATGAAGAAAAGGAAGAAACACTTATACATATGACAATAGGCTCCAAATCAGTGATAGATATTGTGTCAGAAAAAAGCCAAGATAAAAAGGAATAAACAATTATCCATACGAAAATATGTGCCAAGACAGGCACAGTGTTACAGATAAAAGTAAAGAAGAAAAGGAAGAACCACTTTTACATATAATATGTGCCAAAAAAGAGACAGACCGTGTGAAAGATACGAGTGAAGGTGAAAAAGAAGAAACAATTACACATACGAAAATATATGCCAAGACAGAGAGTGACAGTATAACAGATAGAATCGAAGAAAAAAAAGGAAAAAATAATTATAAAAATGACAATATTTGCCAAGACAGAGACAGAGCGCGTGAGAGATACAAGCAAAGGTAGAAACACATTTATAAGATATGTGCCAAGACAGAGATCGTCAGTGTAGGAGATACAAGCAAAGAAGAAATGGATGAAACACTTACGCATACGAAAATATGTGCCAAAACAGACAGGCAGTGTTACCGATATAAGCGAAGAAGAAATAGAAGAAATACTTATACATACGAAAACATGTGTTCAGACTGAGACAGAGTGATAAATACAAGCGATGAAGAGAAGGAAGAAACATACGAAAATATGTGCCGAGACAGAGACAGACAGTGTTACCGACAAAAGCGAAGAAGAAAAGGAGAAAACACTTATAACTATGACAATATGTGCCACGAGAGAGACGGACAGTATGACGGATGTAAGAGAAGAAAAAAGGGAAGAAACAATTATACATATGATAATATGTACTAAAACAGAGATAGACACTGTTACTCAAAAAAGGGAGACACATTTATACATATGATAACATATGCCAAGAAAGAGACAATGTGACAGATACAAGCGAAGAAGAAAAGGAAGAAACAATTATACAAATGAAAATAATAGCAAATACAGAGACAAAGAGTGTGAGAGATACAAGCGTGTTAGAAAAGGACGAAACACATATCTAAGATAATATGTGCTAAGAAAGAGACAGAAAGTGTGAGAGATACGAGAAAAGAAGAAAAGGAAGAAAAACTCATATATATGATAATATATGCCAATACATATACAATATGACAGATACAGGGGAAGAAGAAAAGGAAAACGCTTATAAATATGAAAATATTTCCCAAGACAGAGACATACACTGTTACCCATAAAAGCGAAGAAGTAAAGAGATAAACGCTTAAACATATGATAATATGTACCAGGACAGAGACAGTATGACATATACAAGTGAAGAGGAAAAGGAAGAAATAGTTATACATAAGAAAATATGTGCCAAGAAGGAAACTGACAGAGTGACTTATAAAAGGAAAGAAGAAAAAGAAGAAACATACAAAAGAAAAAAAAGAAACATACAATAGAAAAGGAAGGAACATACAAAAATATGTCAATACAGCGACAGAGAGTTTGACTGATACAAGCAAAGAAGTAAAGAAGAAAATAGTGATACATACGAAAATATGCGCTAAGACGGAGAAAGTATAACAGATACAAGCAAAAGAGAAAAGGAAGAAACATTTATATATATGATAATATATGACAAGACAGAAACACGCAGTGTGAAAGATACAAGAAAAAAAGAATAGGAAGAAACATTTATACACACGAAAGTTTGTGACAAATCAGACAGTAGTTTGACTAATACAAGCGAAGAAGAAAAGGAAGGAACATTTATACATACGAAAATGTATGCCAAGACAGAGAACGACTGTGTGACAGATACAAGCAAGGAAGAAAAGTAAAGAATACTTATATATATGAAAATACGTGGCAAGACAGAAACAGTATCACAGATACAAGCGAAAAAAAAAAGGAACACTTGGAGATACGATAATATGTGTCAAGATATGGACGGTGTGACAAATATAAGCGAACGCATAAAGGAATAAACATTCACGCATACGAAAAATATGTGCTAAGACAGAAGCAGAAAGTGTGACAGATACAAGCGAAGAGGAAAATGAAGAGAGAGTTATACATATGAAAATAAGTGCCAAAACAGAGACAGACAGTGGGACAGATACAAACAACGAAAAAATTGAAGAAACACTTATACCTACGGTAATATGTGCCAGGAAACAATCATTGTGACATATACATCCAAAGAATAAAAGGAAGAAACACTTATGCATTCGAAAATATGTACCAAGACAGAGATCAACAGTGTGACAGGTACAAGCGAAGAAAAAAAAAAAAGAAGCACTTATACACATGAATATACTTCCCCGGCCTTGGTTGGATCATCTGGCATTCGTGCCGGATGGGGTATCGAAATTAATGGCAGATTCGAGGCCGAAAGGCCCTCGGGTTCGGCTGGGCCACCCTCTGGTGGGCGATATGCAACACTGACACCTTTGTCCCCTATGTATAGCACTAGACCTTGCTGTCTAGTTTAATCTATAACTTGGAATCCGTGCCCGGACCCAGATTTAGGTTCGTGAAACTGCTTGGCTCATTAGACCCACATTGCACTTAGTGGATCAATGAGCTGCATAGACCAGCAGGGTTTGAGCCTCGGCTCGGGCCCGACCTTCCTTTCTCCTAAATCCCCACTATAATCATTTACCTTGTGTCAGGTCCTGTCTGGTGGGAGGCAGCGACAAATAACTATACATATGAATATATATGCCAAGACATAAAGAGTGTGACAGATACAGGCGAAAAAGAAAACGAAGAGGCACTTATAGATACGAAAATATGTGCCAAGACACAAAGACAGCATGACAGATACAATAGAAGAAAAAAGCTAGTGATATTGATAGAGATACAAAGAAAAGAATTAAGCATAGGAGACACATCGGTTTCAATTCAATCTCCTGCTAGTTGACTTTATTACTAATTCTTTTATTTCCTCTTATTTTATTACTAAAACACATCTATGAACACATCACACATTCTTCTGTAAATTTCACATGGTTTACACTTCTCAGCCATCAACAATTTGATATATGTTCTTTGCTCAAGCCTTATGGATTTTGTTTCATTCGCAATGATTTGAATAGTCTCAAAACAAATATTTTTATGAGATTACAGTAACTTTTGTGATAAACCAACTCGAAACAATGCAAAGTTTATATTTACAGAAATAATTTTTGAAAAATATTAAGTTGTTGAAATAATCCTCTTGTTTATTGATTTACTCTCGAATCTTTCGTAAATAATATTGATTTGCTAAAAGAATATATAAAAAGACAACGCCTGTTTTTATTTAGTTTATCGTTTTTTTGTCTTGTTTGCATGTTTTATTCATTATTCTGTTCAACATACTCTTCGGCACCCACTTTTCAGCATAATTTTATATTAGATGTTTCTTTATCTACGAACTATGGGTTAAATACTACTATCATTTCCCTTCTACAAGGATTGTTTTGGCATTAAATAACCCACGACAGTTGATATGCCATTCAAAACAAAGAAACCAAACCAAACCAGACGGTAGCCAGAAAACTTCTGTGTCACGACATTTAGTTGTATTTCATTAAGACCTTCTATCTAATTTAATACAAGATTCATACTACACACGTATCATTACCATTTTTAGTTAGTTCAAATTTCACTCTTCCGCCCTTCTGCTAAGCTTGGCCGATACTGAATCTCATCTCTTCCCGTTTTGATTCGTCTACTATTTGCTCTGAAGTGTTGGATTTCCTTTAACTTCTGTAGATATTAAATGTCTGGGAAAAAAAGCGTTTTCTGTTATTAATTACCGTCGTAATTTTATTAATTAGTGTCGATGTTAATTAAGAGCGACCGGATCAGCACCAGTTCATAAACAGGTGTTAATTAGATACATCCAGTATTGCACCCCTGACTGTAAAACCATTTAAATCTTTCACTAATGGGTATAATGAGGGAAATAAATCTTGGTTTATTTATCAGAATTGACGCGTTGGCTTATCAAGATATGAACGCTTACATAATTTACACTCAGGTTGCAGTTTTTTCTCATTGTTTATTACGGGTGAAAATTGGAGTCAGTGTTTGTTATGGTATTTCAGATATGTTTTCTTTTCCTCTCTCAGTAGATCTCTCTTTTTTTTGTCTATCTCGCTGTCTGTCTCTGTCTCTCAGATGCATGTGTAACTCATTTTTTTCTTTAATATTTTTATCATCCTTATCTTTTCCTTAAGTTCCCTTCTCTTTTCCTTCCTTTTATTATATTTGGGAATGTATACAGCAAAAAAAAAAAAAAAAAAAAACAGTCCTCCTCATAAATGGAAACGCCAGTATCAACTGGGTGTACTATATTCCTTACCTTCTATGTGACTTTTATGTACTATATTCCTTATCTTCTATGTGACTTTTATGTTCTATACTCCTTATTTCCTTTGTGATTTTTAGTTAAAATTTTTCATTCAACCTAATTTGCGTCAATATATTCTCACCTGAAGATCGACAATGTAAAACCCACTGTCTAAACTTTTCAACCCGTTTTATTCAATTTCAGTGACATTTTTTTTTACTTTTTGCTACATAAAATTACTGTATTTTACTGATTTAGAATGGGTTAAGCAGAAAATTTTGATTAAATTTTTTTTTGATTTGGTTTCTTTGTTTACTGACATATCCACTTTCGAGGGTAATTTAACGCCAAAGCTTTCATTGTAGAAAAACAGCAGTGGGATAATCCAACCAACAGCTGTGAAAATCCTAACTACCAATGTCTGAACTTGAACATTATAGCGTGATTTGAGTTCGAAATCGCTTTTACTACAATCCTGGCCAAGGCTGTTTTCTTTTCACTTATCGTCAATGATGTTCGAAAAGGCGTCATTCCATCTCCCCCCCCCCGCCTATTATGGTAGATACAAGGGAAGATTGATATCCATCGCCCTCGTTGGGCCATCAGTCTAGATGAAAAAAAAGAATTTAAACCAGTAGAACTCTGCATAAAATGGGCCTTGTGTCCTACCCTGTCTATCGTGAAAGGGTTGTGCGTATATATATATATATATATATATATATATATATATATATATATACGTGTGTGTGTGTGCGCGCGTGTGTGCGTGTGCGTGTGCATAAATGTGTATATATATATAGTGAATGATGGAAAAGAATCTGAGAGTAAGGAGAGAATGAGTAAAAGAAATTAATCAAAAATGAAGAATTTAATGATTGAATGGTTTTATGAGTTTTCTTTCTATAAAATCGTCGCCTGAGTTTTTAAAAAAATTATTACGCATCCATCATTGTTCTATCGACACTTAATAATAACCATTCTAAAGTCCTGATGAAGGTTCATTAAAACCGAAACGTTTAACGTCCATTTTCCTTCACAATAAATTCTTCACTTTTGATTACTTTGTTTTTCAATCTCTCTCTCTCTATCTATCTATCTCTCACTCTCTCTCTCTCTCTATATATATATATATATATACACGTGTATGTATGTGTATATAAATTCATGTTTATATATCTCTATGTCTCTTTCTCTTTCTCTTTCTCTCTCTCCCTATATATATCTATATATGCATGTGTGTGTAAGTACGTTTGTGTATGTACGCCTGTGTATATATGTGGGTGTATGTGTATATACGTCTGTATCTAAATGATTATACTATATATATATATATATATATATATATATATATATATATATATATACGTGTATGTATGTATATATATATGCATACATATATGTCTCCATTGCTCTCTCTCTCTTTCAATATATATATATATATATATATATATATATATATATATATATATATATATATATATGTATGTATGTGTGTGTGTGTGTGTGTGTGTGTGTGTGTGTGTGTGTGTGTGTGTGTGTGTGTGAAGAAAAAACACAAGTATTTCAGAAGATGAATTTATTCATCGGATTATTTGCCAAACTTTATATGTTTCGGTTTTTCGACCTTCATCAGGGTGTGTGAGTCATCAAATGGAACGACTAGATAAGAAAGTTTCAAAACATTCTATTTTTGTGGCTAGCATTCTCTTTCAAATTAGAATGATTTAATTATCGTTTCATAATTTATTCTTAAAAAAATCAGTATTATATCTATCTATCTATCTATGTTGAAATTTGTAGAATTTAATTCATATCAATCTATTATAAACATTCCAAACATATTTATCCTTCGTTATCAGAGTCTTTTTTCTCTGTTTTATTCTATTATCTGAATATCTCTCTATCTAAATTTGATGAACGATAAAGCCAAATTATATTAGATCCAGTGTTTTGTAACATTTCAGTACCAATCTGACTAAATAAGGAGACTAACTGAAAAAAATCGTGTCTAATTTGATGGTATTGTTGTTTTAAATGATGATTCCAGAATTTTCCGGCGCTTTTTTATTATGTATGCCAAGTAACATCTTAGAATCTTTAAAATTAAAGTTGTAATTATTTTCTAAATTATGTTTGACCAAATCGTTATTTATGTTTCCTGTTTTTAAATCATTCGAATACTCGTAAAGTCGTTTATTGAGATTAAGAGATTCAACCACAAGTTTTTATAACAATCTAGACATGGAATGTCGTTACCTACTGGTCTGGATTCGATGTTGGTTTTGATATTTTCATTTTTAATAAAAGTCTTTACGGTCTTTGAAGAGATAGGGCTTTTTTTTTATTTAAAGGTTGTTTAGGTTTTTTCAATGATGTTTGTAGTTGAATTTTTGGGTTAAATGATATATCTATGCAATGATAAAAATCTATGGTTAATTCCTTCTTTATTTTGATATTATGATGTGCGTAAAAATGTATATGCCATCTTTATTCCTAGGTTTGTGCTGAACTGTAAATTCTCATTCATTATTATTTATTGACAAAATGTTCAAGAAAGTTAAGGTATTGTTATCTTCTACTTCATTGGTAAAATCTACGTTAGATTCAATATTATTTAACCAATTCGTTTTTTTTGTAAGTCATTATTTAGTGGATATAATAGTTATATATCTTCTATGAAACCGAAATAGAATCCTTGCGTATTATAAATTTCATGAGACCAAACTCAAAAAATTAAAGGAAATGACATACAAAGAACCCATTAAGAACCAAACACATGTGTAAACCAGATTTTCGTTAAAGAAAAATATGTTTATATCGAAAAAATGTTTCGATGATTATGTGCAGGTATTAATTATTTTTATGAACAGATAACGATAATGTAATGTGAGTTTTGCTGAGGTGAATTTCTAAACGTTTGAGATATTTTAAAAGGAATATTGGTGAATAATTAGTTCATGTCGAAGCTCCCTAGAGATTTATTTTCTATGTTTATGTGATTGATTTTATTGAGAAAATAAACACAGTCTTCGATATATAAATTCAGAGCTTGGGTGTATAAAATTCCATGTCTGGATTGTAAGAAAAATGTAGGGGGAACGTCCAGTTGTATTGATGACGAATTTACGAATACAGAAAAGATTTGAGAGGAGACGATATCAATAACGGTTTGGTCAAACATAATTTAGAAACTAGTTACAAACTCAGTTTGAAGATTTTAGTTTACATATATAATAAAATAACGCCGGAAAAATTATTGAATCTAGTATCATTTAAAACAATGATACTATCAAATTAGAACTGTTTTTTTCATCACTGTGTGTGTGTGTGTGTGTGTGTGTGTGTGTGTGTGTGTGTGTGTGTGTGTTTCTCTGTGAGTGTCTCTGTGTGTATGCGTGTGAGTATATTTGTGCAGGATTTCGTCTTTTAAACTGTTGAGGCTGAAAATACTGCGCCTTCTTAAATTCATTACACCCCAGTGTCAAAGGACTCAGACAAAGACGTGAACGCTTAAAGATAAAATACACAGATACAAAATGTCTGTTTTATCTAACTAAACACACACATACACACACCTATATATATATATATATATATATATATATATATATATAATTTTGGATAACGTAGATACAGTGTGGATGACGCTTGGTGACTCATTTTCTCGCATATGTCATTATTATGCCAAGAGCTTGGTTTGATGATCTCATTGACGATAAACTAAGTATCAAGTGACATTGACACTCTTGCTTTGATTATCAAATACACTGGCACTGATATTAGACAATCTCAATTTAAAAATTTAGCAAACTACATTATATATATATATATATATATATATATATATATATATATATATATATATGTGTGTGTGTGTGTGTGTGTGTGTGTGTGTGTGTGTGTGTGTGTGTGTGAGTGTGTGGGTGGGTTCATGGAGGAAAAATGAGAAGCTAAGTAATTCAAGGTGAAGAATTTGATATTAAATTTTATATATATATATATATATATATATGTGTGTGTGTGTGTGTGTGTGTGTGTGTGTGTGTGTGTGTGTGTGTGTGTGTGTGTGTGTGTAAAAATGTATGTATGCCCCTTTTTCAATAAATTTATCATCCCATGCACTGTTGTAGGTTTTGATAATCAATATTTGGGTCACAATGTTTAATACAGAATCGAGTAACACACACACACACACACACACACACACACACACACACATATATATATATATATATATATATATATATATATATATATATATATATCAAAGCAACGTTTTGTTTCTTTTGTAAGTAAATAAACAAGAAAGCTAAAACTATCTCTGTATTCATATATTCTAGGAGGTAATTCATTTGAATATACATACTGAAACGAATATATTTCCACCAAAATTATATCTGTAAAGTGAACTGGAAGTAGAATAATGACATTCGTCTCAGAACATTAAAAAAAAGGGGAAGCTGAGCGGAAGATATAACGGCAAGCCCACCCGTTTGCGCATGCACAGTTTGACTTCTATTTTATGAGGGCGTTTTGAATAATTTGATCAAGTAAAAATGATTATGAAATTATATATTTTGCGTAAAATTAATCGCTCTCTTTCTCCGGGCTTAATTAAATATTATTCAAGATAAAACAATGATGTTAATGACAATTGTACATGAATCAATTTCAAAAAGACAAAAAACTTCTTAAAACATGAGCCGTCGAAAGAGGTTTCCAATTTTTTTCTCCTGAAAATTGAAATGCTGATGTCTTTGCCAAGAAATATTTTTTATAGTTTTCTTTTCAAATGTAACTTGTTAACGTCAACGGCTTAACTATACGTGCTTATACAACAGATTTTCAACAAGGTGATAGAAAACATGAAAAGGAAAGGTGACAAAAAGATGGGGGAGGGAGAACACAAAAGAACATGAATAAAAAACAGAAATCAATGAAGACGAAAATAATGAAAAAAGAAAAATCAAAAACAAAAGATAAAAGTAGCAATTAAAACTTTAACAAAAAAAGGTTCTATCTATCTATCTATCTATCTGCGCGCGCGCGTGTGTGTTTGTGTACAGTTTGCTATATTAATCGATAAAGAGTGGTTAATATCTACGATATATATATATATATATATATATATATATATATATATATATATATAATTTAGGATTGTGTAGAGGTTGGTAAGAGTCAGTTTCTTATCTATGTTGCTATTGGACCCAGAAGAAGTACGTTGTGGCCATATCTTTGTATGCTCCTGCATGATGCAGATGAGGAGAAGGGCGTTCTAGTTTATATTGTGTTGTTATCCAGTGTTAATTATGTGACTTGTTGTCTATGTACTACTTCATGTTTGATTTATTATTTTCAAGAGTATTATTATTAATAACATTACTTATTTATTTATTTATTTATTCATTCCTTTATTTTGTGGAGTGGTTAGTTTTAGTGTTGTAGGAATTTTTCTATGCCTGCATTTGGATATTACTTATCATCGTTTATTAACAAGTTTGTTTTCTTCTGCGAAGGTGATTATGTCTATTTTCCCATCCAGGCAATGTTTACAGTAGTGTTGTAAGCTGGTGTTATTTTTGTATTCGTCCCAAAACAAAGATAATAACATTAATAGCACACAAAAAGAAAACTTTGCATTTAAAATGAGAAAGTGTCCACCGGAAATACATGCACGAATAACCACGAGTAGATAAATAACCGGAAGTAGATAAAATCGAGAATAACCGAACTAACAAAATGAAAATTAAAACTTCACAGAAATTTAGAATCATTCCACCAACAAAAAAAAAATAGTGGAACTTGACGGAGACGGTGATACCCAGCGTAATTGGTGTGCTAGCAAGTGTCCCAGAGGGTTGGAAAAAGATATGGGGGGAAAAACCAAGGGAAGAATCGAGACCATCTACATCACAGCACTGTTAAAATTGGCTAGAGTACTCTAATAGTCCTCAAGAATGAGTTGATTTATAAGAAAGAGTCACGTGAAAGGATACCAGATAAAGTTGATGTTAGACAACATGAGGAGCCTGCAGATGCTGGTTGTTCCTTTTTCAGGTACGCAAACAAGGAGCAAACCCACTACTTACCGATTGAGATCAACAGAAAAAATGGACTACAGAAGACAACAAAATGTCATTTTAGTAAGAATCCTATAAAAAGAATGTATAGAAAATAAATGATCAAAGTTTGCTAGACGAGACTGATTGCATTTCACATAGCACTAATACCCTTGGGAAAAGTATGAATCCAATTATTCTCCCTCCAGCTATGGGTAAATAATAGGACAGACAAGGTTCTTTTGCCTTGGTGAGGCAACTAGTCTAGGAGAAGGAAAACTCTGAATTCAAACCTGTTAAAATCTGCTTAAAAATTGACCTTGTGTCATATCCTGCCCGAGCGGAGGGGGTGGTAAATATGATCAAAGTTAGCTCAGAATCAGAACGATTTAATACGACAAGCTTGCGGACCAAACTTGAATGGTATTAAAGAAAAGTTATTTTTCTAACCGTGGTATTCTAGAGATATGTGAATGAATAAATAGGAAAAAATATGAACAAGATAATTCGACTCAAATTTAAACGATATTGAAAAGCAAGAGCCTGCTAACCGAATTAAAGAATAAAATACTGAAAACCGAAACAACAAACACCCCAGTACCACTGATGAAAATGAAAGGGCAAATTGAAACCATCCAGACAACAGAATTTTTGGGATCAGCTATAAAACTGAGATGTCTTCTGGAAAACTGAGGTGATTTGCTTTCTCTCAGACTCCTGTGAAACCCCATAAGCTAAGGTTGGTGTGAAAAACTTGCAAAGTGTTTAATACACTTAATGTACATGGATGGCATCAAATTATTTGCAAAAAATAAAAGAACTGGAAACTCTAATACACGCAGTTAGAATATACATTCAGGATATAGGAATGGAATTTGGCATAGAAAAATGTGCAATGCATGAAATGAAAAGTGGCAAACGACATAGGACTGACGGAATGGAACTACCAAATGAAGACAAGATTAGAACAGTTGTAGAAAACGAAAACTACAAATACTTGGGAATCTTGGAGGCTGACACCATCAAACAAGTGCAAATGAAAGACAAAATTCAAAAAGAATATCTCAGGAGAATTAGAAAACTACTCCAGACAAAACTCTCTCGCAGAAACCTTGTCAAAAGAATAAATATCTGGGATGTACAACTCGTAATATATTCTGGACCTTTTCTCAAGAGGACCAGAGACGAACTCAAACAAATGGACAAAAGAACAAGAAAATTAATTACAATGCCTGAGGCATTACATTCCAGAGACGACGTTGACAGACTATATGTTTCAAGAAAAGAGTGGGGAAGAGGACTTGCCAGCATTGAAGACATTGTTGACGCATCGATACAACGACTCGAAGACTATATACAAAACACGATGGAGGACTGATTACAGCCATCAGAAACAATTATAATAACACAATGGACAACAGAATGATAATAACTAGGAAAAATGGGAAGGAAAACAACTATATGGACGTTCTAAACTACTAATAAACTCTATCTCATACGACAAAACCTGGACATGGCTAAGAAAAGGAAACTTTAAGAGAGAAACAGAATCTCTCCTAATAGCAGCATAAAACAATGCCATAAGAACCAATCATATCAAAGCGAGAATAGATAAGATGCTGCAAAATATCAAATGTAGACTATGCTGTGACAGAGATGAAACCATCAATCACATAATAAGCGAATGTAGCAAATTAGCACAGAAGGAATATAAGACTAGACACGATTGGGTTGGCTAGGTGATTCACTGGGAGATGTGCAAGAGATTTAAATTTGACCATACCAACAAATGGTATATGCACGACCCAGCACCTGTCCTAGAAAATAACACACGTAAACTCCTATGGGACTTTGACATACACACGAATCACCTAATCTGGGCCTGAAAACCAGACCTAATAATTATAAACAAAAACAAGAGATCTTGCAAAATTGTTGACTTTGCTGTCCCGGCTGACCACAGAATAAAACTGAAAGAATATAAAAAGAAGGATAAGTACCTAAACCTTGCTAGAGAATTAAAAAAAATTATGGAACATGCAGGTGACAATTATACCAATTGTAATTGGTGCGTTTGGAACATTAACTAAAGAATTACTAAAGAAACTGGAGAACTTGGAAGTTGTCAGACGAGTTGAGACTATCCAAACTACAGCATTATTGAGAACGGCCAGAAAACTGAGGAGAGTCCTGGAGACTTGAGGAGACTTGCTGTCACTCTGACTCCAATGGAAAACCAACAAATAACGCTGATGTGAAAAACACTAATTGGTAAATAATAACAATAATAATAATAATAATAGTTCGGCCAGAAAATCAGACCAAATGATCATCAAATAAAAAAGAGAACCTGCCGTATAGTGGACTCTAGGATCCCTGCAGACTGCAGGGTAAATATCCAAGAAAACGAAAAGAGAGACAAGTACTTAGCCTTGCCAGATAACTAAATAAGCTATGAAACATAAAGGTGACATTAATATTAATTATAATTGGTGTGCACTGAACGATCCCCAAATGGTTGATAAGGGGGCTAGAACAGTTGGAAAACGGAGAACTACCCAATACCGCCCAAACTATAGTATTGTTAATATCGGCCAGGATCCTAAGAAGAGTTCAGGTGACTTGACTTGAGGGGGCTAGCTATCAGTCAGACTCCAGTGACAAATCCTCAGTTATCGTTTGTAATCTATCTATCTATCTATCTATCTGACTAGACACGAATGGTTGTGGGAGGTGATCCACTGGGAATTGTGCAAGAAATCTAAATTTGACCATAAGAACGCATAGTACATGCACAACTCAGAATCCGTCCTAGAAAATGAGATGCACAAAATTCTCTGGGATTTTGAGATACAAACAGATCACTTAATCCCAGCCAGACGACCAGACCAAGTAATATTCAACAAAAGAAGATAATCTGTCGAACAGTCGATTTTGCCGACACGGCACACAACAGAGCGAAAATAATAAAGAGAAAGGAGAGATAAGTACGTAATCATTGCTAAAGAACTAAAAATTACTATGGGACATGAAGGTGACGGTGATACCAATTGTGGTTGGTGCACCAATGTATTGGTGAAGGGACAGGAATACTTGGAATTAAGAGGACGAGCATTCAAATTACAGCATTATTAAGATCAACCAGAATACTGCAAAGAGTCAAAATCAAACTCCACTAAAAATCATAAGCTCACACTGTTGTGAAAAACTCTTAAAGGAACCCAACATCTGTCCCAGAGAATGATGCACAAATTCCTTTGAGATTTTGGTATTCAAACGGATCACCTAATCTCATACGACCAGACCTTATTATAATCAACAACAAAAAAGAGAACTTGCAAAATTATGGACTTTGCTGTCCCGGTTGACCACAGAGTAAATTTGAAAGAAGGTGAAAAGAAGGATAAATACCTCAACCTTGCTAGAGAAGAAAGTGTGGAACATGAAAGTGACGTTTATACCAAATGTAATTGGTGCTCTTCATACGATTATCAAAGGATTAGTACAAGGACTGAAGGACTTGGAAATAAAAGAGACCATCTAAACTCCTGCATTACTGAGATTGGATAGAATACTGAGAAGAGTCCTGGAGACTTGAGGAAACTTGTTGTCATTCATTGAAAGACCATCTCCTAACACTGATGTGAATAACTCTCAAGGAGTAGTAATATCAATTTTCTAATTACGGAGAAAAATAATAAATCAAATATAATTGTGTAAACAATTTATCAAAACACAAAATTAATTGAATATTTACATTAAAAAACTTCACAGTATCTATTTGAAGCATTTCTTCCAGAATTCCCCAAAAATTAAACCAGGCAAAAATAAACATGCAGGCAGTTAGAGCAGTTTATAACGCAGAGTAAGTGAATGGGTTTTGAATATATACAATGAAATATGAAAATTTAAATTTAAATGAACACAGGTGTTATGCACATAGTCTTACCTATATATATATATATATATATATATATATATATATGTAGAGCGAGAGAGAGAGAGAGAGAGAGAGAGACTGAGAGAGAGAGAGCGAGAGAGCGAGCTTGCAGATATAGACACTCAGTAAAAAATTTAACACCACAGTCTTTATAGAACACCACAGTATATAGAAAATAGGTTACAACCAGGTTACAAAATACATTCATTTATTCTTGTAAGCAAACTGAAACAGAGTATTATCAATAACTAGGGTTGCTGAAAATTTTTTCGAAATAACCGATAAACATGGAATCATCAAAAAAGAAAAATTACATGCAATTTAACATATTCATACTATGTTACAAAACATTTGGTTCATGATGACGTAAGTTTGTCAATTAAAAAGTTCAATTAACATTTAAGGAATTTTGTGACACATTTGATTTGATACTAATGAAAATTTATATTTATCAATGCATTTTTTTACACAAATATTATAAAAAAAATTATAAAGATATATAAAGCCATTGTTTTTCAGCAATTTCAATTTTACAATGTCGTCTTTTTTCTGCTGCGTTCCAAAAACATTCGATTTAAAAATTGTATTCGTAATCAAAGATTTGTCCCGCCGTGTCTAACGGCTTTTTACAAATTTAAAATCTCTTAAAGTTTTCTTTTTTTACATTGCCAGTTTTAAGTATATATATATCGGGTCCCAGATTTGAATTCCATATGCATCAAATATTTTCTCTTGTTGTGATTTCTTGAAAAGTGCTTAGTTTTATAGTTTGAGGAATAAATTTTTTGTTCGAAATTTGAAATGATATTCTCTACAATTAAATTAAAATATCATCGGATCAGTAAATAAAAAAGATTCGCAAAGAGAAAAAAATCACTTCAGATAATCGAAATATAAGTTCCAAAAGAATGGATTAATTTTATTATATTTGTTAAAAGCCTCATTTCACCATTGTCATTATAAAATTTTGGTGAAATGTTTTAAAATAATCCAATTTTTGTAAAAGCTCGATTTCATCAACAGGGAAACTAAATTTAAAATGACAGGAACCAGGGTATTCGTAGAAAGATTTGCCAGCTATAATCGGAACCTTTGTTGCATCCCTTAACTGTTCACAGTAGAATTCTTCCAGGCTAGCGGAAGATCGGGGTCCAATATATGTCCAGCTTTGAGGAAATTCCAGTCTTGGAAAAACAGTTTGTCCAGCATGGGGTCTTGTACATGAGATATACGGCTGCGAGTTAAAAAATGCTGTTACCATTTTAGCCGTCCTTGCAACACGTTTAATGATTGCTTCTTTCTCTTCTTTGAATTCTTTAAATGAAGGATCATCCCGAATAGCACGTGGGGAGAGAAAAATACTCAAGTAGAATTGCTGCAAGACGGGTGGATTATGGGTAAGCTTTATTAGGTTATCGAACACCTGCCGACCCAGTCGAAAAGTGTCAACGTATGTAACAGACATGCCATGTTCTCCAATGATACTTTTATTGGGAGTAAAAAAGGAAAGGAGTTGAACAGATTCATATTCACTCCCCATTTCTAGGAGAACTTTCCTCATTGAAACAAACGGTCTTTCGTCGGGGTCGTGTATATCAAACTGAAGATTTTCCAAGGCAAATATTATCAGCCCGTTCTTCTTAGCAAAACTGATAATCATCTGTAATTCTTCAGTCTTGTAAATATGACCCGTTGGATAGCCGGGGTTCTCTACAAACATACACATCACAGGATAAGGACTTCCTTCAAGAGCTTCAGATAAATCTGAAGCATCCAACGTCCAACTGTCATTCTTCTCCCTGAGGTAATAAGAAATGACCCTAAAACCAGCAACTTCAATCGAATCAATGATCGTTGGATAAGTAGGTCCCGGAACAAGAATGGCATGGGAGCCATTTCCATGGCATCCAGGTAACAAAGGTAAGGTGTGAGTAAAGGCCATTTCCATACCGGCAGCCAACATTACTTGACCTGTATCCGAGTAAGGAATGTTGTCTCGCTGGTCGATATAATCTTCGATAATTTCCAAGGTGTTCCGAATGCCTTCGAGAGGGTTGTAACTTCCAATGCTTTCACCGTCACACCAACTCCGGAAAGATGCAGCTAACCGACATATATCTTCGGGTATATTCCTAGAATCTTTTAATTCGGGAAGTATACATAAGCTTAGAATTTCTCTCATATACGAGAAAACATGATAGCTATCTCCAAGAGCCCATAAAGGTGTTGTTTCCCTCTCCATAGTGAAGAGGATCAAATTGTTAAAATGTAACTGGGTTTCGATCTTCGTTTAAAATTATACAATTATCAACTGGAGATTTTCTGATTTCTCATTGCATTTTCTTTGCAAAACCTCACGTTCTGGGTGATCGTTTAAAATGCCGACAGAAGTTGGTTTTCACGAAATATTAACTTGTAAAAATGGAGAATCGTATTAGCAAACTAGAACTTATAAAGTGAAAATGTTGAAACTTATCGAAATTTATTTATATTTACCCTAGACGATTAGTTGCTTACGTAAATGGGCACAACTAAAAGTGGATTTGCTTATGGGCGTGACTTTTAATCAAATTTGATAGTATTTACGCAGAATTACAAAAAAAATAACAGATGTCAATGAATATATGAATATAAGTTTAGCAATTCAAGCAGAGTAATTTTTCTTATAATATAAATATATATGCATATTCATGAAAACAGAACAAACCCAGCTGACATAAGCCTCATCCAATGAATATACAATCGTGTACTATAAAACATCAAGGACACATAGACATTCATATGTAGTATCGTTCAGAGATAAGTACACCCTTAACAATTTGTTTATTAAACAACTTAATCTTCTTAAGTACAAGAATTGCATTATTTCTGGTGGAATGATATACAATTAAAACGATATTATTATTACATATTATTCGTTATCATATTTTATAGCGTTGTAACCCAAAATACTAATATACATGAATTCACCTAAACTACGGGCGAGACAAAGTAAATTTTTTGTGGGGTACAGCTGGTTTGAATTCAGAAGTTACTTTTCCTCCAAAAAATTCTCTATCAAGGCTAAATTCGAATTAGGGCACCTTACATGGTATAATGGTTAGCAAGCAAGATTAGCAGATCCTTATTTGTAAGTTCGTTTCTAACTGAGTGCCTCGTATTTCTTCTCTTATGCCATAACTAAATTAAGATTAGCAAATCGCCATAGATTACCGTCCATTAATAAGTACACCCCTAAAATTGTTTATTGAAAAAAAAAAACAATCTTCTTTTGAGACTGAAAATACCACCATTTTATATTTGGTGGAACAATATACGATGAAAATGGCATGATTACGTATTTTCTGTCGATCAATTCAACAACGTTGTGACTGACTGTGACCCAAAATATTAATATATATGTGTTTATCACACCCCTTGACCACGGGTAGGATGTCAGATTTTAAGCAGAGTACAGCTGGTTTGATTTTAGAGTTTACCTTCGACTAGAACTGCAACATTCTTGATACCTCATGTCGAACAATGTTTAATAAGCTAGATTACCAGGCCATAATTTATAAGTAAAATACGCACTGGGTACCCCATAATGATGCCTTTGTGTCAGAACTAAGCCAAACTTAGCAAATATCTAAAGAGCCAGTTTTGCTTTACTATTTACCCATAGATGGTGGAAGAACAGATGGATTCATGTATTTTCCAAGGACATTAGCAAAATATGATTATATAGCAATCCAAAATATGAATATATAGTAGTCTAAAATATGAATATATAGCAGTCTAAAAATAAGAACACTGCCTATTTTTATACAACTTTATTTTTAGCTACAGAGTTCCAAGTCTGTTGAGTTTGGTAATAAATAACGCCGAATAATATCCGGTTTGATTTTATGATAGTCCACCAAAAATAATAATATGCTGCGATCGGTTTTTAGAATAAAATAAACATTTTATAAACTATTTTTCATAACAAGTGAATATGTATCACGCAATGGGACTAATTCGATTTCTTTGTTTTATGCCATATCACCCTCAGTGGGTTATTTAATACCAATGCTATTCTTGAAGAACAGCAGCATTACTATTTAGTCTATAGATAGGAGGATAAGAAGCTTCATATCTTTTCCAAAGGTATTCGTCCAAAAGTGAACGTAATAGCGGGACTGGTGTTCTATCGCGCTTAATTCAAGACCGACGTACATCAATTTAGCCATTACACCTCGTGTGGTGGCCAAAGTTCTTCTAAAACCTTTTCTTCTGGGAATGACTGAAATTATGGTTATCTAACCATTTATTAATAAAAAGTATAGCACACAGACGAACCAGTGATTTTAGAAACTGAAATATATTTGATAAAGCTAGAATAGAATTCGAAACAGATTTAAAACGGTGGGATACTTCATAAATTGACTTATACCCTTAAAGAATAACAAAACCGAATCGAAACGTACAAGAAATAGTAATATGAGACACTTCATCTTCCTTAAAAGCAACACTGTTACAACAAATGTGGGAAGAATATTTTTTAGTCGACAAAGAAAATAAAAAAAAAAAAAACGCTGAAAAATCTGCAACGCTCAGCAAATTGTTTACTAAATATAATTCAAAAATATTTATTTGTTGCATACTAAAAACACAATTTGAAAATTCTAAAGAAAAAAGATTATAACGAAAATACTTGAGGCGACTCGTGTGATAGGAGATGCCCTTTGAACAGTGATTGCTTGACTGATGGTGTCATATATAAGGCTACAATCAGAAAGGAAGAGGCTAATAATGATATTAAGGATAATGATAAAATGATATAAATCAGTGTTATTCGATTAAATAAGAAATATTCAATAAAAGATCTAATCATAGATTCTCTAAAGAATATTCTCTAAAAAATATTAGAGCCCTACATTATCAAATTTCGTATGGCAAATTAAAAATGAATCTAGTAAATCCCCCTTTATAAAATAGGAAATTGTGAAAAAAAGCTTCGAATATATGGAAATAGCTAAAACAACTGCAGATAATGTCTAGAAGAAAAAATATAATCTGGAATATCTTGCTTATAACAAATTACTGAACGGAAAAGTGAATTGATTTCTAAGTGTATACCTAAGAATTAATTCCATTTCTCTCATTTACCATCCGATTAACCTCTAGGTGCAATTTTCCAAATGGTGCTACCCATTTCTAACTGTTCAGACCGTAAAATTCTACAAATAACATATATTATTTTTTTGTTATCACATGCATATATATTACTCCGCGTGATAAATTCTGCTACGTCAAAATAGTTGCTTGGCTACTTTTCTTTTTATATCAGACGATTGTATGATACAGGAAACTCTGAGCAACGGAACAACAGGAATAATTTTCATATTTTAGTTTTTAAAGCTGCTTTGCCATACAGCATTGCAATCTCTCTCTCTCTCTCTCTCTCTCTCTCTCTCTCTCTCTCTCTCTCTCTCTCTCTCTAACTGACTTACCCTAATCGTAGGCTGATTGTTGAAACTGTTGGGTGATTAGGTCCCCTCTCCCAAGTAGGAGTGTTCTGGGTATGTCACGTAATTGCATCTGATTGTTAGGCTCCAGTTTTAGAGATCTGGGTAGTGTAGAATAATTCTTCATTACAATTACTCCAAAGTCCACTTTAATCCGAAGTGGTTCTACATGCTATGGTCCCATCTATTGATCAAATAGATCTGTTTAAAAACTATCTGTATTCAAAAGGGCCGATTACAAAAATACCATTTGAGAAACAATTACATAAAAAATGTAAATATGAATTCACAATAAATGCGATTACCTAACTTCTCGAAAAAACCTAATTGGGTTGGCATCGCGTTCATTGTAAATATACAAAAACAACTATACAAAAATATAAATATGAATATTTACATTTTTTATGGTTCTTTCTTTGGGGTTTAAGTTTTTGCACACAGTTATGTGATATCAAGTATTCCTACATAAAACAAATTAAACAAATAGTTGTATGGTTTACAGTATTCCTATTTAATACAAATTATTTGTACACACTTGTATGGTTTCAAGTATCCCTATCTAATAAAAAATCATTTGCTGACAGTTGTATGGTTTCATATATTCCTAACTTATACAAATAATTTGCACCCGGTAGCATGGTTCCAAGTATTCCTATCAAATACAAATAATTTGCTCACAGTTGCATGAAATCAAGTGTTCCTATCTGATACAAATAATTTGCACAGAGTTGTCTAGTATCAAGTTTTCCTTACATAAAAAAATGAGGTTGATATGACATTAAACAAAGAAACCAACCAACCAAACCGTGATTATATGAATTCAAGGAACTATTTCTATTCGATAATAATCATTTGTTAGCACACATTTATAAGTTTTAGAGTGACTAATCATCATCGTCATCATGTCATGCTGCTAACTTAGATCTCCTTGACCCTTTTTCGCCGCCCGTCTCTCTAGTCCATCGCTCCCGTGAGGTCTTCCAGGTTACATCTTGTATCAGCACGGAGCTTTTGCATATAGGTTATAGCTGGTCGTCCAACCTTTGCTCATTCCTGTGCTGGGGTCCGTAGGAGCACATCGGTTATGAGTTCGTCAATACTTCTCCAGCGGTTTCCCACAAATAATTTACTGTTATAAGGTGCAGGGTTTCAAGTTTTACTCTCTAATACTAATGATTATATCGTTTTAAGTACTTGCTTCTATAAAATGATAGACACTTGTCCGTACCCCGACATATGGTTTAAAGTAACTAATAATAATAATACAGGATTTTAACTTCAAATAACTTTTCTGAATACAAGTAATTAACAGTTTTACGAAATCAATATTCCTATTGAGTACAAATAATTTTTAAACAGATGTATATGAACTATAGAAGGTATCCAAACGGGTACTTCTCAGAGTGGACCTTGGAGTAATGGCAATGAAGGAGTATTCTATACCGCTTAGATTTCTAGAACTGGAGTCTCATCATTTGATGTGGTTTAGTATCATACGAAGGACACACCTTTCTTGGTTGGAGTATTTCTCATTTACAGATGATTGAGTCGGTTTATTCTAAGCGGTTGAATAAAACAAGCTAACATTTAAAAAAATCTCTGCTTACAATGTTTCTTTGTTTTATTTTCAAAAATCGTCTTGTAGTATTTTCCTTTGACAATTGTTACTAAACAGTATTTTCTCTCTCTGTTTCTCTATCTCTGTCTGTCTGTTTGTCTCACTCACTCACTCACTCACACAAACGCACTATAAACACAAAAACATATTTTTGTAATCCATACAAAAACTATTAGATGGTCAGGATTGTTTTTTCGATATTTCGAGGGGAATAGTGCTTCTTAAAATGTGAATTTCAAAATGTAAAAAGAAGTTACCGCTCTTAAAACCTTTAAGAAACACGAAGTTCTGAAATGTCAATATTTTAAGCAGCGTATTTTGTGCAGACATTGTCTATAGAAATTTGAACAAATAAACAATCAACTCGAATTCCTCCTTTCTCACTGGTGAAATACACAACTCCTGTCTATTCAAAAATAATCCTCATTTAATGGATTGGATGCTTTATTCTTTAAATTTTGGCATTTATTTTGTAGTATAATCAACTCGAAAATGTCCTATGAAAAAATGACTTTAAATTCTTGAAATGATTTCTTTGTTTTAATGGTATACAAACATTTGTGAATTATTTCGTGCCAAAACCATCTCTGTTGAAGAACGGTAGTGGTACTCTTAAAACCATTACTTGAATAATAAGAGTTATCTTCATCTAGGGAGTTTATCTGAAAGTTAATGTAACAGCAGGACAGGAGTTCGAAGTCACCAAATACAACATCGCAGTCCAGAACGTTAACCACTACACAATGGTTTGTTCCCAGAACTCTTCAGAACTATCTTCTTTTGGTAATGATTTAAACTTGAAAGAAGTTGACAATGAATAAAAGTTTAAAGGTAAGTAATTACAAAGAAATATTCCTCTTGTATCTCTCTCTCTCTCTCTCTCTCTCTCTCTCATACACACACACACACACACACATATATATATATATAATTATAGAAATGTGAAACTTAGTTACGAAGCAATGTTGTTTTCAGATATTTGCAATATTTAGATTTACTTCCAGTATATCTCTGAACACTTTTGTTTCATTATTAACGCAAACATCAAATATGATTTCTGTCTGTCTGTCTGTCGGTCTCTCTGTCTCTCTCTTTCTACATATATATATGGATGTGTTAAATAGAGAATAAACAATTTAAAGAAGAAAGAAATTGAATTGAAGGAAAAGTGTTCTTTCCTCTTTAATTCCGTTTCTTTTTTCTTTATATAAGAAAGAAAGAAAGAACAAAAAATTGAGTACACCTTTTTAGAATGATAAAACAGAAAGGGAAAATAAAGTAAAACAGACAGACGGTTGGTGACGGTTCAAATCGAATTTCTCGAGAGGCAACCTTCTCGCCATACGTGTTGAAAAGAAAAGGAAAGCAGAAAAAGAGAAAAGTCATAAGAACAGAAGACATTGTTGCCCACCCCTTCATGTCTCCCTAGCATCTGCGTTAGAATCTTTTAAAAAATATATTGACAGGTTTAAAAGGTGTCAGACTTCAGGCAACTCGACTATAATAACCCATCATTTCTAAATACTGTGTTAGTGTCCTTACGCCGAGTTTGACACCTTTACCAAACAATTCACAGTGCAAGAAATAATATTATTAAAAAAAATCCAATAGCAAAAGAAGATTCATTTTTCCCATGGTTTAAGTTGAATTACACCTGATGCAGCTACCTATCGGCGTGATCTATAACACGCTAACAACATCCCCTGCAGAGGCTTACGACTTCCCACCACAAAAAAATACGTTCCAAAATATACCGTGGTGCAGCTTCAGTTTTAGAAGTCTGAGAAATTAGGAGTTTCCTCTTCGTTTCCATAATTCTCAGGTCCATCCTAATTGAGAATGTCTTATCTATGAGTCCAAAAGATTATGTGAGATAAAGGGCAGACATATAAAGTCACAGGGCTCAATAAGGCACCAAACTTCGAATTAACATTTATTTTTATGGTGACATTTGCCTGGGAACTCTGATATTTTATTTAGAAAATGACTCAAATCCTGAAGACTTATTGCCTCTCTCCTTTAAGCACTACACTTTTTCTAACCCTTATTTCAAGCATACACACACTCTCACTTTCTCTCCCTCTCTTATTATCTCTCTCTCTCTCTCTATATATATATATATATGTGTGTGTGTGTGTGTGTGTGTGCGTGTATACACTGTATTTGTGTATGCTTGTGTTTGTTGGTGCACTAATATCCAGTCAGTGAATCATGCATTAATACCATATTTAATATAATAAGGTTGCAAGTCCTCGGAAATCTGATGTTTAACTGGATGTTTCAAGTCTAAGCAAATTGCCCTCTATCGAATCTCTTCATTTAACCTGAAGTTCGTTGAGCCCAACTTGAATAAGTGGCTTTGCGACTTCAAGAAATAACAATTGTAATATACTATGTTATTTGTTGGCGAGCTTAGTCGAGGGTGACCCTAAGGCTCTCTTTTCTATAGCTACTACACCGAGGTGTTGGGAAGGGCGATACTCCATTCCCAGGATTGCTCCACTTTACCCTTGGTGCTACCCTTGGTGCTTACATTATAGTGCTGAGTGCTAAGAAAGGCGCCATCGCGTACCATTTTTTGAGTCTTTGGTATCACTCGACGTGGGATTGTACCCCGGTCTCCAGGACAATTGGCGAACACTCAACACATTAGGCCAATGGCGGTACAAACACATAAATTGCTTGTTATTTCCCTTTCAATTTAAACAGACCCCATTCAGCTTTGCAATTGCCTTCTGTTTCGGTAAATAGAGCTTCAGTCTCGACACTTTTTGGAATGCAAGTCGTATTTTAAAGAAAATTAACGTTTTATTCATAGTTCATTCCTACTTTTATTCTCGATAATTTCTGAAGGCATAGGAATGAATAAATGATTTTCCCAGTGGCTACCATATCTTTACTATTTTCAGGACAGTACTGATCAACGTCTCTTTTAAAAAAAAATTAAAATCTCCATATAAATAAAAAAAAAACCAATATGCACTTTGAATCTTGGTACTAAATGCATCATTCATATTCTGCGCATTTCCCATTCAATTATTTCCGGGCTTGAATTCATAAAAGTGTAAAACTCGAATTTGTAGCTGCCTGAATAAATATTGTAAAAATATTGTAAATATCGTAAATCATAATGCATATGAAATGCTATAGCTCAGTAATCAATCAACCTATATCAGTGGAAAGAACAAGAATAAGAACATTATCAAAATATCATTCCCCAAATAATCAATGTTAAAAGAAACTCTCCGATATAGATCAAAGAATCTATATTATTAATTTAGTAGAGCTTGTTTTTCTGTCTTCAATTAGTAAACTATTTGATGTAGATACCGTGTTTATTCGGCACACATATTCGATTTATAGAGAGATATTTAGGTTAAAAATGTTCATTTTGAGGTAAGTCAAATCTAATTATATGGACACATCAAAATAAACTCTACTTTTTAGTCAGATAAAAAATGACAAAAAGCAGTCAATCGTAAAGAACATAACCCCCAAAATACACAAAGAAAAATAGAATTGTCTCGTTAAAAAGTCTACTTTCATTCTTACTTAAAATTAGATTTATAAACATTATTTAAACTGGCGATTGAATAAAACGATTGAATAAAATTACTTAAACTGAATATAAGAAATAACTGGACACAAAACAAAAGTGTTTAAATTTATAAATATCTTCTGCATCAATCAGTCACATTAAATAATTTTCAAAACGCAGTCAGCCAAGTTGCCTCGCTCCATAGAATACACTGCATCTCTGCAGATGGGGGTAAGACCTTCCAAACGAGTGTTCTTGATAGGGCTCCAAACAATCTGATATTGAGGCTCTTGTCTTAAGACTTTGGAGAAGTTGGAGTACCCATTGATTGCCGTCCTTCCAGGTCGATTTAACTGTGTTGAAACAATAGCAACACTTAATTGTTGGGTAACAATTTAGCTTTAACTTAAAAAAAATAACGTACCAAGTATTTACTTGCAAATCATATGAATATTAGTGTTACTGTGTACAAATAAATGACAAATGTTAAATGAAATATCTAGTATCACTTCGTGATACTTCAAACTTTTTAACTGTTTGCAAAAATTGATTTATTGGTGTTACATATCAATATTGTACACCATTTGACTGAGTGCAAATAAACAAATACCGTTGAATAGAATTATTAGTTAAATACCAGTACTTTTAACCCCTTCTCTGTGGGTAATCAAATAATCTCTATTCAATAGAATAATTTTAGATTGGAATAATTTAAACTATTTTACTGTGTCCATAAAAATGTATTCTTTCTTGTTCAAAAATGTTAGCGACAAACTACTTGTTTGCAAATTATATATATATATATATATATATATATATATATATATATATATATATATATATATATATATATATATATAAACAAGATTTTGCATTAAATAACCTACAACGGTTGATATGCAATAAAACCTAACCAATACTTGAAATCATTTTAAACTAAAACTGTTCACTTACAAATCGTATATGTATAACATTCAACAGTGGACAAACAAATGACTGATGTTAAATTAATGTATTTGAAACAATTTAACTATGTGAAAACAAATGAGCTCTGGCTCGTTTAAAATGTTATCTACAAACCATATGTTTACACATCACACACACACACACACACACACACACACACACACACACACACACACACACACACACATATATATATATAAGTAAATTAGGCATTAAATAACCAACAATTGTTGATATGCCATAAAACCCAACCACCGAACCACCCAAGCGAAACACAGTAAATGTTTCTACGGAATAGCATTAAATTCATTACACTAATCCAGTGACGAGGCTTGGCCACTTGCCAAACACGTGGGTGATTACGCCTTCAATCCGCTGAATGTTCCGCTGGCCGGAAATATCTTGGGATAACACGAAATGTTTCTCTATCCGTCCACGTTGTGGTTTTAAAATCCTAACATCGAATAAAACGCTAATCGAAGTCACCGGACAACAAGTAAACGACAGCTACCGCAGGTTTAGGATGAGTTAAAAAAAAGTAAGTTTTAAAAAAATCGTCGCCAGGAAACAGAGAACAAACACGGATTTGCAAAGTGGCACATTCTGTCAGTGACCGTCAGCAACTCATTTAAACCTCAGTCTATCTTCTACCCTCTACCCAGAGCAGTCTGGTACAAGAAAATCTTAAATTGCGGTTATATTTGTTTTAGGAACATGAAGTAGATATTAGAGATTCCTATATTTTTTGATCGTTCTACCGTATCTTTAATCCAAGTCATGTCTTCATATGCAGTATAGACAGATACATCCGTTAGTTTTATATATTTTGTGCATTCATAAAGAAAAAACATTTCATCTTATCCGTGGGTTTTAAAATACACCAACTTCATTTGACTACACTGACCTCCTCGCCAAAAAATATGTCATAAATATGAAACTAAACGGAATTATTTGCTGAGGCTCAAGGTCAGGAGATTCAGAGACTCTAACGTTCCCTTTTGTTTCCCATTCCAAAAAAATTCCACTGTTATTCGGAGTAGTAGCTCTTGTTAGGGTTCCATTTATGGGTCAAATAGATTTGTTTGCAATTTATTAGCAACGAATAGGAATCTGACCAAATAAGTTGCTCTGTTTCAGGTGTCTCCTCTTTTTACATCCCGTAATCTCCTTGTACCACGACTCTACATCTATCACATACGCAAATTAGCACCAATGAACAATATCATTAGAAAACCATATAACTATGAAGAAAATATTCATGTTAAAGATAGTTATTTTAAGATGAATATTTTTTACGGATGCTTTTCATTAGTTACTGGAAACCATATCAATATTTACAAAAGGACAGTCTTCGGCATATGATCAATCACCAAGGGTCAAGATATGATTAATCCAACTAATCAAATCAAAGTAAATCATAATTGACCTTATACGGAGAATTCATATGGAAAAGATTCTACCCATTATTTTCTATGATTTTACAACGAGAGCTAAGGACGTAAATTCCTAATCACTATTCCACATGTTCTCTTTGTTTTTGTTAATTATTACTAGGTCTTGACTTCTGGCCGCAGTCTGATCCCAAATAATTTTGTGTCTCATTATCCAGTATGGATTCTAGTTTGTGCTAATACTATTTGGTAGTATGATCAATTTCGATTTTATCGTTTTACTCCTTTGAGAGTTGTTTTACATCAGCATTAGCCGATTTTCTCTCTCTGGAGTTTGATCGGCAGTGAGTCTTCTCAAGTCACCAGGACTCTTCTCAGTATTCTGGCCAATCTTAACAATACCGAAGCTTGGATGGTCTCCAGTCGTCCTCTTATTTCATAGCTCACTAGTTCCTTGACAAATCCTTTAGTAAATGTTCCACGAGGACCAATTACAATTGGTATCACCGTCACTTACATATTCCATAGATTTTCAGTTCCCTAGTAAGGTCTTGGTACTCATCTTTCTTTAAGCTTTCTTTCAGTTTTACGAAGTGATCTGCCGGGATAGCAAAGTTCACAATTCGGCAAGTTCTCTTTTTTGTTGTTGCTGACTATAACAGAGTCTGGTAGTCGGGTCGAAATGAGATGATTAGTTAGTATCGCACAATCTCAGAATTTTGTACGTCTCATTCTTCAGGACACATTCTGGGTTGTACATAAACCATTTGCTCGTATTGTGAAATTTAAATTTCTTGCACAGTTATCTGTAGATCACCTTCCCTACGCAGTTGTGTCTAGTCTTCTACTCTTTCTGGGCTAATTTGCTACATTTGCTTATCATGTGATTGGTCGTTTCGAATTTGTCACAGCATAACCTACATTTGCTGTTTTATTGCACCTTATCAATTCTTGCTTTGATATAATTGATCTGATTGCGTTGTTTTCTGTTGCTGTTAAGAGAAATTCAGTTCCTCTCTTAAGGTTTCCCTTCTTTAGCCACTACCCAGTCGGCTGGGGCTGTAGAATGAAGCCACCTGTCTTGCAACACACCACTTTGGCCCTTTCTTGGTCTGACGGGGTGGGGTCGGATAGGCCCCATCCGATCAATCGGCTGGTCGTGTCAAGCCCAAGCACTTGTACGTTTATCCCTACCAAACTTTTAAAGCTTCACTTGCAACAAATTCCCAACCCTTATCTTTTAGGTGCTAGAAGACGGTGGGTGAAGGTCAATTGCGTTGAGAGAATAGGAATTTAACCAGTGCTAAGAACCTAAAATTGGCAATGACTTGGAAACTTAAACTCAGCTCGAGTATACTGGTCGCGTATCCCCGTCTCAACCAAGACGAATAGGTTTCCTCTTTGGTACATTCTCAACACAAGTTTTACTCCGTGGTGGGTGGTGGAGCGCAGAGCCAGCGAAAAATATATAGCATATATAGTGTTTTCAAGTAAAAAATAAAATAAACAAAACATGTAAGAATCAGACTCAGAGAGTGAGACAACAGACTTCCTCCGATTCTTTGTTATTGAATCTTTGGAGGAGGTCTCCTTAGCCAAATTCTTACGTTTCCTCATAGAAAAAAAAAACTATTTCTACAAGAGCCACTCCAAAAACTGTTCAGAAAACGAGGAACGGGTACTTGATAGTCGAGGTGGACAGCCGGAAGCAGACAGAAAACATATTATAAATGAAAACTTTTCATTCGACGAAATGCAGAGCCAACACTTTCAAAGGAGATATTAGGAGTAAGGAGTTGGCTACAGAAGAGGATATAGCATCAGCCTTGGAAAAACAGGGAGTTATAAATATAAGAAGAATCTCCATTAGAAAAGGCAAAGAACGAATCCAGACCAACACTCACATCCTGACATTTAATCATCCCTATACTCCCAAGAAGGTGAAGATCGGCTATTGTCTTGAGAAACTTGAGAAATACATCCCATTGCCTCTTAGGTGCTTCCAATGCCAAAAGTATGGACACCACAGTGAAGTCTGTAGAGGAAAACAGACATGTACCTAATGCGGTGAAAAGGATCCAGACCATTTGGAGGAAGAAAGCTTGAAGCAAATTCAATGTGCAAACTGCCGACAAGATCACCCGGCCTACGTAAGGTCTTGCGATGTTTGCAAAAAAGAAAAGGAAATACTTGAGGTTAAAGACAAGAGGAATGTGTCCTTTCTGGAAACAAAGAAAATTGTAGGGATCTAAATAGGAGAAAATAGCTACCCCTATTGCACGGAGGGCGGATACAACCAATTAACACAACAAATAGAGAACTCTCGTTAAGAAATTAATTCAGTTGGAAGCAAATGATTGGCCAAAGTTTCAGGGGCACATGAAACACTACACTCCCCCGAATTTTACTAAGCAGCAGCTCAGCATCGGGTTGGGAATGTGTAGATATCCAATGTTGTAGTTCCTACAAAACCACTCGTAGGATCAACCACTTCAATACGATCTACTCCTAAAAGTGCAAAATCTCCAATAGCTGTTACATAAGTCACTCATCTGTCCACCAAAAAGTATAAAGTCAGACTAAAAAAATTGTCTCTCATAAAACCTGAACAACTAAACAAAAATCACAAGATCCCATTAGCCATGCTGGGAAAATTCAGATGAACATAAAAGTGAACAAGGAAATACCAGGAAGCACAATCAAAATACCCTCAAGAACAAAGTCGCCTATAAGAATCAAACAGTGCCATGCTCAGGGATCGACAAAACCCCTACAAAGAACCAATAGTATAGAAAGTATGGATAGTGACGCAGACAACGTCGTTGCCAGACTTAATTTTGCAGAAATAATCAATAACTATAATACTTGAAACCATTAAACTGTCGGCAAACTTATCAGCTCACTTACTTTTTAAATGTTAATCTCTTACATATCATAAATATCTATTTGAATGTGTGAAAACAAATGAATGATGTTAAATTGTTACTGTTACATAGCAACATAAGAAATCATTTAATTGTGTGCAAACAAGTGAGGAAAAGTAAAAGGAATGGTTCGTATTGAATAGAAATACTTGAAATCATTTAACTGTGAAGCAAAATGAGCTCAGCTTTGTTTAAAAATGTTTTAAGAAAAATGTTCACAAATCATGTGTATTTAATATATATATCTAAATAGGATTTGTCATTGAGCAATTTGCAGTGCTTGATATGATATAAAACCAAGCAAACTTACGAAGAAATGTTTTTGACATTTGAACTGCGTATTTATGTTAAAGTAAATTGTTTGAAATAGAACTATTTTTACATTTTATCGTGGGTAAATAAAAACGGTATGTAGGTTAAACTCTTCTGTTTGAAATAGAACTTTTTGTAGGTATAACATTCCTTTGGCATCAAATAACCTAAAATGATTGATATGCAATAAAACAAGCCAAACCAAACCAAACCAAACCAAACTTCCTTAGCTACGTCCAATTTTATTATTATTATTATTATTATTATTATTATTAAACAATAATAGTTACTTGAAACCATATAAACCCAGATTGGTAGAATCTGCTGGGTCCTATTAATGTGTCGAAGGTCTGTTTAAAATAATGTTTTAAATGATTTTGAACTACATTTATACATTAGCTCTTAAAACATTAATAATGAAGGTTAACCTTTTTTACCATTCTGAAGACTGTAACAGTTAAACTGACTTTGGTGTTAAATAAAGCAACAAGGTTTGATATGCCGTAAAACCAACCAGCCATGGGACTGTGAGCAAATTATTAGTGTTTGATAGAAACACATGAATCCATATACCTGTATCCAAATTATGTGTATTTAGAATATTTAGTTGAAGCTCTGATTTCGAACCATACAATACTTGCATGAATATAAAAACCTAACAAAACGACTGACAACGTGTGGTGACATCTCATAAAACCAACCAACCAACCAACAATATAATTCCTTACAAAATGTTAACATTTGATAATAATACTTGAAACTGCAAATTATCCGTATAAATAATTGTTGGTTGAAGCAATAATTATCTTTATTATTATTATTATTATTATTATTATTATTATTATTCAATAAGAATAGTAACCTGAAGTTACGTGATGATTGCAAAATGATTAAAAAATAACAAAACTAAACAAATAGCTTCGGATTTAAATAAGCCAACGAGAGAGGAAATGCCATGAAACCAACCAACCAACCAACCAATAAAACTTTTGCTATGTAAGTGCGTTAAATGTTCTTTTAATTTGAAAGGTACTTAAGGGATGGATTTTAGTTTGAAAATTTTATGATTCATTAATGCGATTGATGGGATTGTCAAGTATCGCTAAAAGCACCCGTTTTCACTAGATCACCAAAGTTAAGCACTGATGAGCATGTTCTGCACTAAGATGGGTAACCGCTTCAATACTCGCAGTTACTGTAAGCAACATGAGTCCTATATTCCATATCTTAGTAAAGTTTAGTAAATAATAATGAGTTGAATCCCTTTTATTATCATTGATACGTGAATTTAATTCAGTAAAATGGAACGAAATTAAAAAAAAAATGATGTTCAATTAATTTTTTTCATCATTAGTCAGTTGAATCACTTTTTTACCAACCTTAATGAATATATATATATATATATATATATATATATATATATATATATATATAAATATGGGGTCAGTAGATATATATATATATATATATATATATATATATATATATGTGTGTGTGTGTCTGAATTTCTTTACCAAACCCTCCGTACAAGCAAGATGCGATTGCAAGGTCTATTATATGCAGGGTTTAACAAACCTTTCATAATAAGTAGAGATTGAGTGTCCCTTTTACTAGACCAGTTGCCGTACTAAGTCCCAATAGCCCAGTGTTGTACCTATAGCTGGCGGAAGAATAATTGGATTCATACCTTTGCCGAGAATATTAACGCTATGTAAAATGCCAACAGCCCCCTCCAGGGTTTGAACTCGAGTCCATTTCCTATAACGACATCCATTATACCACACACATGTGTGTATATGCATGTATGAGTGTGTTCGTATGTGTGTGCATATCTATAGATAAAAAACCAAATTGATTTACCTGAAGGACACACAAATTTATAAAGAAGGTATGCACAGGCGTGAAAGACTTTCTCATATACACGCCGGAATTATTTAGGGTGTCATTCCTCTCTCTCTCTCTGTTTGTCTCTCTCTCTCTCTCTCTCTATGTATGTTTGTTTTTTTTCATTATCTCTCCTCTAATTTCTCTCGCCCAGTGTTTTCGGGAGTGTGCGAGTAAGAGCATTTTTAAGATTCATCACGCATCCATTTCGCTACGGTTGTGCAAGGAAATAAAGAAAGCGAAAACTCACGTGCTGAAAAGATTAAGGTCACCTCCTTTTACAGAACGAATGCAAAATTATCATTTATACCCACATTAGAATTTTTTTCTTTACTCAAAATGAATAAATCAGTGTCAATTCGCGGGGTAATTTTCCATAACGTCAGACATTAATTCTCACAATTAAGGAAAAAACAAGCCCCCCAAAAAAAACAAAAGACGAAGACACAAAATAGCGATAAGCCTACAATTCATTGGCAAGATTTACAAATGTCATTGACCGACACATTACTCATAAAGTATGTTATCAAATCTTTTGAATATATTGGAAGAATACTAAATTGTATATATGATATTGTTGAGAAGTTCTTGGCTCCACTAAAAAAAGTAATGAGCTAAGACTATGAAACAAATCCTATTCAACATATTAATCTCATACTTGCTAAAATTTATCACATTTTTTCTATTCCTTCCTACGAAAAAAATGAAAATTAAAGAAAAAAACAATTTATATTTTTTGGTTAGAATTTGACCTATATATACATAAATATGCTCATTATTATACACACACACACGCACCCCCATATATATATATATATATATATATATATATATATATATATATAACATTTATGCATATCGTCATATACATATATATATGTATAAACACATACACACATACATATATGTATACAATCATATATATGCATTTACATACTTGCATATATCGATATCTATGTGCATATGGGGATATCTAAAATAAATATAAAAAAACGATAGCATAAAAATGAAATAGATAAATGCAAAAGTAACAGTTTCCCAGGAGGCCTCTGGCAGTAAGCGAAATCGGCGCATGCTTAAAGAGAGGGTCTTCCTGGCGCCAAAGAGAAACCCTCTCAGTTACCCCCAAGACACCACGACCGAAAGGACTTTTTTCTTTCGGCTGCTAGTGGGGAGGCACGTGCCCGCTGAATTCCGAACTTAGCCCATCGCTTTGTCAACACTCCTGTTGACTCTGGTAGATTCTTGTGGCAGAAGAGTCACTTTGAGTTGGCAAAACAATTTAGACGGAACACTGACACCCTTCTTACTAGGCCTGATAAGGGTGCCAGTGTTGTTATTTTGAATTGAGCCGATTATAAAAGCAAAACGAATACTATTTTGGATGATATTGATAAATTCCTGAAACTTGGTGATTTATCTTTTGATGACATCCAGAAATTAGATAGCAAAATACAAAAACGTTTTCTTGAGTTATTTTGGAAAAAAAATTATATCGAAAGAGCTTTATGAATTTATTCACCCCCTAGGATCGCAGAGGCCCAGAATGTATAGGTTACCAAAAATACACAAACCTGATGTTCCTCTGCGTCCCATTCTTTCTATGTGCCACTCAGTCTAACATTCTTTGGCAAAATGGTTTGTCAAGTGTCTTAACCCTGTCCTAGAATTTTATTCGGGGTTTTGTGTAAAAGATTATTTTACATTTGCTTCTATTATCCGTCGACTCCCTTTTTGTAATGATTCCCAAATTTTTGCTTCATTATTTACCAACATTCCCTTGGATGAAACAATAACTATATGTGCTGACTTTCTATATCGTGGACCATCAACTTCTGTTCTTCCTTTTCCAGAAGACGTTTTTGTTGAGCTGATGGAAATTGCCACAAAGTCAGTGTCATTTTGCTTTAATGAAGTTATGCATCGTCAGATTGAAGGTATTATTATGGGTTCCCCTCTTGGACCCATTCTAGCAAATAGTTTTCTTGGGTTTCATGAAAGACTTCTGTTTGAAAAGTTTCCTAAGCCCTTTATTTACCTACGTTACGTTGACGACACTTTTGTTAGCTTTAGTTCACGTAGCGAGGCCTTAATGATCTTCCATAAGTTGAAGATTTACGTCCGTCTTAATCATTAACTATGGAAGAGGAAAATAGTAATAAATTACCATTCTTAGATGTGTTGGTTGAAAGAGGTGAATTGATTTTCCTCACCTCCGTTTATAGAAAACCAACGTTTACAGGGTTGTATCTGAGCAGGGATGCGTTCGCTCCCAGGTCTAGGAAACTAAATTTAATTAAGTGTCTTTCTTTTAGTGCTTTAAAAATTTGTTCCGACAGCAACATTGAAGAAGAACTGAAGGTAATTAGAGATTTATTCCTCAATAACAGGTATCTCGAGGAATTCCTTGATGATAACATTAATTTAAATGTGACTAAATTTAAGAATAATAATAAGATCTTTGGTCCATCGAAATATCCAGTTTATTTTAGACTTCCTTGGATTGGTCCTGCAAGTTAGTCATTTGCCGATAAAATTGTCTCCTCAGTGTATCGTTGTTTTCATGCTGTTAAAGTTAGATCTATTTTCGCTACAAAGGCGGCCTTTAACTCCATACATAAGGATGTATTTCCTGTCTTCAACCAAAGTCTATTAATTTATAAGTTTAAATGTTGGTGTAATTCAACATATATAAGTCACACAAGTCAACGTTTGGAAGTTCGAGTAAGACAGCATGTACCCCGAGGTATTCTAAACAATGGGCACTCACAGGCTCTTGACTCGGCTATTGGCGAATATCATCTCACTATAGATAGTTGCAGGACCAACTAACAAGATGACTGGTTTTCTGTTCTGCATAGAGCTAGGAGTAAAATCCATTTGAACATCTTAGAGGCGATCTACATTTTTTTTAGCTCGCCCCTCTCTATGTAGACAGAGATCCAATCATAACTTACATATTTTGGGAGACATTTTAAGCATTGGCGAGACTTAAAGTTCCACTTTTTTTTGTCACATTTTTGTCATAATTTTCCCAATTTAAATTACCCGTTTTTAATCGTTACTTCGGTGGGATTGTATGAATAGTACCGGACGAAAGGGACCTGACATTCCTTTATTTTTTAAAATGATTTGGTCTCCCTTATACAGATGATTCCTCTATTAGTTTGTTTATATAAATTGTCGTGCACCAAAAGCTTGATTAAACATATATGTATATATGTGTGTGTGTGTGTGTGTGTGTGTGTGCCTGCATTTTCAAAATAAAAACTTTGAACTAAAAAACTTACACCTTACTTTGATTTCTATCATTTTTCTAACGAAATCTAAACATTTATTCAATATAGCTAGAAACGACAACAGGAAAAGCACTTCAGTTTTCTCTCGCTGACCAACGGTGTACATATCTCTGGTGCTAGATAAGGGCTAGAGAAAGGCCGAAAATACTAGAAATCAAAAAACGATGAACACGTTTTACATTATTCTAAGCTGTATGTCCCATATATAGATATATAATTTTATTTTTATACCCATTATATAATTCTAACGATGTGAAAAAAATCGATACAATTTTTAAGTTTAGAAATATTACTCAAACTGATATCTGGGAAAAATATTCACAAAAATAGGAAAGGCTAAAAACATTCATACTCCTTGAAAAATAAACAATCATCTCCGCAATGCCTTGTCAAAAGAAAAAACACCGACTGGATAAACTAAACTAAAACGTAAAAGTACTCAACATCCAAAATAGAGCAAAATGAAAAATATCCTAGCAGCCAGAAGTAATCTACTTAGGTTTCACCTACCATCTTATCAGGATAATTCTGACACAGAATTATACTGATGAAACGGTTGTTGAAGCCAAGGTAGATTACATCTGGCTCTTTATATAAATATATATATATATATACGTAATTTAAGCCGACGTTAATTTCGCCCTTGTGTCATTTTTCTTGACTAAATTTGAATTTAGTGAATGTCATTACGACTGAGGTTACATCAGTTTTTAACATCACCTACTTGATAATGATGTGAAATGAATAGATTTATTCTACGGTGTGTGTTGCTGGGGCATATAAACTCCCTTAAAATTTTGTTTTGTTAAATTTTGGGTCGTTTTTTTTTTAGATTTACTATCTTCCATGCAATATAAGAACTTTTATATTATGTGGAAAATCTTAAGTAGGTGGTTAAAGCGGTATTTTGGTGACTGTGTTATGAACGGTGACGGATAGAAAGAAATATTGTCAGAGTGTTTGGGTCAATGTGTTTGGCTTGCTTGGATAGTTTAAGACCGCAAGTCACATGAAAATCACTCCGCTTTCCTTTCCCCAACAAACTCTAATCCTTGTGCTCAATTGCACACACTTTTTTATGCAATAAATAAAACAAATTCTTCAAAATATATTTGGCTGTATTAAATGCATAAGAATTAACAACGAAAATGTAAGAAGTAAAAACCATTCAAAATAAATTAGAAACTTTTTAAAGTATTGATACGGTATTTTTAAGGACAGTTCACTAAGTAAATAACATAATTTCATCATTTATAGTCTTTATTCTTTGAATCTAAGCCGCGTTTTCTCCTGGGCGTCGTGGCTAAAATGCTGGAATCGAATAAAGAAATTATGATAAAAAAAAAACATTTGAATTGTTTATACACAGAGGTAATCGTCGTTGGTGATTCAGTTTCTTATTATACTATCATCAGACTAAGAGACTTTCTCCTGGTGCTTATTTGATATTGTGTGGAGCATGGGGAGAAGAATAACATTCTAAAACAGAGGAGTAATTCATTAAAGCGGTTATCTATTAATACTGGAATTTTCAAATTTATTTACTCTCTTATATGTGCTCATTTTGAGTGAGTCAAAAGCTCTGCAATATTTCCATACTTTCTAGTTTGTTGTAAGTATATCACATGACCAAAGCATTTCACCCGGTGGTTGGTACCTTCTGTGGCCGGATGTTTTTCTGTAGTTTGTACGCTGTTAAGTCATTCATTGCTTCAATTTTTTGTGATTTGAAAGCTAAACAGAAAAACGTGTAACGTTGTCTTATTCGGGAACTTATTCTTAACAAGTTCAAAATAGGCCATAAACGCCGCTGAAGCAACAAAAACATTTGTTGAGCGAAAGATGAAGGCACCAATGATCTTTATACAGTAACCAGTTGGTTGAAGAAATTTTATTAAACCTCGGCGATCAAAGTCAAGAAGGAGCTGTCCTCGTGGTGTAAAAAGCAGAATTGCGGAATCATAGTAAGCGTATCCAAACTCCAGTCGCAATATTACGTTCACTTTCGGACAGATACTTATGGGAAAGGAATGAACCCGCTTAGCCTCCCAGCTATGGGTTAAATAGCATCACAGCTGTGCTTTATAGAAGGATGGCTTTGGAATTAAATAAACTACGAAGGTTGATATGCCATCAAACAAAGTAACTTAACAAAACCTAACCAAAGTCAAGTAAGCCCAAAACCGAGGATCTGAGGTCGTGCTCCATTTATTATTATTATTATTATTATTATTATTATTTTATTAGATATCCAACGTTACTTTCGGTTTCTTACTATCGTTCAATGAATCTTTAACCAATACTTTGGGTAAAGGAAAGCAGTGATCATATACATTCTCTGTTTATTTAGTATTTTGATGCCTTTCTTAGTTGTGATTTTTCTAATCACATTGATAGTACTCTTCTAGGAATATGGTCAGTTCCGCAAAGTGCAATTGTTTTATTTCATATTGGTTGGGACTCCTAGGTATCTTTTTAATGTTTATCTGTTTCGTTTTTAATCATATGTAAGGCTCCTACTATTACAGGTGCGATAGTTATTTTTTTAAAGGTGCCACATTTTTTTCAATTTCAGTGTTCAAGTATTTATTCATTTTATTCTTTCATTGTTATATTATTAGCTGCTGACATATCGATGAGATGTACACAGAAACACAGATGTCACAATAAAATTAAAATACCATGATTCTGGAAAATTATGGGTATTTGTGTTGTTATCTGCATGAGGAAATTCCATCAATGCCCCCAATAGATGTGTAGGAATGCTTCTCAATCATCGTGCTTTTTAATTGCAAAGAGAAAATTAAATAGAGCGCTGCATTTAATGCTAAACCTTGCACAACAATCGACTCATGCACCAGTCTGACTAACTTCAGTGACGAAATTACCTTCTCTGAGGTTAGCGAGCAAAACGAGCAAACTTTCACGAATGAGTTCGAGTGTCATCGGATGCCCGATTCATGCAGCACTGTACCAGATCCAAGCCAAAAATCTCAATAAATTACTTTCTATAATGTGCTATCTTTCCTTGTCCGACACATTTACAAAAACAGTGTTTTTATCGTCATTGGAGGCATGAAAAAAAAACATAAAAAAATGTTGTTTGCACAATTCCTGAAATAGAAATGGTGAACATCTATTCAAATCCAAGTTCTCTCTCGAGAACAGGCTTGTATGCCTCAACACTAAATTTCAGAAAAAGAAGTGAAAACTATGGACTTTTACACATTACGAAAGAAGGCAAAGGCACAATTTGATTATTTATATATAAACAGGACGTGGATAAAGAGTGCTGAAGACTGAGAGAGATACTCTTCTTTTAAAAGACCTTCTGACCACATATTCGTCTAAGTAAAAATTTGCTTGAGTCTACACAAGAATAAGAATCAAGGAGGTAAGCCTTTACGATATGACTAGTCCCCAGTTGTTAATAATGATAAATGAGATCATTATTCAGCAACGATAAGAAACACGTTTGATACTCTTCAGGACACATCTGAAAGACATACTCTAAATAACGATTATAAAGACTGTGTGACCGTCCAATTATAAGCACCGTCTGAGTGTATAATATCTAAACCAAAAGGTAAAAGCACATTTCCTTGAAAGTCAAAAGAAGTTATCGAAAAACGGGAAAACTTAAAAAAAACCTAAGTAAAAAGAAAAAGTCTAACAAACACGAATATGTTGAAATAGAAGAAAGCTCACAAAGAACTTTTTCTTTCACAAAGTGTGTTTACTGTCTGCCATGCTAATTGGAATTGTTAACCTTTTGGATCTTGAATCTAATCTTGATAGTTTTTAGTATATTTTATTTATAATTCTATCTAAGCTTTCTTGTATTCCTGTATTTTTTATTTGAAGGAAAGATACTTTTTCAAGTTCATTCGTTTTTCTCTGTTTCTTTTCAGTGGGCACTGATGACCTTGTGTTTCTTGCAGATACACCCGCTCAAGCCAAATTTCTGCTGCTTAGCTTGGAGCTGGTAGCATGTAGCATTGGTCTTTATGTGAATTCAGATTGACCAAAGTACATGTTTTAAAGGAGATGGTGCCAACTACACACTACATAGCAAGACTTTGAAATCAGAAGACCACGGTTTCAATATCTCACCAAATGAAAGCGGTGTCAACATACCCATAGAAATGGTATGGATTTGGTACTGACTGGTTATCGAAAATACGGAAATTCGATCTTTCTGATAAAATAATACAGGAATTCTTCCAAGCTGTAGTCGCGTCAGTGTTATTGTATGGCTGCACCACGGAGACTCTAACGAAATGCTTGTAGAAAAAGCTAGATTGAAACTACACAAAGATTCTCTGTTCAGTTTTGTACCAATGCTGGGAAGAGCAACCTACAAAACAATTGCAATACAGCCATTTACTTTCCATATCAAAACTTATTCAAGAAATAAAGCAAGAAATACTCGGCATTACTTGTGTAGCAAGTAGACACACAAGGAGCAATGAAGGAAAGGGACGGATGGCGAGAAAGAATCAAGGAAATTCGTGCTCTCAGTGCACCTTGATGATATATGCATATACATATATACATACTACTGTACAGCTTTTAAGTATATTATCTGACAGGACTAAAACCTAATATACTTTGAAATTTGGAGAAAAGAGACCTGCTGACTAAGAAGCAGTACAGTTGAATGTTTATATGTACATATATATACATTAGGGTAGGTCGATTTTGGAACTATAAAAAGAATAAGGCGGTGAAATTTGCAAAATAACATCAGAAATTACCCCACGAAATATTTTTTTCCAAAATTTTGTATTTTTTTGCGAAATTGCATTTAAAGACAGAATATTTTGTGATTTTAGTCGTGATATCGGTGACGCTGGAAACCTGTATCCATAAAATTAAAACTGAGACTAAAGGAAAATTAAATAATAAAATTTATTAAATAATTGATATTTTTAAGTTTATTATCCATTTTCATATTATGTTTAATTAAATGACCAAAAACAAAAATAAAATACATTAAAATATATAGTTTAAAATACAAATAACGTCTTACTAAACCTCGTTTTATTTACTGGATATTTTTCGCCTTTCACCGGTGGTAATTATCTCTCCGGAGTACTTCGGTTTGTTTATGTTTTTACCCTTATAATTAACGCAAATATGTATATTTCGCAAAGTAGACATACTATTAAAATATTTAAACATTTTATAATTATTGTAATTTGTTTATATTTTAAAATTTAGTGTTTTTTTAAGTGAAAAGTCGGTTTACGAGTTAAATTTGGAACTAAACAGTACAATACTGTTGTTTGGTAAGTAAACATCATTACTTTTTTTATGAATTTCGAAATTTATTTACAATTTTTTAAAAATATCTCCGTGTATTTTCAGATAATATATATATATATATATATATATATATATATATATATATATATATATATATATTCTTTTTACAGATATTTTGATAAAAAAAATGGCAAGAAAAAACACTGGAGTTTCCACTCGAAGTAAAAGTGCAATTAAATTTTCAGGTTTACCATCACCATTGGATAAAATGGAGCCATGAACTTGTCGACAAATAATTTAATACAGCTATTTTTTAATGAACACTTATCCCCACCTTTCTTGTTTAGGTATTTCTAAATTAATAGCAAAGGACGTGATAGATATTTGGAAGGCTGTCAACCCTCGTTTGCCTTTGTTAAAGGAAATTAGTGTTGTCAACAAGGTACTATTTACCAACCCCTCCGCTCGGGTAGGATATGACACAAGGTCAATTTTTAAGCGGAGTTTAACAGGTTTTGAATTCAGAGTTTTCCTTCTCCTAGACTAGTTGCCTCCCCAAGGCTGAAGAACCTAGTCCGTCCTACTATTTACCCATAGCTGGAGGGAGAATAAGGGGGTTCATACCTTTCCCAAGGGTATTTGCCTGAAAGTGAACGTAATAGCGCGACTGGAGTACGAACTCGCGTACTACGATTCCGCAGCTCATCGCTTTAACCATTACACCACGAGGACACCCCCTCGTTGTCAACAAGGTGAAAATTCTATGCTTTCAAAAGGCAAAGCAAATAAGTACGAAACATCTACCAGCTGCCAAAACAAAATTCCGGAAGAAAAAGTTGGATACATTTTTTGATATATCATCATGTTCGTGCAACCTGCCAATTTTAAGTTGTGACAATATTAATGTCAAATACATCAAAAAAAATTTCCAGACTAAGCACATCTTCTGCACTTGTCTTCTGACAAAAAAAGCCAACAAAAAAGTATAAAGATATCCCCACCAATAGCTTCAACATTTTATGTTCAGGGTGATTCTTCCCATTCTTACTCATCTTCTCCAAGATGAAACAGAGGATTATAAACAGCTAGATATTCCTCTCCAAGTGCCTTATAACCTCACAAAAATTCCAAGGTATGCTCGAGTTAGTTAGGGGTGATATATTTTCTAATCTTGGAGCAAGCCTTGCCCATGCCTTGCTCTTGGATTTGAGGGCCATTGGCCTTTTTATCCCTAATGTAGATATAAAGAATATCTATATGGATAAATATAAAATAGAGCAAAGGCTAAAATGAAAACAAATGCCTATGAAAAGCATAATGAAAATGTGGAGAATCTTCTTTGTATAGGAGTTGATGGGAGGACAGACAGACACACTACACTACAAGGAATCAGTGGAGGAAAATGGAAGTAAAATTCTGAAAAAAGCCAAAGGACCTGAATGCCACTTGACAATCACAAAGGAGTCACCAAATGAGAGTATATATTTCACTCACAGGGTTCCTCCTGATATTGGTGCAACTGGTACACTATTAAAACTGTCCTTGTTGACAACACGAATGCAAATACAGGCTGTGAAGGTGAACTTTTTACACTTTAAAAAAAAATAAAAAGAAATCTTCACACAATTGGTTGCTCCTTACATCAAAATGAACTTCCATTTAGAGCTCTATCCAAACATTTAGATGACACCACAAAAAGCCACACTACATTCAATGGTCCATTGGGTAAATTATGAGCAAATGATTTCCATAATTTACCCCCAAAATCTTTTTCAGCTGTTGACAATCCCCTGGAGTTTCATTTGGGAATGAAAGATATGGATAGCCTTAGTAGTGACCAAAAACTACTCTATGAATATACAGTTGGTATTTCTAGAGGTAAGGTGGACCCTTGATTTGCATCGTGGATAAATTGGTCCATTAAACCAGGCAAGGTGGTTAACTTTGAACATCAGGCTCATGTGCCTATGGACTCGTGGGGGATATCCACAGAATCGTTCGACCAAACTATATAGTTTGATAAATTTTATTGTGAATGCTTATGCTATTTGCTGGTTTGATATGAAAAAAGTAACAAGTTCCATCACCAGCAAATTTATATTTACAATATGATTGAAAGGATACGAAAGAAACCAATTGAGGTTCAAAGGATTACATTAAAAAACCTCCAGTATAATGCCTTAGCATTACTTCTGGAGAATGTTTTATTTTCAATGGTGAAATTTGATGAACCTGAAGTGAGAGAAGAGGGTATAAAAAGAATTTTGGCCATTAGGTACGTTAATATTTATTCATACAAAATTGGTTGAAGTACTTGTGCCAATTTATTGAAACATTTTAAAGATTACATCTGATTTCACCAAATATTATTAAAGCAGAACAAATTGCATTTAAAAATTAAACTCGAATTATTTTTTATATTCTTTCAGAAGAGGGAAGCCAGTCAAGAAATGATTTTAAAAGATCCCAATGATCAACTTTAAAGTTGTGCACTGGACTGATTTAATTGATTTGTCAGTAAATGGAGTTTGTGAGCCACCACTCACACTAGACTTTTCTGACAATGAATTACAGAATTCATTGTTAACTGGTGAAAAGATTAACTTGCCAGATTTCCCTTCACATTCTCAAGGTGTGGAACGGGCAGTTTCAGTTAGTACCGGAGGCTTCTCAATCCATGTATGGCTTTGAAGCAAGGCACCAGCTCATGCAAAAGTTTTGTGCCAACAATTGAGACCAGCGTTTTCATCTAAGGGCTCATATATGGAACTATTTGATTCCATATATTAAAAATTATTAAACAATTATTTGTTTTTCCATATTTGTTTATTTGTTGTATTTCAATTCATATCAGGAAAACGTTTTTTTTTAAATATATTCGAATATTACTGCTTGAATAATAGCATTTTAGATTTGACACAGGTAAAGCAGGGTGGGGTAAGGGTTCAATTTTCAATTTGAAGTTTTGTTATAATTTATTTATTATATTTCCTTAAAATAAAATGAGATTTCCTAATTTAAATATTGAAATTGTTTGGTTTTTACATCAATATTTAGGCCAAATCTGGCAAAATCGAGGACTTTTCAGTACGTGTTTATTCAAAATCTTTCATGCCAAATTAGCAAAAAACCGTTGAAGATTCAGATCTAATTTTTGGTATGAGTATTTAATAGGTATATACCCAACTTTCAGTGCATTATTCTTTTTGATATTTAAAAAAAAGTGAAAAATCAACCTACCCTAATATACATGTACACATACAGAGAGAGAGAGAGAGAGAGAGAGAGAGAGTGTGTGTGTGTCAAATAAATGAGCGATTCCTCCAACAATAATTTCATGAAAGCTGAAGGGATATGGACGTAAAATCATGGTTGTTGAGCCAACTTTATCTCACGTCATATAGAAAAACATGAAGACACATTCTTTTAAAAAACAACCCAGAGAAACAGATTGAAAAAAATTGAGCTGAACTATTAAATAAATAAATAACAAATCTCTATCTTTAAAAAAATGCGAGGAAAAACTTGCTGACCATAAAAATGGTGGACATTTGTAAAGCAATGTGAACTCAATTAACTTGAAATGTCCGTTTAAATAGTCGACTGGTTCTCGTAAAAATTCAGGCCTGACCCGAGAGGACATGTCAAACGAAAGGAAACACTCTGCAAAAGTTGAATTGTAACTTGACCTGCATTCACTAGAGTTGAATTCAAGTAACAAAACCTGTCAATCTATGCTCAATATGGAAACATTTAAATTTACGATCGCAGAGGCTTCCCAGTAACTAATTCTAACACTAGACTCTAAAGATGATCGACTATTTCAATGATTAGAAAACTTTTTAGATATTTGGACACTAACATAATAAAAAACTTGATGAGTGTGGAGATCATCGGCTAAGATATTGTGTTTCTTTCCATGCTTTAAAGAATCTTTTTTCGTATTATATTTTGATTACAGCTGAAGAGAATAAGAGATGACGGATGGAAAATAGTTGGCTAAAACAATTCAAATCAACGACCGAAATAATTACAGCCCCCCAACACACACACAAGCATGCAGACCCGCATGCAGATAACTCCATGGATCTATCAGTTCTATTATCTATCGGTGAATAGTCCGGCTGACTGGATTCTTTATCTTTTCTTCAGAAAAATTATGAATTTTAACCCTCTGTATTCCGCAAAAATGATCTTGTTTCACATCTTACCCATGGCGGTGGGTTCAGGGAACCCTCCTATATATATGTATATATATATATATATATATATATATATATGTAAACACATATCTAAGCAATGTAATTGATTAAAAGGAAGTTTCGATACTTTTGATTAGAAGTTTGGATAAACAGAATTTTAAAGTACTGAATCATTCACACATATCGAACCGAAAGTAGATTGATTTTTCCAATTTAAGATTTGATAATATGAGGGACATTTATAAAATACAGAGATATAGCTTAATATCTTATCAAAAGGCGTGCTTCGATTAATGCAAAACTCATAAGAATAAGACAAAGGGCCAACTGGGAAGAAATTGAAAATTCGATTCGTTGTTCGTATCTTTATTGATAAATAGGTCTAACGTTTTAAAACCCTTTGAAACATCTTCAAAATAGGAAGCATTATTTTAAGAACGCTGTTTGTCTGCTATCACAGGTTTTGAGGTTTTTCTTTAGCAGTAAATAAGCTAATAACAGACGGGACGCAAGATATTTTTTGATAATAGAACATATTTAGCTTCGTAGAATATCCTTTAAACAGATTAGATGAAATTACCTAAATTAAGGGTATAATTTTTTCAACTAAAGCAAAGAGATTATGAAATAACTGAATATTGAGGAGAGAATTATGGAATTCATAGACCAAAAAAATAGAATAAGTATTTGTGGTATCTTCTCGAGCTTTTATCACAGCCTTAATTTTTTCAGGCATGGATTTCACAAATTTAAAGCAATATTTTTTATCAAAGGGCTATCAACTTTTCGGAATGGTTGACTACCATGGATCTTCTTTATTGGACAATTTTTTAAAAAATCCCATCATAAATGTTATATTTGATTTACATCCGTTTGTTCACTGGTCCTGCTAATGAGTTGCTACACCTTTCCTGAAGAAAAACTTCACTACACTTTCCTTTGTGACGAGATGCGATATCCTTCTGAATAATGATTTCATCACCATTAAACCAAGGCATTTTTCATGGAACCAAAATTTTGAATATTAAATAAAGATGTTTTGCGACTTATCCGTTATTACTTTATTTACTGCTATTTTTTAGGTGTGCTAATTCATTAATTATTCTCAGAAGTCATTTTTGACAATAAAACCAAAGTGCTTCTTTTTAAATTTTAGTTTTGCTGGCTTTTTATTTCTTCATTTTTCAAATCTATGTCTCAATAATACTCCTCTTCATTGGCGAATGAAATTATTTATGGAATAAATAACGTATATGGAGTTTGCGAAAAACTATATTTGTAGAATATTTATTTGACTGTCTCGAAAAGTGCAGTTTACTGGGAAGATGAACCGTTCGCGGAGTCACTGAAGAAAGAAGAAGGCATAAAAGAAAGTTATTTAAATCTCTAGACAAAGTCATCGATCAAGTTAACATCTACGAAGGCAAAAGGTTTCGTATAATATACTTTAATTACACGGTCGGTTTTTCGGTAAATCTATTCGTAATCAGTTAAGCATTAATCTCCAATTAGATACGATACAAAATATACCTTCACAAACTTTTTAAACAGGTAAATATTTCGTATTTGGTTATAATATCAATGCTAATAAGTCACCTTTAACGTAAGGAAATGAAATAGACAACCTGAGTTCAAATCTTGCATACTACTTTGCGTTTTGCATTGTGCAAATGCTCTTGAAAGGTATGAATCAATAAGTAAATTGTAGGGTTGACGGGACTCTTTAACCTTGGTATGGCAACCAGTTTAGAAGAAGAAAAAACCTGAATTCAAACCACCTTTACTCCTCTTAAAAACTTAACTTATGTCGCATTCTACAAATGAAGGAAGGCTTGAGAAAATTGATACACACACACACACACACACACACACACACACACACACACACATATATATATATATATATATATATATATATATATATATATATATATATATATATATATATATATGTTGTTCTTACCACTACTACTCTTTCTAGAGAGCTTACAATGCACCTTAATGATTCTAGCTGCATAGCCTTACACCTTAAAACACATTCTATTCCCAAATCCAAATTTCGAAAAATTCTTGTTGAAAAAACCACTACAATAGCACACGAAATAAATAAGCTACGACTACAAATCCTAAAAGCCTTACATATAAAAAGAAAAAAAAATCAATAGAATTAATTATGAAAATAGCGACACAGTTTTGAAATGCCTTTATTTTTAATCTTTTTCAAAAATATTCCATATTTTCTTGATAATATATATATATATATATATATATATATATATGTGTGTGTGTGTGTGTGTGTGTGTGTGTGTGTGTGTGTGTGTGTGAGTGCGCGTGTGTGTTTATATGTGTGTATATATGTATGTGTATTTATGTGCTTCTGTGTGCCTATGTATGTGTGTACATGCATTTGTGTCTGCACCGTCTGATACAAGATCAGTGTAATGGAGCACCCACTTCCCGGCTATCATTAATCAGTAAGTGTTTATATATTTGCCAGTCGATTGTACTTTGGATTATTTTCAACTGGCTCATTGTAGAAATTTCTTGAACATTTATTTATTTTTTACATTTCTAGCTGTTTATTTTGAGCGTTAGGTCGTGATTAAAGGTCACATAAACGCTACTGAAAATGTGTTTATTTACAAGTGATTTATTCCACTAGTAGAAACCTAGACGTTCGCATAATTAGTAACGTATGCGCTAACACGAATGTCGACTCTTACTCACTGTCGAACCTTTATTTATGCAAGAGATTAGGTGTAAAATCAAATCCGAGGGGATGATTTAATTTCTCCGCCAGGCATGAAGTCACATAAACAAGTAGTTTTCGAAATCTTTAGGCAGGGGAAAGAAGGACAAAAACTTATTTGAAAATAATATCTTAGAATGGGAAATTTGTCGTTAACGCCTTTTAAGCGAATAGATTTTCCTGAAAGAAAAAGAAAAAACAACTAATAAATGTGTGGTATTAAGGATTTGATTTTACCAAAAGGTAAATATTCAATTTCGTAGCACGGAGTTTATTTCTACTTAGAAAAAAAAAACTATTAAAAATATTATATATTCTTTTCCGGGTCAATCAGAGCTCCTACTGTATTTAGTGCAAAATACTGACAAGCTGAAATAATTGAAAACACATATTTGGAATCAAGACACACACACACACACACACACACACACACACACACACACATGAACACACACAAACATATATATATATATATATATATATATATATATATATATATATATATATATATATATATATATATATTATAAATTCCTCATATTACTGGTCAACAGCATATTGAAAATATATTTACCAATATAATACAACATATGTAAATGAATCAAATTTCGGCATTAAATAACAATAATGGTTTAAAATGCCGTTTAGTAAAACAAGAAATTGTTTATCAATAAATGGCAATATTTACTTGAAAATATACATTATTGTGTATAAATTATTTGTATTAAAAATTGATATTACAATACCCATCAAGAGTAGTTATGGCTTTAAACAAATAAGCTAAATGAAATCAAAATATATGCATAAGTTCAAGAAAAGAACAACTCTTATATTTATTCATGCAAATTTTATTTTTTATTCGAAAAGTAGAGCAAATTTATTTTTCATTAAATCTTTTTGATATTGTAGAGTTTGGTAACTGATAATATCAAATAATATCGTTCACAATCCCGAAGTAATGAAGACAGTTATGAGATGCTAATTAGAATCTTGCCCCCATTCCTCATTAGAAACATCAACATTATGGACAGTTGTTTGAATGATATGATATCATCGGACAACAGTTGATTAGGAAATACTAATTAGTCTTTTACTCTCTTATTAAATAGAAGTATCAATATTATGGACTGCTACTAACCATCAAATGCCTATAGAATAATTCATGGAGAGCAGTTAACAATGCAATGAAAATTAGAATCATTCATTTTCTTTTTAAATTGATGTTATGATGCAATCATGGATTGCTGCTAACTTTGAAATGTCATCGAGAATACTTAATTTCTTTCTCTAGAAAATTGATTGCTGTTTCTAATGGACACTTACGGTTTCATGGGTGGTATACTTTACATAAATATAGATCGTAGCTTGTAGAATTAGGATAAGTTTGATGAGAGAAAAGTCAATTCCCAGATTTTCCCTGTGTTCAAACACTGACTTTGGGCCATGGTAAAACAGTTACATATCTCAACCACCAAGCAAGCTCCAACTTACTTCGATAGATCGATCAACTGATTGAATGATTGATTGGTAACGAATTGATATGGGCAGATATCAGACTGAGAGAGATGGATAGATATGAATAGATTAAAAATGCATAAATCAATGAGGAATTGCCGAGATAAAAGTTCTGTATAAATCACGATCGACTAACTAATTCGATTAAAAAGATGGAGCCAGGCAAGCATATATGCACTGGATATTCGTACAAGCGTTTCAAATGTTGCAATATTTATAATTTGGAAGTATTTATTTACTTTGTCTTTCTTTAATCGGTTCTTCTTCTTCTTCTTCTTCTTCTTCTTCTTCTTCTTCTTCTTCTTCTTCTTCTTCTTCTTCTTCTAGTAAAAATCACAGAAACAAAATGGAAAGCAATAAACAGAATAAATTCAACAACAAAATAGTTTGAACTGAAACGAGAGTCAGTTTATAACAGTTCACTTGCATTTTTCTTGAAAAAAACAAAAAAAGTTCGTTCATTGGCATCAAACAGAAAATTCGAACATCGAAAATATTCTTACAAGAGTGAGTCAAAAGTTTTGCATTATTTTGGTATGGACGAGTTTGTAGGGAATGACCAAAACAGTTAAAACAGTGGTTGTTTGTATCGTTGCAATTGGTGTGCTAAAACATTATAGCATTGCTTCACTTCATTACTGATATTACAGCCGAGCACATGAACGTGCAACGTAATTTAATTCGCGGTAACACTGGCTTTACGGGTTCGAACTGGGTCATAACGTTGCAGAAGTAACCCCAAAAAATTGTTGTACGAAAAGTAAAAGTGCAGTTGATTACAATACAGTAACCAAATGGTGGAAAATATTTCGCTCGGGTTGATAGAATCTCGATTAAGCAATGTCAGGTAGAACTAAAACCGTAGATTCTAAGGCTATGATTTAAGTGGCAAATCTGGCAAGTTGCAGTAGGTGACTATCTGGCGAGGTCAGCATCTCTGTCCAGTGTGATTCGTCGCTTTCATGACCTCAGCTAAAGTATCCCAAACTGCTGAGTTGTCTCTCATGTTACAAATATATGGTAAATCTTTTAATTCACCCTCATATTATAAACACTATCAGGTGATATTTTGTATTTGGAGAGTATTTTTCTTTAAAAGATCCGCTTTTCGCTGAGTTTACGTTTTCGTATGTACGTAATAAGAATTTCATAGAAATAATTTCCATTCAACAGATAGATATTCTAAGTTACTAATTCATTTTTTGATGTATCTTTGCAAGTAAATCAACTCTTTCTAAACTGATTTTAAAAATTCAAAAAAAGGTTATCTTGCCAAAAACTATTCACCTGGCAATAAACAAAAGACGAGCCTCGTTGGGAACAATCAAAAAATAGATTATTTCAAGAAATTCTTATTTGTCTAATCACCTTTGTTGATATCTCTCTCCTCCTCTCTCTTTCTCTCTCTCTCTCTCTCTCTACACACACACACACACACACACACACACACACACACACACACACACATATATATATATATATATATATATATATATATATAGTATATATATATGTGTGTGTGAATATATATACGGGAAACCAATTGATTTCCACTCTAACTTTTGGACAAAAATGACTTTAGATACTATCTGTTTTGTATCTGTATTTTTGCATTGTCGGACCAATCATTGTGTATGAACTAGTTTAAAAATTTCTTTGAGATTTGCAGACGAAAAATTTGAAGGATCATTATCCAAGATTATTTAAGATATCATTTTCTTCTAAGAATAATAAAAATACATTTTTAACCCCTTTGAGAAACCTAGATAAATCATCAACTTTTTTAATATTCAAAATAAAAAGGAATATTTGTGAAATAAATTAAAAAATTGTTAATAAAAATTCTAGCTTGAATACTTTAAGTATACGATTTACTTGAAATTGAATAATTTTATTATAATTCACTAAAAGTCCGTCCGTCCTTCCGTACACTTAATGTCCTGCTCTTTTAGGCAAGATTTTGACAGTATTTTAATGAGAAGTTAGAGACGTTTTTACAAGGCTTGAATTGTACATTTTAATACATTGCCTGCTCCCTCTTGATTGGAGAATTGAAAGAAAAAGATACATGAATGTCTATGAAAAACATACTTATATAGTTCTTAAAATAATGAGATATTATGATTATTTTCTTTGCTAAGCACAATATGTTCTCAAATCTTGTGAAATATAAAATTTCTATTGTCAGTGCTGTAGTTCTTTAAATCAAGGGAAACAAGGACACAATACATGGCAAGCATACCCAAATTACTTTTCTATTGATGGCAAGCAACAGAAAAATTTTCTGACTAATATTTTCCTAAAACTCAATAATTTGTCACTGGCCATTGCACACGTTTCAGTAATGCATTTTTATATCGGTCTTGAATGAAGTGAGATTGAACTCAAGTAGCGCTATTTCGTCTCTTTGGGAAAGGGTATTATCCTTCCACTTATAGATTAAATAGTATCATTGTTATTCTCCAATGAAAACCGCAAAGTTTGATATGTAATTTAACAAAGATATACAACCAAATTAAAGTGGTGTCCTCATTGTGTCCTCGTGGTGTAATCGTTAAAACGCAGGACTGCGGACTTGTAATAAGCGACTTCGAAATCCAATCACGGTATTATGTTCCCTTTCGGACAAACAACTTTGGGAAAGGTATGAACCTCTTTATCCTCCCAGCTGTGGGTTAACTAGTATCACTAGTGTTCTTCTAGGGGAATGGCATTAAATAACTTATAAAGCCTGATATGAAAAGAAACCAAACCAAATCAATTTTATATACATTAAAAAAATTAAAAAGAAGTTTAGTGATATTTACATTAACTTGTTTAAAGAATCTATTGTGGTAGAAAAGAGTGAAATTATTGAAAAATTTCTCACAACAAAACATGAGCATTTTTTAGTTTTGTTTCATGATGTAAGAAGAGGTCGATTTGAAAACTTATATTGCCATCGGAAGAGACAACACATGCAAATAAAAAATCCGTTTGAGAATGGGTTCTTAAAGAAACAGAAATTATATCTGCTATTTCTGTAAATATAATAAAACTTTAATCTTTCCTTTATTTTTTTCGTTGTTTAAATAATCTTTATGAAGTATATATTACAATTTACCCTGTAAATACCAAAAAAATAAAAATGGACAAAACGGAATATATCAATAGCGAAATCGAATATATGAACTGGAAGAAATAAAAAAAGAAAGAAAGGAGAAGAAAAGAAAAGAAAGAGAGAAAGAATAGAAATAAGGTAAAAGCAAAAACAACCATCAAATACATTCAAACTGATTAAAGTTTTTTTAGATGAACGTTTAATGGGTGAGGGAGTTTGGTTTGAAAACTAGAATTGAAAATCTTTATATATATATATATATATATATATATATATACTTGACGATTGACTACTGGCATTTATACCATTTATATAAAAGACGTTATTTCTGGAAGGAAGGATTGCAAAATAATCAAATAAACTGTCAAGATCACAAACTGATTGAAGATTTACGGTCGAAATAAGAAAAGAATAAAATATTGGTCTTCGCTAAGGTTTCATCATTTCAAATAGTGTCAACCCCTATTAGAAAACATGATTTTTCGTGGGTGAAGTTCCTGAATAAAAGAACTCAAGCTGTCAGAAAAAAAGAAAAAACTTTAAAAGTAAAAAATATTAAGTGTGATTCTTGCTTTAATTTTGCTCTATTTGATATGTTGCCCTGTCGGTGGGACATACATTGTGTTGACTGTATCCCCAAGGGAATTGTAAACACACGTTTAAGAAAAGTTAATTCTGGGTTGGACATTAAACTGCATCCAATACTGAAGTTCCAGTTCTGGAAATCTTGGGAATGAAGAATATTTCTTTAGTGCCAGCAGAGTGGTAGTCTCAGGCTGGGACCGAATAGATCTGGTTGGAAAGTTTTGTATGACCAATGGAAAACTCGCTGGAATATGGATGTTGAACGTCAAGCGGACTGCGCTGAAGAAGATAAACGTTTCATACACTGTGATTTTTGGTAAACACAACCTCAGTTTTGAACGTATTTAACCACACTATATAAATATGTATGTATGTATGTATGTATGTATGTATGTAGCTGACTAGCTAGCTAGCATGTTAGACAGACAGACAGACAGATAAATATATTTATATATAGAAGATCTGTAAAACCTACTTATTTCCATAACAGAGACAAAATACATGTTCACGGAGAATGATATACTCGTTTGACTTTTTAATAACTGGCAAACGTGCATGTAGATGATTTCTATTTATATATATATATATATATATATATATATATGTGTGTGTGTGTGTGTGTGTGTGTGTGTGTTTGTGTGTGTGTGTATTGACTGACATATACAAACAATCAGCAGACAAATGCATGTACAAATACGGATACACCATGTTTCAAGGATATATTAATGAATGCAGATCGCACACACACACACACACACACACACACACACACACACACATATATATATATATATATTATATATATATATATATCGTGTACTTATATTTTTAACCAAAACCTTTGTATACTTGCAGACATACATAAACTCTCAAACACAAATAGAGGCTCCTAAATATATGCATATATTTTTTCTTTTGGTTGTGTATATATATATATATATATATATATATATATATATATATATATATATATATAAAACATTTTTATAGATATGTCATGAGTAAATAAGTATGTTTTGTAGGCTTGCCTCAAATCTAACAAAGGCGCTATTCATGTTTTCATCATATGAAGTGTGTAATATAAAAATGTTTTTCTTTATTTTTTACTGACGCAAAAAAGAAACTTGCAGGACCGGAAATTGAAATCGTTCCACGAAAAAATCTAAGGCTGAAATAAGTGAATAAATCAACAATCACTCCCCCATGTTTAATTGAATTTTTCTCTGGTTTTAATGATTCATACCACAGTTGCATACTCACGTACACACGCAGACACAAACACACACTTACGTACACACACTCACACATATAGGAACAATTCAATTGAGATGCACACACGCACAACAAATACTTCTTTTTGATTTTAATTTTTTACTTCATCCACGCTCACACACATATGGACATATATATATATATATATATATATATATGTATATGCTTACTCAGATACATAAACACACTCGCATATATATACATACATATATACACACACACACATACACATATTTATATATATATATATCATCATGTCGTGCCGCCAGCACGAATATCCCTGACCCTCTCTCGCCACTTCTCCCTATCATTCATCGCTTTTGGCAAGTCTTCAGGGTTACATCCCGTATCCTCACATAACTGCTGTATGTATGTTCGAGCTGGTCGTCCTGCTGTTATATTTTGACCCTCACCCCGGCCCAAAAATGCTATTCCAAGGTGATACACCGGAAGGAAGTGACACATTCCAATAGCCAGTAATCGAAAGAGATCGCGTGGGCGGATTAAGGCTTATGATATGGGACAAGGTGAAGGTCCCATTGTGCCATTACAGTGATGCACCGGAAGAGAGTAACCTCTGAACTGCATGACAGTTATTTCCGCTTGATGACGATTAAACATTCGATTTCAAAGATCCAGTGGGCGATCGTGTGGGCGTTGAATTATTATATAATTGAGTTGAGTTGGGTGCAAAAGCAGTTGCCAGAAGAATTCCAGACAGTAGAGACCAGATGTGGTAGGGAAAGCCACACCCGGCTGAGGGGTCTCTCGGAAACCCCCGATGGAGTGGACCCCAACATCAGGAGAACAAAAAAGACACAACGTGACGGTCATAACAGTGGGGTCAAAATACGAAGTTTATGTTCGGTCTCCAGCACCCTCTCACATGCAAACCTTGAACAACCCTTTCGAACCCATGCAATAAAGTGAGAGGTGAATATTTTTCAAAAAAAGTCTTCTTGCGTCTTTATCATGCGTCGTTTATTCATGCGTCTGTCTTTGATATTGTGTCGTTGTGATGCTGAATGATGATGTAGATGACTATATAACACTGCTTTTGCTTGGCCATAGGCAGGGGCCCATAGGTGTACATCAATTATGAGTTCGTCCTTGCTTCTCCAGCAGTGTCCTGCGTGTCTGGTTCGTCTAACTTCTATATATATATATATATCGTCTAATGGCATAATTGTTAGACCACGGTTCAATCCGAGTCTGAGTCATGCCAAAAACTCCAAAAATCGTACTTGATGTCACCTTGATTAACCTTCGGCTATATAAGGTAGAGATCAAGGCCCAGTGGAGCAATCAAGGAACAAAGGTAGCACTCTCGCCTACAGCTTTGTGCAGTAGCTATTGAAAAGTGGGCCTTCGGGTCTCCCTTGACAACAGTCGGCAAATTAATGTATATATTACATATATGTATTATTTTTCATAAGTATTGTGTCAATTTACTCAAAATCACTTGTTTACGAGAGTTAAAAAGAGAAACATACATGAAAGATTAATTTTTTTTTTTTTGTCACAAAGATTACAAGACTTGCATTTTGTCATATTTTGTTGTTTGTACTGTTGAATTTCTGGAGAAAGTTTTTAATAAAACTCAACTTAAATTTACACTTATTGCATTGCCGGGTTTCGCGAAATGTTGACGAAGACGAACTTAAGAGATAATGACGAATTCACATCAGGAGAAAAAAAACAATACGTGGTCACATATCAAAGTACCACTCACTTTATTATCGATACGGCAACTTGTCAGTAGACAGTCTAACGAATCGGAAGACGTGAAATAGTTTTGACGAATTGAAGAAGAAAAGATTATCGAATTCAACAAATCGTAGCACACGAAAATGTGTGGGTCACTCGTCTCGAAATTTATGTCAGGTCATTATTTATCTTCAACCGGTGACAAATTATCTGACCATTTTCAAAAATTCTTGACTTTCCAATGTGACCCTTTTTCGTACTTACCGTGAGGGTTCTGGCGATTAAACAATTGTTATTACTAACACAGTCAGGAATTAGGTCCACTGGCAGTGGAAGGTGGTAACTACGTAATATTTCATTTTTTTTATCTCTTTCAAAACCGTTCTCAAGGACAAGTGTAGATATTGTCACGTGATAGCCCACGGAGACGATAGAGGTAAGATTAATACTATCCTCCCGTTGAATTAATAGTATCTAGCCGTCAAAAAAAGTGATCGTTAAGGAAGAATGTAGGTCACAGAGGGGAGACCAGATGTTGGTACTTAGTAACCTCAGGTCGCCGGACACCAAGGGGGAGAAGAGAGAAGCCAAATGATTGGCTGGGACCTCAAAACGGAAGTGGGGACCCCTTCCCCTCAGCGGAAGTAAATAGGAAGAAAGTCAGTTTTTGAGCAGGGTTGGTAGCGGGCAGACAAACCATAGCCATTTTACTCCGGGTGGAAGACAAAAGAATTACTGAGACACGAAGGACCCCAGGTTCTTCAACCCAGTGTAAAAAAATAGAACAAAGTCTTGTAGCCCGTGAAAGAAAAAAGATTCTCCAGTGGAACCCCGTAGAAAAATAAGATAAGTAACTTTGGGGCCATTTTCCTTTATACCCAAACTTTGCATACCACTCTCTCTCTCTCTCTCAATTTGAAGAAAAAACACAAGTCAAGAAAAGACATTTATATTCGTGGACTGTCCAATTATTATATGTTTTGACACTTTGAAAGTGTATATAACTGTAGTAAAGGAATTCATGTATTTTTATGTTACCACCTGGCCTAAGTTGTTCTTTGCCGTTCTACTACAAATTTGTTGTTGTCACATTTTCTTTTCAGCTTCTATTCGCCTTATGTTATCTTGCTTAGAATTTTCCTGCTGTCGTAAGATTCCTAAGATATCACACGGGAAATCGGAGTTGCCGACTACTACAATATAATATTATTACGCCTAAAACCTATAGGTCCATATTCTTCCATTGTCTCGGGGAAGGAAGAAAGCGGCCTGGTGGTATTGTGATAGTGTGAAATTTGGAATCCCTTGCCAGCGGAGGTCAGTCTGTTCCTAAATTAATCCCTCACGTAATATGCCAGTTCTTATATGCCTGAGAGAAAAACTCTGAACGAGGACTTATTCTATAGGGGATCAAGTGCCAACCTGCCCCGTCTTCACACTTGCGAAAATAAAGTCCCGTTTTGGGATTTTAGTCAATTTGCCGTCACAATATAGTCAATCATTTTCCCTAAACCTTAATGTTTTCCTTAGGAATTCAAGTGTTTATGAAACACCCCAAAACAGGATTCTAAACAATTTATTAATTACAAAATCTTAAACAAAATAAGAAGAAAATTCAACATTATTCAGATTATTTGGCATTTAAGCCTATTTATCAGGTGGATCTTGTAAATGTATGAAATGAGATAACCATCATAAAAGATAATATTGTCACATAGTTTGATTTCAAGTTTAATTCGATGGTACAATATGTTTTTTAAGAAACCTTATTACCAGTATATATATATATATATATATATATATAGTACTCATATATACGTGGTGCTTTCAATAATTTCCAGACTTTTTTGTGCAGGCATTTAAAATTGTCGTAGACCCTTGAAAATTCAGTATGTTATTGTTATACATCTTATGAGATGACTGGCCAATTTTTATGATTTCAAGTACAAATGTACAGCTACAGCAGGAATTGGAATAAACCCGACTAAAGCCTGATTGTCACAGCTAGCTAATATAAAAAATGCAATCTGGACGTGAAGACATTTTAGAAGAACGATATGCAATAAAATTCCTTTTTAAACTTTAAAAAAATGCCACAAAAACGTATGGAATTCTTCAGACTGCTTTTGGACCATCTTGCATGAATCGAGCATGAGTTTTTGAGTGGCATAAGAGATTCAAGGAAGATACGGAGTCTGTGGGGGATGACGATAGGTGTGGGAAGACTAAGGAAGTCAATACACCAGAGTTCATTGGCCAAAGGATTCGGGTTAGGGTTACTATGTTGAGGTTTTAAGAGAGTTCAGGAAGAGATTCCGTCGGAAGAGTCCAGCACTCTTTAAATCGGGTCAGTGGAATTCCCACCAGGACAATGCACCAATTCACAACTCCATCCTTGTCACAGTCTATTTGACCAAGATGGGCATCAAGACAGTTCCTCACCCTTCCCTATAGTCCAGACCTTGCTCTCTGTGACTTTTGGTTACAACGACAAAAAAGTGGTGACGAAGATTTGAATTTACGATGAACTACGAGGCAACAATTAGATTTTAGCTGAAAGAAGTGGTCACACCCGAAAAGGATAAAAATATCACTTTTTCGTACCGACACCACAATAAAATGGATGAGTTAGCGAACGTGATGAAAACTTCTGTCTTGCAAGAACAACAACAGCAAGATCAACGGAGGATTTCGTCAGAAAGATTGGAAGAACAATTTCTACGACAGCAAGGCATTTTAATGCAATAGTCCAACCTTTTATGAAATCTTGTAAAAGTCTGCAGAAGGAAATAGTTCAATAATTTCGCTCACTCCGGGCGCTGTCACTTATTCGATTGGCGAATTTACTTATAATCCCGAAGAAGGCATAATTTTGCATCATATTTAGGAGATATGAGATTTTTAGAAGTAAATATAAAACATTGACAGACAGGAAAAAGGTACGTTTCCTTTTAAGGAAATTATCCCCAGCAGAACATAAAAAGTACTGCAACTATATTTTCCAAAAAAAAAATAGGGAACATATTTTAATGAAACTGTTTTGATTTTGTCAAGAATTTTTAGCGAAAAAAGCTCTTTATTCTATATGCGATACCAGTGTCTAAACCTTATGAAAAAGGTGAATAATGATTATGTCACATATGCTGGCATTGTCAATTGGGAATGCGAGAAATTTTAAATACTTAATATTTGTCCAAGGGTTAACTGCAGACAGACACTCGGAAATTCGGTCTCGGATGTTATCGAAGCTTGAAGAGTATTCAAAAGTAACGTTGCCGACGTGAAAGGTTCATGAATATAAAACCCGATACAGGGAACATTCAAGAGTGATATGTTTTTCAGATCCAGGCTGTTCTTCAAAAATTAAAGAAGGTTCGAGAAAAAAGTCATATTAGGGCTTTCGTGGTGGTGGTCTGGATATGAAGATCTGTTGTCCATTCAAGGACAAAAAGTGTTTCCGGTCTCGAAAAGTTGGGTATTTGCATATACATTGTAAAACTAAAAAGAAAAATTTGCAAAAAACCAACAAAGATAATGCTGACAAAAAAAAAAGATTGAAATGAAACACTGAACGGAAAACTTATTAACGTTAAATTGAATAACAAAAGTATTAGGACTCTGTTAGACAAGGGAAGTGACACATGGAAAGTTATAGAGGAACCTCATTTAGATTTAACTAGGAAGGTGGCACGGATTATTTATGGCAATTAACTTATTTTCAGGGAACAAATAACGGTAACTGTCTCTGCAAATGGCAAGGTGGCCAAAGCGAAAACGTATGCATTAAAAATGACACTTCCAACTTATTTGGAATAGACTTGATAGCATTGTTAGATTTATGGGACTTGCCGATTAGCTCATTTTGTAATCATAAAAAAATTACCTGCCCCAGTTCAAATATGGCGGATGAAAAATTAAAATGTACCTAAAAAATGAATTCCCAGACGTGATTTAAATGCTACAATCGAACTCAAAGATAATGCTGTCCCTGTTTTCCAACTCAAACGTAGTGCCCCTTTTGCTGTTCTGGAAAATATCAATAAGGAACTGGACGGACTTGAAAATTTAGGTGTAATTTCACAAATGAATTACAGTGGGTGGAGTGCCCCGATTGTCTACCAGAAAATGAAAAATAGTAAGATTAGATTTTGTGCGGATTACTTCGTGAGGTTAAACGAAAGTTTAAAAACCCTCAATTATCCTCCACCGTTCCCGGAAAATATATTCGCAAATTTGAACGGCGGAAAATTCTTTTCGAAAATAGATTTCGAATAGATGCGTATCTTCAGATTGAGTTGGACAAAAGTTGTAAAAAATTACTTACGATAGACACTCATAAAAGGCTTTTCAGTTTTGATTTAAAATTAATGGAGAGCTGAATGATTTATAAGTTTACAACAATTACTCAGGATCTACAGAATCACCCCTAATCCAAATACACAATCGGGTTTATCCCCAACTGAATTGATGTTTGATAGGAGAGTAAGATTGATTTATGATAAATTGTTGCCTAGACGTAAAATAAATGTTTGGAAAAAAAAAACAACAAACAAACGGCAAACAGATTTTTAAACCTGGAGATAATTTTTTACCGGCTGTATATTTCTGGTAAAGAAATGTGGAAAGATGGTGTTATAATAAACTGGTTGGGAAAAACATCTTAAATGATACAGGGTCAAAATTGGAGACGTAAAAGATATGCTAACCAATTGAAATGCAGATTTATCAAAGAAGAAAGGAAATTTTGCGTAACACGTTTAATTTGCTAACACTTCGAGTTATCAAACCTTGAAGGGTTAGTAAAAGAAAATGAACCCTAAAGAAATGTTGGATGTGTATCTTAAAAGAAGAAAATACCTTTTTTTAAGAAATGCATTTATCTTAGAGGGGTTGTTGTATGGGATTACCTACCTCCTTTATGGACCGTAAAAGAATGGTTGCGTCCATCTTATTAATTAGCTGTCAGACGGACGGCGAGTTAGAGTGTAAATCCTTATCGAATAAATATGGAATTAATCAAGTATTTGGCTTCCATTTTATTTGGTATTATTACATATCTCCAACTTCTCTTTATGTTGATAATTAGCCGGCTTACCTCAACACACACACACACACACACACACACACACACACACACACACACACACACACACACACACACACACGTGCGCACGCACGCATATATATATATATATATATATATATATATATATATATTACTCATGTATATATATGTTACAAATTATATATATATATATATATAATGCAAAGCTCTTCTAATGAATTGAGCACTCTGGTATCCACTAAAGCCAAATGTAAATAAACGAAAGCTACAACATAACGCCTCATAATTCCCGAGCTGACGTGGGTCGCCAGGTGACTGAACGGTGTGATACAAAGTCTGACGTAAATTTGGGCGAGTTTTGATCCCAGCTTGAAGCGTCTTACGCGTCTATCTACGCTGATGAGTTGTGATACGACGAAACTGTCTTTCTGTGGATGACAATATGCACATTAACCATATCCACATATAAATTAGTAATACGTATATATACGTATTACCCCCATTTATCACTCATATATAGCTTGTTTTCACACACTCCCACGTGAATATATATAATACTCATACATAGACATATTTGTATATAATGGTCATATATATATATATATATATATATATATATATATATATGTAGATATTTTACTCATATGTATACTAGCGATATATATATATATATATATATATATATATATATATATATAGCAACCCTTTCGCACAAACCGAATATGGCACTCAGTCTATTATCTAAGGTGAGTTTAACAGGTGTAAATTCAGCGTTTTCCTTCTGTTTTAACGATTGCCATACCAAACTTTAAAGAACATAGGGTGCCCTACTATTTACCCATAATATGAATGAGATAGTTGGAAGCATAGTTTTCCCAAGGGTATCAGCGTTATGTGAAATGCAAACACCATTGTATAGGATCCGAGCTCGTATCACCAAGTCAATCTCCTGCAGCGATAACCATTGCAATACGTGCCCCTATGTATATATATATATATATATATATATATATATATATATATATATATATATATATATATATATATATATATATAATCAGGTAGGACCAGTAAATTTAAATGACCCAAATTTGTGATCGACAGCAACTAGTCACCGCTATCAAAATTGTTGTATAATCTCAATATTCTGAAAAATGCTTTCAATATGTGATATTATTTATCTGTAAAAGATGAGATTGTAAATATACTGACAGAACATTGGCCGATTATTTATTTTCAAGCGAAAAGATTGATTTAGAATCTCGCCCAGAAACAATTACTGCCGACTCTCGATTGTGTTAAAATAAAGGAACTCATGAACGTGATCCTGGAATTCATTTGAAAGATTTTGACCAGAAACTTGTCGATCAATCGGATCTTGATAGGCGTGAGGTCACTTTGATAATCAATAATGTAATTTGTGATTTATGGATGGGGAGCCGGAAATACAAGGATCCGATGTTATACCTATGCAAGCATTATTATTATTATTATTTTTATTTTTATTTTTTTTTTTCATTTTCTTTAGTTGAAACGTTGGCTTGATATACAATATTATCCCCGTAGGCATTCATTTTTTTTATTTTACAATTACATGACTGTCTTAAATTGTCATTGTTTTTCCAGTCCAGTTTATTTGTTAATTTCTTATTGGGATTGTCAGTTATTTTAGATATATTGTTAGTCCAAGAAAAACTAATTTTTACATTATTCTTATTATCTATTTTTCTTTAAAATGTTTGCTTATTAAACCTACAAAATATTTGCCTTTATTGGTATTAGGGAGTTTGCCAAAAAAGAGGGTTTAACCAGATAATATTTCTATGCCTTTTTTATTATTATTTTTACTTATTTTATTATCCAATTTTACATTATTATTAGTTTCATTGTTTTCCATATTTTTGTGACTATTGTTTCCTTTATCGTTGCCCCTATTTATGTGATGTCTATTTGAGCCAGGTTGGTTATTTTTATTATAGGATATATTTTTATGGATTTTGATGGCTTTCGATTTTGCGCGATGAATTATAAGATTCAGTGTATTGTAATTTAATGGAAGAGTTTGTGATGAGTTCAAATTCATGATATACAAAATTAGTTGAGCAAATTCTTTCGGCTCTACAGAAGAAAACAATGAGAATGTCACTTTTCATTTTATCACAACGGTTCGAATAAAATAAATGTAATCATTTCTGTTGTTATTTTTGTAGTAGACTTAGTATTCTAACTAATATTTATTAATTGGATGCCAAAGAAAGGTAAGGAAGTGTATTTTCAAGTTCATATATGAAGTTTAAGCTTGGTTCTGTTTTGCTTAGCCTCTATGTTGTAGAAGGAATGTAGAATTTCGGGGTTAAATGATTAAAATATTGACAATGTATCTAAAGTTGTGGATATCATTGGATAAAATGTATTTGAAAGGTTTACATTCTAAAGATTCAAGAAAAAGACAAGACAAAACATCACTCAATGGCGATCCCATCGGGGTGGGGGTGGGAATTCTTATTTATAACAAACAATATCATATTTGAAAAAGTTGTAATTGGTACATAATTTAATTATTTTAATTATTTTGGTGACAGATAAGGGGAGAAAACTTTTGATTTTTTCTTGAAGTTGTAATTGTTCGATACATTTTTAACAGAGATGTTTGTGTATATAAGGACTTCTAGCTATGATTTTATTTTCCATGTTTATATTTCGTATTTTGTCGAGGAGGTTGCCAGAATTTTTTTAAATGAGAAAAGTTAATAGTTCATAAAAGGGAGGCCTAATATTTTAGTTATGGATTTTGCAATGTTATGAGGAGTTATTCCAATACCGGAAATTATTGTACGAAGAGGTATATTCTTTTTGTGTATTTTTGAAAGGTTATAAATCCTGGTAATAATGGGGTGGTAATTTATTCAGACCAGAATTTGTCATTTTAACTTATTTTTAGTAAGATTTATCAAAACTTTCTATATTCTTACTGATAGTGTTTAAGGAAGTAGAAACATAAGTATTTTTCTTTGTATAGGTTCATTAGTTTATTGTAATAATCTATATTATCTAAGATGATGATTTCTCCACCTTTATCGGGGATAATATAGTGCTGTTTTTATTTTTGACAAAGTTCGTTAGGGCTGAAATGCATATTCTTGAAAATGTATATTTAGATGTGTAGTGGCTGACGATGGATACAATAATGCCTTGTATAAAACTTCTGCTAAAGTCTGAGTCGGTGTGTCTGTAATTTGTGTTTACAATATCAATTAACTCGCGTTTTGTGTAATACAGTTGGGAATTTTTCTATAAATTGGAGGGTCTCAGTTTTATGTGTTATGAGAGGAGTGGTTTTCTCTTTTTTCTACATTTCTGATACATTTTATTTTCTCTCGCTATCACACACACATATATATATACATATGATATATATTACACGATATATATGTGGTGCTTTCAATAAGTTTCCAGACATTTTTGTAGAGGCATTTAAAATTGTCGTAGACTCTTAAACATTCAGTATGTTATTGCTATACATCTTATGAGATGGCTGACCAATTTTTATGATTTCAGGTATAAATGAACAGCTACTGCAGGAATTGGAATACACCCTACTAAAACCTGATTGTCACTGCTGGTTAATTTCGAAAAAGCAATCTGGACGTGAAGACACTTTAGAAGAACGATATGCAATAAAATTCTGTTTTAAACTTGGATAAAATACCACAAAAACGTATGAAATTCTTCAGACTGCTTTTGGACGATCTTGCCTGAATCGAGCATGAGTTTTTGAGTGGCATAAGAGATTCAAGGAAGGCAAGGAGTCTATGAGGGATGACGAGAGGTATGGAAAGAGTAAGGAAGTCAATACACCAGAGTTAATTGGCCAAAGGGTTAGGGTTAGGGTTAGGGTTAGGGTTAGGGTTACTATGTTGAGGTTTTAATGGAGTTCAGGAAGAGATTCCGTCGATAGAGGCCTGCACTCTTCAAATCGGGTCAGTGGCATTTCCACCAGGACAATGCACCAGTCCACTACTCTATCCTTGTCACAAACTATTTTCCCAAGATGGGCATCAAGGCAGTTCCTCAACTTCCCTATAGTCCAGACCTTGCTCCCTGTGACTTTTGGTTATTCACTAAGCTCAGAGGCTGTCGTTAGGAGACAATTGAGGAGAGGAAAGAAGCTGTGGCGAAGGTCATTGACAGACTCATACAAGAGGACTTTTATGGGGCCTTCCAGAAGTTTTGGAACGCTACAACAAGTGCATTACAGCTGGAGGAGATTACTTCGAAGGGGACTAGAGTTACATGTGTGTACTATCAATAAAAGTGCCCATACAAAAAAGTCTGCAAACTTATTTAATGATTCTCGTATGTATTATATTGATATCTATTATATACATTATATAAATTTCACACACACACACACACACACACACACACACACACACACACACACACACACACACACACACACACACACATATATATATATATATATATATATATATATATAATATTGATATATTGTAACATATCATGGTTTTAACTATTGCAAATTAACATTGATAATTGTATATATATCCAATATTACAACGTAATATAAAGAATTTGCGCTGCTTTGTATTGTTTTATATAAGTAATAATAAATTTAGTGAATTGTCCGGTGGCAAAAGCTGTTCGGTAGCGCCAGGAGTGGCAGTACCGCCTTGAGCTACCGAAACTGTGTTATCACCCTGGTTGGTGGCTGATGAGGTTAGGGTATCGCACGTGCTTTCACACGTTGTATGATGAAAATTTGATAATTTTATATGTATCCTATATTACAATGTAATATAAAGAATATGCGCTGCATTGTATCGTTTTATATAAGTAATACTAAACTTAGTGAATAATTGAAAAGTTTTAAAACCTCTAGATACATCTAATCCAGGTAAAAATTGAACTGGTAGCAATTGCAACGAAGACATACTCTACATTCCCCAAAACTCCATGACTGGAGTCTCATCATTAGATTCTTTTTATATCCAGGACACATGGACTCTCATTTGGATGTGGTTTACCGATTTCCAGAGTTGCTGTCGACGTATTCTACAGTCCAAGGTGGAAGATTTTTTGGGATGCTTCCTTGTTTATTAGATTCGACGGTTAAACTTGGGAAATAGTAGGGAAACCATCTTTCTTATTTTCGATAACAATCTATACTTTTCTTTTTTGCAAACTGTTCAATATTTTTCCATTTAAATCTTTTTTTTTTTTCAAGGAAAAACAGATGCCGAGAATGTCTCTTATTTTTTCCGATCTTGGAATAAATCTTTAAAATCCTCTTTTTTAAAAACTGACAAAATCTTAAAAATATGATCACCGTTTTGATATTTGTCAGCGGAGATTTAAAAAAATATTTTAAAATATATTTTCGTAAATATAAATTTTATTAATGCTATATGATAACGATCTCAAAACGGAATATTCAGGATAACCCATTAGAATGGTTGGATTCAACTCTTTCTTGCTACTACTCTTAGGACCATAACATCCTATATATGGATCAAATAAATTTTGTCTGAAATTATTGATATTTGATAGGAATGCTTGGAAGCATATAACTGTATGCGACTTACTTATATTCAAAATAATTACCGGGTTATATGATTGTCTACAAAGAAGGATTTTTATTGGGTACTTGAAACCATAGGATTATTTGAAATAATTGAAATTATATCATAATCAGTAGCTTATCTGTAAACGATAGGAATGATATAAATCATATAGTGGGTGCACTTACAGCATATTTGCTAACGTGCTGGACTGTGACATCATAGGAAGCGAGTTCAAACCCGCACTACTCCGTTCACTTTCAGACTAATACCTTTGGGAAAGATATGAACATCCATATTTTTCTCCCAAGTATGGGTTGAATAGTACTGCAGCTGTTCTACAAGGATAGATTAAGGATAAAATTACTCACGACTGTTGATATACTATTAAACAAAGAACCAAAACCAACTGAATCATATATCAGAGGGCAAAATGTTTATTGTAAGAATATTTTTTGAAAAGTCAAAGTTTACAAATGATTATTCACCTTGGTTATTAGAAACGATAAAGATTTTTCCTGGTTCAATCTAACGCATCGTGATAATCCCCATTAGGAACTCGCTATGGGCCAAATATGTCTTTTCACAAATCACTATTGATAGATATGAATACTTGAAGCTATATAACGATGCGAATTATTAATATGAAAATATTGGCACGTATATATGATTGTCTACAAAGTAGGTTTTAATATCAGGTTTAAAATGATTGTGAATATATTAAGATTTGCCTTGGTTTGTTCTCAGATTAAATTGATACGGTTAATCTTTCGTACGAAAGATAGTACATTAAAACCGATTGTTTGATCCAGTTGAATTAACAAGATATTGAACATTCTGCGATACATAAGAAATGAAATCAAAATATTCGAACGAAAATGAAAAGATACTCCCGATAGACAAAAATAAAGCTTAACCAGTGGATGCAGTCTAATTTTATACCCAGGATTCTCCTTTTTTGATGAGTTTTACCAATTTTGCAGGTGGTTTAATCAGTGTTTTCTAAGCCCATCTGACGCTGCCGAAAGCAAATTGAAATTTGTTCTGTTTAGATTCGAATCATGGACAATAACTAGAGCTGTTATAAATAAGCTTTAACTCTTTCTAGATGTCTATGACACACCCTAAACATCAAATGACCTGAGAAGACGTCGAATACTAATTAAGTGTGATCTTTCTCAAATGGGACATGAAGAAGTAAAAGTAAAATTGGATCGCTCGCATCCTACATATACCAGTTGGCAATACGCCGATTTGGAAACCTGAAATTATGTGAAAATATGTGAAAATAGGTGACAGAAGCTTGCTAATCAAGCGGAAGTGTCTGACTCTTTCGGGCCAAACGAGTCTTTCTTTCTTGTGGGATAAACCAATTCTTCTCAGATATTTTGAGGGTCTTACAGTTACAGCTTTCACTGCAGCTTTTTCCACTCCTGTCTCCAGCCAACTTGGTTTGGTTTCTTTGTTTATTAGCATATCAACCTTTGTGGGTTATTTGATGCCAAAGCTATGCTTTTAGAATAACAGTAATGGTACTATTCAGGAGTTTCACACCTCTCTTATTGGCATTAGTCATCAACTTGAGGTCATATTCTATTACTACGATATCACAGTCCAGCACATTAGCTACTAAACAATCTGGATTTTCCATTTCCGACGAGGAAAAAAAACGAGCTTTTATCTATAGTTCATAAAAGAGATAATCTAACTTCCATCTATGTGGGTTGTTCGCTGTAGCCGCTCTCACCTCCACTTAGATGATATCAGCAACCCCACATTGATTATTTTATTTACGCTTGGATTTTAGATTTTGCATATAGGTTGTGACGAATTTTATGGCATTTACCATTCCATTCAATTGTTGTATAGCCACATACAACTACACAATACATATACAAATATATGCGGAAACATAGTCAACAATAATATACGAACTTCAATGAACGAACAACCACACTTCTTTAAAAATATATCCCACACACTTTATTCTCGAAAGGGTTGATGTTGGTTGTGTGTGAAAGGTGAGTTGGAGACGGGGACAGACTGCTACATATTGACCCAATTTCTTCTGACCATAGCAGCACTTCTTTTTCATCTTGGCTGGGGTTGCTCAACCGTGGGTCACTGAGGGCTCAAAGCCCTCTGTCTGCCGCTGGCTCTGACTTCGGCATCTTGTCCCCAACTGACTCCAACTGGCTCGAACCGCCTCGGGCACCGGGCTATATAATTGTCTTACGTACACCTTCTTCTGCTGTTCTTCCGCTTATTTACACAGGTGCATCGGTCAAGGGTCAATATGTTACATAATAACTATATCTTTGTAAAAGTGTCTCTATTTTCCGGCTGTTAACTTTTTTAATAACATACTTATACGCACCAGGAGACCACGAGATTTTAGCATTCTTTTACGATATTTAATTGTATACCTGTCAGGAAAGACTTCAGTTTCTTCAGTGATCCTTATCAAAGTAAGACAGAAAAAACCTGATGCCATTTCAGGGTTACAGCTGGTAGACAGCACAATACCGACAGGAATTCAACGCATATAATATATAAATTTATAAAAGTATATTTTTGATTGTGGAGCAGTTGACATATAGGATTCAAATTTACTATAGAAATGCATTGAAATACAGAGAGATATGGATTGTCAGCGGTCAGTAAATAAGGTAAGTATTAACTGAGTAACACTGTTACATTCATAAAAGTAAATCTATAAAACATGGTCCAGGAGTAAAATTGCCACAACACAGGCGCTAATTGTGCTAAGCGAGTAAGAGGTGTATGGCTTTGAGTCGGTGCAGCAATTCCGTTTTAGTCGCCATCTTGAAAATCCGTCTCAGTGGATCTAATAAGGCTAAGGACGTCCACAGAATGTAGAGACAATGTTTGTAATGATTTTTTTTACTGGAGAGCAATTGCAGTATAGGAAGAAAATATACGTATGTATACGATTTTGTCAGACATTACCGTGTTCTTCATCGGCACAAAATACTTGAGATTACCCACTGAATTTTACATTTCTGGAAGTGGAAAGACAAAAGAGAGAGAGAGAGAGAGAGAGAGAGAGAGAGAGAGACCTCATAACATGTTTAATGAATATTAACGTCAAGGAAAGATACCAAGTCTTAGTCGAACATTATGTTTTAAAAAACTGATATTACTGACTATTTATTGTCAAACTCTTCTCCGTTAAGACTCTGTAATCAAAGTCTTCCCCATTAAAATTCTGTTATCAAGGAAAACTCAGTTTAGTATAAGGAATATACTTACTTTATAAAATCTTGCATAAGTGTGTTCTTATTTCAGTACTGTAAAACAGTCATATCCATGGTTAGAGATTTCTTTGGGTTTTATGGCATATCAAACTTTGTAGGTTATTTAATACCAAATACATTTTTAGAAATAAACAGTTTTATTTCAAATAATTCAGTTTACCATTACACAGTTTAATAGTCAAAAACATTTCTATTTCAAGCTATACCGTTTAAACAAATAGTTCTAATTTAAACAATCAAGTTCAGTATAAATATAGTTTTTGTCAATCAATTCAATTTAGCATAAGTACGCAGTTTAAATATCAAAAGATCCCTATTTCAAGCAATTCAGTTTAGCATAAGTACACAGAGAGGTTCTATTTGACTCATAGATAGGAACCTATCATGTGCTACCACTCCGAGCCAGAGTGTACCTGGGAGCGATGGCAATGAATGGGTACTCGGTATTCCTCAATACTCCAGCATTATTGGAACCTCGCCATCAGACTATTTAATGTCTTTTCCAGGGAACTTGTTGGGGGATGGCTTATCCCTCTGGTGAAAAGCAGTCAGCGTATTCTAGAGCCCCAGCCGACAGGGCAATTATGGTTGCAGAGTTTTCATTGCTAGAGATTTTGGTTATAAATAATGCTTAATAGTATCCATTTAGAATAAATAGTGCTCCTCTAGAAATGATAAAATATTGCGATATTTTGTTCAGATAAAAGGTTACTTTTTCTAAAGAAGATTTTTTCGGGTGTTTTAATTGATGGCTAATATTATATAGAAAACTTTAATGCTTAAGAACGTTTTGAGAGTATTTAAGTTTGTTTTCTTTGTTTAATAGCATATTAACATTGTGTGTTATTTAATTTCGAAGGCAACTTTGTTGAACACTTTCAGTTTTGTTGTCACCTTATTTTGTTTTATGGCGTATCAACCTTGTAGAAATAGAGTTTCGATTTCAGCTTCTTTTGTTTAATGGCATATCAACATTGTAGAAGAATAGTAGTGGTGCTATTAAACCTATAGCTGGGATGTGGGTGTATTTAATTAATGGGTTTATAGTCCAAAATGTATGCGGTTCCAATGCCCATGTTCAATGCAGAGTTCTGGTGTCTCTAATTTTTGGTGCGTCGGTTTATTTGTTTACAGCTGGGCTTGCGTTTTATAATCAACTTTCGTTAAGAATAATGCTTTGCTATTCTGCAGATGACTTGCTGCGAAGATGATAACGCAATTTATTTGGATAGATGTCGATACTATTCTTGAAGAGCATGAAATATGTGAGCTGAGCTGATATAATATTTGGTGGCATTGCCCGCAAAATGATAGTAATAAAGAAGCCGGTATTTAATCATGGGTTATTGATTTACGAACAACACCCAGGTGTAGCCCCCTAGGTATTGATGTTGAAAAGGCCAAAGCATTCTTTATCCATGTACTTCACACACACACACACACACACACACACACACACACACACACACACACACACACACACACACACACACACACATATATATATAAATATATATATATATATATATATATATATATATATATATATATATATATAATATATATATATATATATATATATATATATATATATATATATCAGTCAGACGCTAACAGTAGTGAGCGGATAAGAAGTATGTCTTTGCGCAGAAGCAGGTATGCCCCTTATCCATAAAAATGCATAAAGAAACAAAAAGAAAGGACTTTTCAGTGGTCAGGAAATAAGATAAGCATTAGTCACAGAATAGCATTGTTATATTTCTGATGAAAAATCTATTATAACACGTCTGACCAATAATCTCCCGGACTGAAAATTGCAACCGCGCTGGCGCAAAATGCACTGAATGAGTAGGGAACATATCTAAACAGTAGAACAGAGGTTATTTCATTGAGCATATTGACAATCCTTCTCTGGCTCCGACAAGAAGAACAAGTGCGCTCATGTATTAATTTTTCCCAGGGTGCTGAATCTATTTACTTGGTGACATCCCATAGACAGCTGCTTCACCAGACCTATTCTCTTAAAATTAAGAAATACCCACAGGATCAAGATATTTAATGGTTTCTTCGATTTTTAACTGTCAAATGCTGAACTGAAAGATTTCATTTGTCATGAAATCGCAACAATATCGTAGGCAATAACTAGGCGTGCATTGCTGAACTTCCAGGTCAGGCTTTCTGAACAGCACCTTCCTAATTCTACTTTCGAGTAAGTCGAGTGGATACATGGATTTTGAACTTGTTCAATTGTTCAATTCTCAATGAAACAAATACAAGACCCCGTTTTAAAGAGGGTAATATCAAGAAATGTCCTTACATCTGAGACTTATATATACGACGGTCATTATATATCAAGAATTTGATGATTGTTTTTTACGACCTGAGAACGCGTCTGCAGTTATTTCATGCCTAAAAGCTTGGTATATTGCGTACATGGTACTTTTATATTTACAGTTTTTGTGTTGCCTCTTTTTTGTGCTGAGTTTTGCAAACAAATCCATTTGATTTGAAGATTGGACCCTAAAAGAACGAGAACCTCATCATCAGATGGCGTTTAGACACCCTTTTAGGGTGAACTTACGTCTCTCCAAGAGATACAATCTGTGTATTCTAAGTCCCACTGATAGATTGAAATTATAGTTTCAAGTAACAATTCTTCATACTGTTGTGAGACCGAAACCTACCTGCATCATGGACTCTTCCAGCACTATATTACTAACGTAGTACTATTCTAATACAGAGCATACGGTAGCAGTAGTAGCAGTAGTACAAGAAGAACGACTACTGGGTGACCATGACTAAGCTACAGCCTATTTGGATGATATACTGGTTACCAGTAAAACTACAGCAGAGCACCGGAACCACATGATAAACGTATTCGAGAAGTTACAAGAATACGGGTTTAAGGTCAAAGAGGCAAAGTGTGACTTTTTCTTAACAGAAATCAAATACCTAGGTCACATCATAAATAGAGACGGTCGTCGGCCGGATCCAGAAAGGGCCAACGCGATCAGAAACATGCTGGCCCCAGATAACATTCAAGCCCTACAAAGCTTCCCTGGCCTGACTAACTTTTACCAAGGATTCATTAACAACATGTAGAATTTGAGACGGCCTCTCAACGAACTCTTAAAAAAGGACAAACCATGGTTATGGACACCTGAATGCCAAGAGTCATCCGAAAATATCAAGTAAACCTTTACTTCGGATCTCTCCCTCCCCCACTATAACCCTACCCTCGACATCATAGTCGCAAGTGATGCAAGCTCATACGGCATCGGTGCTTGCATTCTCCATAAACTGCCAGATGGTGCGCGAAAAGCTGTGACACATGCATCTCGATCCCTGCTACCAGCTGAGAAGCAATATTCTCAAATAGAGAAAGAGGCTCTAGGGATGGTATTCGCCACTACAAAGTTCCCCAGGTACCTACATGGAAGACGGTTCATACTACAAACGGACCATAAACCCTGAATAACAATCTTTTGGTCCAAGAAGGGTCTGCCAGGCTATACTGCAAATAGACTACTTCGTTGGGGAACGATTCTCTTAAACTATAACTTCAAGATCGAGTTCATTGCATCTAAAAGTATTTGTCATGCGGACAGCTTATCGGGACTCATTCCCAAAAATAAGGGAGTTTTTGAAGACATTATTGCTACTCTAAGGACGAATTGTGAAATCAAAAACAAAAAGCTCCCAGTGACTTTGGCCGACATAAAAAGGGAGTCTTGAGAAGATGGATTCATACAATCTATCAAAAACAAAATTCACGATAGAGACCCCAATGTGCCTGAAGTTTTCTCCCTCTATGTATTATGTATAATGACCGTGTAATGATTCCAAACAGCCTACAAAGAGAAATCTTCAGGGATTTTCACATGGGACATCCGGGGAAGAACCGTACGAAAAGCCTCATGCGCTGCTATGTATATTGTCCAAACATGGACAGGGACATAGTAGACATGATAGAATCTTGCAAGGGATGCGCGTTTGCAGCAAAATCTCCAACTACGACGTGCAAACCATGGCCAAAATCAGACTATCCATGGCAGAGAATCCATGTGGATTTTGCTGGGCCCATAGACAACACGTACTACCTCATTGTTTTGGATAGCGACTCAAAATGGCCAGAGGTCTTACAATGCAAAAGGCCGACTACCAACTGCACGATCGGATTTTTACACGAGCTATTCGCGCGCTTTGGTGTGGAAGATTGTGTGGTGACTGACTACTCCATGCAATTCACATCAAGTGAATTCAGAGACTTTGGAAGACGTATCAAGTGGACCACATTAAAACGCCTCAGTACATTCTGAGAAGTAGGCATCATCAAACAAAGGATTGGTGAACTGATCTATATTGTCCAGGGACCAAAAAAACACCCACAAATGACATTGGAACCAGCTCAGGAAATGCTGTTTGAATGAATCTGAGGAATCACCACAAAATAGCCGCGAAGAGCCGATCGACGCAATATTCGATCATGTCGATCTCGACACGCCTCAAGTCTCTCCGGAAGTATGACACTCGGGATGAAAAAGAAAATTTAACCAACCACTCAACGTAAATCTCCAGAGGCAGAAGTATTAATCGTTTTACCTTTTTTTTTTTCCTTTTTTTCCAAGAAAAAAAAGAAAACTCTTGGAAGGGGGGGGTGTTGTGAGACCGAAATTTACCTGCATCATGAATTCTTCCAGCACTAAATTACTATTTCAGTAATATCCTAAAACAGAGCGTACCGTAGCAGTATTAGCAGTAGTACATGATGTACGACTACCAATATTGGACACTATCATTTGTAACTTTTGTTAATATATCTTTCTTACTTCTAAACTGTTTTCCTTCCGTGTACCGACTTTGGACCCACATCACATACAAATAGTTTTACGATTTGGAATCAAATATTTCTATTGAATATGAATAATTTTCAAACAGATCTATTTGACCTACAGATAGAACCTTAAGAAGTACTACGTCAGAGTAAACTTAGGACTTATGACAATGAAGGAGTACGCGATACTCCCAGAGTTCCAGAAGCAGTTTAGAGTCATATGCATGTGATCCTTTTGCTGGGAGGAGGGATTTACCTCTAAGTCACTCTCTAAGTCAATCAGCCAATCGCAGAGAAAGATACCTCTCACATAAATTTTAATCGCTAGAAATATTCGGACTATTGTCTTCATCTTCATAGTTATACTTAAAAAGTTGTCCAACTGGATATTGGGTACAGTGGATAGGATGTTTGGTTGAAAAATGCTTCTCAGTGAAATCATCTGAAGGTTGCAAATTCAATCCTGGCTACAGGTAAGATCCGAAAGAATACTTATTGTAGCTAAACACTTGTACCCAGTCATGGTTGACGAAATCAGAATAATCTACCCCGGTGGATTAAATGAAGGGTTCAGTTCGAAGTTCTGTGTAGGCTACCGGATCCGACATGAAACATCTGAGGAAGACCGAAGGACATATCGGCCGAAACGTTATGAGTAAAACAATGAAGATAAGGACAAAAGTACAAATATTCTACGTGATAAAAATTGTCAGATTTCATCTCTGAAATTTAAACAAATAACTCCCAAATCAAATGGTTTAGTTAGATGTTTATGTGCCGACTTACGGTGTTCCATTACTCTTTTTGTCTTACAAACCATCTGATATGCCTATTAAAAAAAAACATTAGAAAATCTACCGATAGACTACTCATATTTTGTTATATTGTTTAGCCATTAATTGACGAGTTAAAAATGAAATATGAAAACTCATATATCTGAACAGTCATTACTGAAGAATCTTGAGGCAAACATGTTTTTCGGGATTATTTTTATGAACTTTTACTAATTAAGTCCCTGTTCTCTAACTGGGGCAAATAATGCACCGGCTGCATGTTCTGCAAAGGAGTAAGACCCTTCTTCCAAAGAATTATCGTCCTGCAATGACACTAAACTAAATTTGGTAATGAGACTCCAGTTTTGCTATTATTTTATTGCTATTACCCCCAGATTCACTCAGTCCGGGAATGGTTGTACCTGTGGGACAAACTAATCTAAGATTATTCATACTGGATAGTAATACTTCATACCAAATAATAGAAGATTATTTGTATTAAGAATAATTATAAGAAGCTACTGATGTTTAAAAAGGACTGTTATCATTAGTAACTCGAAACCATATAACTGTGTGCCAACAAATGATAATTATTAAATATGGATAGTTTAAAAACATATGATCCTATAAAAGATTTTAGTATTTTATAGGAATAGTTCATAATATATATATAACTGTGTATAAATTATTAGTTGGTGCACAATATTTGTATTAGATTGGGATACTTGATATCATATTGTTGGGTGTAAACAAATAATAACAGAAAAATAATTTTAAAAAAGTATATTTTCAAGGAAAATATGTGGGAATATTGAAAAACGATAAGATTATAAACAGACATTTTTAAATGAATCACATTTTGGTATTGATTAATGCATTATGTGTTGATATGCCGTTAAGTAAACCATACCAAACCAGACCAAACCAAACCAACCCAGTTCAGGCAGAAAAAATATTCACATATTAAATCGTAAACTCTTTCCTTTTCCCCCGCCAACACGTTTTCATTTAATTTATAAATTCCAAAGAAAAGGCAAAACAAAAAAAGAATAATTTCTAAACTGATATTAAGCTCGGAAAAATATGGTGAATATCAGTCAATACTGAATACTTGCAAATCTTCATTACAAAATAAAAATAAAACGAAAATGAAAAGGTTTTTAAGATAGATGCAGGTGGTAATTGATTACGTCAGCAAACTAATATTTAAGAAAACGAAAGATAGAATAGAATAAAATAAAATAAAATAAGATAAAAACAAAAAAAAAAAACAATCAAATTATTTACCAGATTCAGACGCTTTTAAAAATTACAGAATCGGAGATATCTACTAATCGCGCACTGTGCTGATGTATTCACTTCCTTGTTTATAGTTAATGTAAGCTTATTAATGGAGGAATATGAATGTAAGCTTAAAAATGCATGATTTAGAATGTATGTCTAATAATGCATGCTTAAAATGTATGCTTAACAATCTATGAATAAAAATGTATGTTTAAAATGTATGCATAACAATGTATAAATAAGAATATAAACCAAATGATAAGAATGTATCCTAACCAATGTAAGAATGTGAGCCAAGTAATGTATGAATGAGAATGTAAGCTTTATAATATAGGATTAAGAACTTAAGTTTAATAATTTATGCTTGCAAATGTATGCATAAAATATATAAATAAAAATACTCACTTGAAAATGTATGGTTAGTAATGTATGCATAATAATGTATAAATAAGAGTTTATGCTTAATAATGTATGCTCAATAATATATACTGGACAAAATGTATGAATGAGAATATATATCTAATAATGTAAGCTGAATAATGTAGTAATAAGAATGTATGCTTAATATGCTTAATAAGGAGTGCATAATAAAAGATGAATTAGAATGTATTCTTAATAATGTATGAATATTAATATATGCTTGACATCGAGATCCTTATAATGTATGAATTTAGAAAATGATGCTTGATAATGTATCGTTAATAATGTATGAATGCGAATACTTAATATGGTATGTTTAATAATATATGAATAAGATCATATACTTAATAATGAATGATTAATAACTTAAGCTCAATAATTTACACTTAATAATGTTTGAATAAGAACGTATGATTTATATTTATACTTAATAATATATACTTAATTATGTATTGTCACATGGTGTGCCACTGAGACGATAGACATAAGATTAATACTATCCTCCCGTTTGAATTAACAGTGGCAAGCCGCCAAGACATGAAAGAATGTAGGTCAATCCCAAAGTAACAAACCCAGGTCAGAATGGAAAAACAGATGTTTGTACTGGGTGACCTGATGGAAAAAGAATGGGACTTGGGTGACATATAGTAGCCCAAATGGATCGCCTGGCCAGGGGGAAAGAAAGAGAAGCCAAATGATTGGCTGGGATCCCAAAACGGAAGTGGGGAATCCTTCCTGTCAGCGGAAATAGATAGTAAGAAAGTCAGTTTTTGGACATGGTTCGTAGGAGACAGAACCAAAAGCCAAGTACTCCGAGTGAAGAAGACGAAAAAAATATCTGCGAGACGCGAAGAAGCCATTTTCTTCAAGCCAGTGTTAAAAATAGCCAAAAGTCTATTAGCCCGTAAAAGAAGAAAGATTCTCCAGTGGAACCCCGTCGAAAAATAAGATAAGTAACTTTGGGACCATTTCTCCTTATACCCAAATTTTATATACCACTCTCTCTCTCTGTCTCTCTCAATTTGAAGAAAAACGAAAGAACAGAAAAGAAGAAAGACATTTATGTTCATGGACTGTTCAATTATTATATATTTTGACACTTTGAAGGTGTATATAATTGTAGTAAAATATTCATGTATTTTAATGTTACCACGTGGTTTAAGTTGTTATTTGCAGTGTCTTCTACGAGTTTGTTACTTCAAGCTTCCTTTTCAGCTTCTATTCGCCTTATGTTATCTTGCTTAGAATTGTCCTATTAATTCCTTTAAAACACGGGAAACCGGAGTTGCCGACTATTACAATATAATATTATTACGACTAAACCTATAGGTCCATATCTTCCATTGTCTAGGGGAGGAAGGGAAGCGACCTGGTGGGTGGGTGGATAGTGTGAAATTTGGAACCCCTTGCCAGCGGCGGTCAGTCTAGCCCTAAATTAATCCTTCACGTAATATGCCAGTTCTCATATGCCTGAGGAAAAATTCTGAACGAGGAATTATTCTATAAAGGATCAAGTGCCAACCTGCCCCGTCTTCACACGTGCCAAAATAAAGTCCCGTTTTGGGATTTTAGTCAATTTGCCGTCACAGTATGCTTAAAAAAAGTATATAAAAGAATGTACGCTTAATATGTATGAATAAAATTGTTGGCTGAATGATGCATGCTTTATAAGAAACATATGGAAGGCATATATATATATATATATATATATATGTGTGTGTGTGTGTGTGTGTGGGTGTGTGTGTGTGTGACCATTCACAGGCAAAATGTGAAGTCACCATTTTATAAAACTGTCCATGGAAAATATAAATCGAAACTCCGTTTATGGTATGGCAAATAATTTTTTTGAGTTTTGCTTTGTTTATGTTTACTTGTTTAACAACATTTCAGTTTCTTATGGATTATTTCTCAAAAATTGCTACTTGATGACGCCTTGCTTAACAAACAGCATTATAAGGTACGGATCAAGGGTAAAGTGGAGCAATCTAGGGAAAGGAGTTGCGCCCTCCCCTACACATTGGTGTTGTAATTATTGAAAAGGGAGCCTTCAGGTCACCCTCGACTAAGGTCGCCTACTATGCATTATTTGATAACGGAATTTTATTATTTTTAAACGTTTGATTATAATTATTACTAAATTTTAGCTTTTGTTTGTTTTACGGCATATCAAATCAATGTGGGTTATTTAATACCAAATTTAAGACAATTGCAAATGTTTGCTTAGAATAGAAAAATAGAAGAGAGGAAAAAGAGAAGAGTGAAAGAAAGTTTTGGTTTGATTTTGTTCATTGGTTTAAAGCATATTAACTCCATAGGGGTTATTCAATGCCGAAATTTGATTCCTTTTCCAATGTTTATTCATATAGATTTTGTATTCGGTTACAAAAAATATCTTTTTCCATCAAAACGTAAGCGGCTGTGTGTCTGGAAAATGCTAATCTTGATTTTATAAATCCCATAATTTTTTTTTATTTTTGAACATTGATGATTTAAGCCCCCCGAACCACATAAAACAAACAAAAAACAAAAACAAAACAAAAAACAAAACAAAAACAAAAAAAGATTACGAATACATACAGTTATATTTCGAAGATAATGAGTTGTTTTAATCTTATACACACTGCAGACTACTATATTCATCTTGGTTGCTATAATCATAACGTTTTTGCCGTTGTATTTTTCCAGTCTTCGGGAAGTATCCATCTTAAAATTTCAAATTATTTGAATCACGAGCTTAGACCATTCTTATTCCGACATCAAGGTTTTGGCTGGTATCTTGCATCTTTTCGTTTTTTTTTCACTGTTATTGTAACTCGGTACAGAGACTGAACGCACATTGCCCAGTCTATACACCGACTACTTATCTGCAGAGTGGCCTGAATGTGACTCTAAAAAATCTGATGGTGAGGTTCTAGCAGTGCTGGAGCTTTGAGGAATGCGGAGTACCCCTTCATTGCCATCGCTCCCAGGTCCACTCTGGCCCGGAGTGGTAGCACTTGATAAGGGTCCTATCTATGGGTTAAATAGAAGTAAACCGTGCTTCTTTCACTACACTGATTTTTGGATTCAAACTGCGTGCTGATGCTAAACTAAATTGTTTAAAATATAACTGTTTTGACATTGGCACTGCATACTAGTGCTGAACTGAATTGCTCGAAATAGAACTGTTTTGACGTCTAAACTTTGTACTTATACTGAACTGAATTATCTGAAATAAAACTGTTTGACATTTAACTCTGTGTAGTGCCCAGTCGGCTGACTGCACCTCTGCAGAGAGGTAAGACCCCACCCCCTATTGAGTGTCCTGGATATGACACTAAACAATCTGATAGTGAGGTTCCAGCAGTGCTGGAGCTTTGGGGAATGCGGAGTACCCCTTCATTGCCATCGCTCCCAGGTCCACTCTGGCCCGGAGTGGTAGCACCTGATAGGACCCTATCTATGTGTTAAATAGAACTAACAGCATACTTATGCTAAACGGATTTGTTTGAGTAAACTGAATAGCTTGAAATAGAAATGTTTTTGACAATTAAACCGTACTAACATTTAAACTGCGTGCTTATTCTAAACTGAATTATTTGAAATGGAACTGTTTTTCGACATTAAAACTGTATTTACACTTAACAGAATTGTTACATATAACTGCTTGAATAGTTTGAAATAGAAATTTTTTGACAATTAAACTATGTACTGGTGCTAAACTGAATTGTTTTAAAAAGAACAGATTAATTACATAAAAATGGATTTGGCGTTAAATAACTTACAAAGGTTGATATGCCATAAAACCCAACAAACCAACTGAACGCACAACCACCAGATTGTTGTCTGCTAGGAAATTTGACTTGATGTTTTTAATCTCTCAGCCATGTGTCATGGAAGTTAATTTAGACTAGAATTTGAGGATTCATAAAATCAATGTTCCAGTTGTATGTCTGGTGTTTTTTGATCTTATCATTTGAATTTCTGTGGTTTTCTGCTTTCTCCTTTCTAAATATTGGTTTCTGGGTCGTATTTATTTCTATACTGGTCCAACTCAAGAAATCATCAAGGAGTAGCATGTGTGCTGATTCCTTAAGTTGTCTCATTTTCCAACTTTGTTTTCTATCTAGGATTCTGACAGGAACTGGTTAACATAAGAATATCCTCGAAAGCAACAATTGTTATGCAAGCATAACATCAGTTCATATGAACAAAAAAAAAAAGAATAAAAAAGAATAGCCGAAAATAATGAGAAAAATAGTGTTACAGTTTGTCTATCTTGTGTTTAAAACATATCCGTAAAAATCCAAAGGAACTGCGATTAATTTAACATCAAGGCATTATTAAGAAGTACTTCAACACTTCAGCACTTCAAAGATATATCTTCCAAGTCAAGCCTCCTATTGAGGAAAATAGGATTAAGGGCTGTGTGTATTCAGTTCCATGCACTAGTAGTAGGAAATATAAATAGGAAACGTACTTGAAATTAAGGTTGAAGAAATATCAAAAAGCCGTAGTCAGAAGAGAGGCGAAAAAATCAAACACAGCTGATTACATATGGAGAGAAAATAGAGGTCATCGGTCCTTGTTGAATGAAATCAAAATAATGAATAGTGAACAACATTGGAAAATAAGAAAACATAATGAATCAGCACATATGCTAGGCCCTGACAACCTCTTGCATAGGTTAAGTATAGAGCTCGATAGTGTGGGAACCAGGAGAAAGCAGATAACTCTAGAATAGAAATGACAATACAAATCAACACACACCAGACAAACAATTGAGACACTAAGTTTTTATAAGTTCCAAAAAATATCTGAATTGTTTTCCTGGACATATAATTGAATGGGCTGAGACACCAAGTCATATATCCATGACGGCTGTGAGTTCAATCCATGGTCTCCGATAGATATGGAAAATGGAAAAGTGGTTGATGCAAGGTTGAAAAAGAAAGATGGTTCAAATAGAGGTTTAAGTTCAGAATTTACAGACAGTGAAGTTTACCTGCAACTCAGGCTAAATAATTTCATTTAATAAATATAAAATTTTTATTGTTTGAAATTGATTTATAACACAGATTATTTCTATTTCGTAAAAATATTTGTTTTATGGCCATTCAAAAAAAGAGTCTTAAATAGACGATGGTCATCCAATTTGTGGTGGCTGAAAAGTGAAGAATATCAAGTGTACGGAGAAGCAAAAAATGTCAACAAATGGACAGAACAAGGGTTTGCTACTACGATCCTGAGTAAAAAGTTTAAAACAACAACAACAAAAATCACGGAGAGGAAGAACACACCGGTAAGAAAATTCCGGGCGCAACGGTCAGTAAAAAAAGGTCATCCTGACAAATTTTTGGGACATGAAAAGATCCATCAATATTGATTTTCTTGAAAAAGGAGCAAATGTAAATAGCACTTTGCAACTCCTTTGGCAAACTCCAACTTATTCATGATCCTCGTATTTTTTCTTTAAAACAGTATTGTAAGATAAAACAAACAATTTGTAATAATCTTTAATTTCTATCAAAGGTTTTAAAATAGAAGTGAAACCATAAAATCAAACTGAAGTCTATATAAATCACACAATATGAACGAATTTGTCATATTAGGGCGTATTTATTTCATATCGTAGTCATTACTCAAATAAAAGTGTTTTATTCCTCTTTTTTAATTTTGGGTTCAGGAAATTCCTCGTAGAGAGAAAAAAGTTATAAATAAAAACAGTAAGCTGAGCTTGATAAACAAACCAATGAGACTGTATGGATTTTCATCATCAAATTTTAAAAACTGAATTTTTCTATACGGAAAAAAATCTTTTACATAGCTTCAAAATCATAACGCTTTCATACAAGGTGCTAAAATAAAAGCCCTCAAAATTCATGTTGATACACAAAAACTGTAGTTTGTTTTTGAACAATTTTTTAGGAATGAACTATTTCAAAATTTGTTGAACAATCAACTCAGCACAGCTTATACAGAAACTCTTCAATTTAGTCTTAAATTTGCTAGAAGACTTAATAATGTAAACATAGTAAATTTGATAAACTTAAAGTAAAGACACAATAATTCCAGTTTCAACAAAGGATCAATCGAAGGACCATTAGTGTTACCACAGATGACATTACTTTACTTCGGATACACCTAGCTGCATTGAGATATTAGCCCAGGAAAAAAATAAATAAGGGTAGATTGAAAGCTCCAGAGGCTGACCAAGATACTCACATGAAATACGACCAAATGAGGTGTTGCAACATCGTCTTCTATCGGTCCACACATTTCTTCCATCACTGTTACACTATATGTTTTGATCCCATTGGTAAAAAGATCATCATTAGCAGATATGACGTCAGCATATGAACTTTTCAGCCCATTCCAGCTTCCTTTCTCTCACACTGGATATACCTATACATAAATATATAGAATTTTTTGTTCGTTCGAGTCTTCTCATTGACCACTCTTAAAAGATTTCCATCATAAATCTTAATTTCGATTAAGATCGGAATTGTAAACTGGTCATGTCATTGATTTCGGGACGAGTGGGAGGGGTAAGGAAGTCAATACACTATAGTTGATTGGCCAAAGGTTAGGGTTAGAGTTACTATGTTGAGGTTTTAAGGGAGTTCAGGAAGAGATTCCTTGAGAAGAGGCCAGCACTCTTCAAATCGGGTCAGTGGGATTTCCACCAGGACAATGCACCAGTTCACAACTCCATCTTTGTCATTGACTATTTGACCAAGATGGGCATCAAGATAGTTCCTCAGCCTCCCTATAGTCCAGACCTTGCCCCCCGTGACTTTTGTTTATTCCCTAAGCTCAGAGGCTGTGGTTATGAGACAATTGAGAAGATAAAATAGGCTATGATGAAGGTCATTGACACACTCACAAAAGAGTACTTCCATGGGGCATTGCAGAAGTTGTTGGAACGGTACAACATGTGCATTGCAGCCGGAGGAGATTACTTCTAAGGGGACTAGAATTCCAGGTGTGTACTATCAATAAAAGTGCCCATACGAAAAAGTCTGGAAACTTATTCAATGATCTTTGTATATATATATATATATATATATATATATATATATATATATATATATATATATATATATATATAAGCCTCTAGGCAATGAACGAACGCCTATATATGATTTTGAACAGTTTCTCAAAGTCCCCAGGAGAGTCTCGGCGATGTTTGACCAGTCCCTATCATTGAAAAGTGTGCAAATGTCTGAACATATGAGTATATATGAGTATTAGGAATGGTTGTTTTGCATAAGGCCATTTATTAATGGGCGATATGTGTATGTTTTGATATTTTTTGCTTCTATTTCTGAATACAAGCATCTGTCTTCAAATAAATGTGAGTATTCTTATTGATTTTTTATCTTTTTATCTCGTTCTACAAATCTTTCATACTGTTTACATTTTAACGCTTTGTTTTTAATGATCATAACTTTAATTCCAGCCTGGGAAGATATATGACCAAAATGTGACACACCAGCCCGAAAGTTATAATGAATTTTCCGCCCTTTTTCCTCTGGTTCTAGAAAAGCGACCATCTTTCTTTCTCATAGCAAAGCAATTTATCTCTTGACTCACCATGTTCGCTGACAGAGACGACAGAGAAAAAATATTCACTTTCTTTTTTGATGAAGTACAAGGTATTTTCAAAAGAATTGAGGCTGAAGCTGTATTTACAAAGCTAGAAACGTGTAGTAGGAACGTTAATATTTTTTCAGAACAAGCCCATTGAGATTTAAGGAACTTACTCAAGTAGCTGAGGCACTTTAGTAAATCTTCTTTTTATATTTCAAGAAGCTGCACCCTCGTATTTCTTTTAATGTCTTTCACGTCCTCAAATCTTACGTTTGATGTGAATTTTCAATTTAGAAAACAAGAAAAAGTTGCATGGAGCAGTGGAGGGGTCTGTTCAGTATCAACAGTGCACAATCCTTTATTTAAGAAAAAGATGCTGATGATAAATTATTAAGATTGGTTTCTGATTTTTTTTTTTTTCGGGTGGCACATCCAGACAGCACGCTTTGTTTCTATGCAATATCATTTCATCATATGGCTTGTTGAACTGAGCACAATTCTTCATCTAATTTTAACTTTTAAAATTTCAGAAATCTTCATTATCGATAATTTTTTTTATCACACCTGGTAAATACCAAGGGATTATTCAAACCATATTGTAAAAAAAATATTTCTTTTTCTCCGAATAAAATTCAACCTTTTTCGTTTTATTTCGTTGCGGTCTCCATCATTTTCCTTTCCCATATTTTGTAATTCATCTTTATTTATTAAACGAATAAAGCAAGCAAAAATAATTGCATCTTTCGGTACATTTGAGTTGTCTCTAGTTTGTGATTTACTTCTAAGTAAAATGATGTCTTATTCATATTCATACGGCACAACTTCAATATGAATATTCATCAAATGCTAATTTCATGATACAACCCCGATATCCGGGCAAAGTAAAAATATTTTAAGAAAATTTCTGTGGAAGGCCTAAATAGCATTTTTTTTTTTTGCTAAAGAATTCAACACTGTATTTATAGAACCATATTTGAACGTGAAGGTCATCAAGAATTCTACATTTATTTTCAATATGCACAACTGGGAGGATTCTATAAGATTCCATAAGGTACTCACATTTTTTTGAAAATAGTTTAATATATTTTTTGCTTATATAAAATATTAAGTTAATATACGTCATGAAAAATTAACAAAAAAAATGAATCAACTGTTTATTTTCATGGGTTCCTCATCTAGCTCAAACCTAACAAATGTGTTAACAAACCATTGACCGTGAGTTTAATTATGACTGAGTGTTCCAAACTGTTTGACATACTACTAAAATAATTGGTTGTTTGGAAAATACTAATTTTAGAATATATTGTTTAATTTCTGTTCAAATATTTTAATTATATTTGAACAAAAAATCTCCCATTCCTAATGATTAAATTATCTTTTCGTTTATTAATTATTTAATTATTTAAAAAATTTAAATGTCACAATCAAACATGAAAAAAGAAGTGATGCGTTTACTTTTCATCTTGGTCATAATTTATTTCATGTTACTAAAATGACACTGGGAAATTCACTGACTTGAGATATGAGACGTGTTCACATCCACTATATCGACTACCATATTTTCAAGAATCCGGACACTTTTTACATAAAAAAATTGTTCCAAAGGAGAAGTAAAGATTTCATTAAAGATTTCTTAACATGAAAATTTCGACAGTCTCATCGTTTAAGCATAAATAATCTTTTTAATCGACAGCAAAATATATAGATATCAAGAGATCATATTTTGTTAACGGATCATATTTTCATTGATTTAAATACTATTTATATTCAATAATGCAGGATTAAAATGTTATCCTAAAATCGAACATTATTTTCCGAACAACCGATTTGATCATTAAAGCTTTTTACAGAAATTGATATCTGCAGCCGTAGGTATATTGTTCACATTTCGCTAAAGTTGAAACTGGCTTGGATGCTTGAAACAGCTGGCTTTACTTTAGTGTTTATTGAGATAACGGAGAAATCAGCATATGTTACTATTTGGTGAAAAGACAATCCATGTTTCTCTCGGTGAAGGATCACTTACTTTTACTGCTGCTGAAAAATCGTCTTTGTGGAAGGAAAGTGAGAAAAAGAGCGCAGAAAATCTCTTTGTGTGTTCGAAAAAGTTTCATTATTCGTTTCATTCTCTCTCGAATCTTTGAAGAGATGGTGTGCAAAAAGCACACCATCAGTGTCTCTTTTTCTTCAACTGCAATAGATTCATCTCTTTTTCAATGAATTTCTAATATTGAAGCCCCCGAGCACGAGATGATTTCAAACTCCACAAATGATTAATATTAAATAAAATTAGTCATGTTTGCAATACTTGGAACCATTTAACTATGCGCAAAGAAAAGATTGATAAAAGGTAAAATTAGTCGTGTTTGCAATACTTGAAACCATTCAACTATGCACAGAGAAAAGATTGATATAAAATAAAATTAGTCATGTTTGCAATACCTGTAAACATTTAACGGAGTAGAAACGATTGATTGATACTAAATAGAATTATATCTTTTAAATAGCAATATATGAAATCATCTAACTATGTGCAAATAAATGAGCTCTAATGACGCATTTAAAAATAAACTTACAAACAAACTAGTCGCTTACAAACTATACATACACTGGGATGAAATAAATATTCGTACATATGAAAATTTTTATTTCTTATATTTTAAACATAGCCTGAGCAAAATTTTTATATACATATGCTGTATAAGGATATATTCTACTAATTTGTGTATATAAACTTTGGTTAAGAATAATTTTACAGAAATTAAAGCCATTTATTAATTTTCATGAATGAAAAAAGTAATCGTACAGTACAAAAAATAACGCATCATCTTCATTTTATACTTTTTAGAATACCTTTTATTAACTTCAATGGCCACTAATCTCTTCCTGTTGTTCTCAATTAATTTCTTGCAATCATTTGTATTTTATAACATTCTTCCTGGCATGTTGTCATCAGAATATTGATGTTTGATGGTGTTTTTTTCTGGATTTGAAATTTCAAAAACCGGCAGAAGTTCCCAACTGGCTTCAAATGCAGTGTCCGACTTGGCCACTGTAAAGCATTAACATTACTTTCAGACAACCACTTCTTCGAAGATTTAGCTGTATGCTTGGGATCATTATCATGTCGGATAATTTAATGAGAAGGTAGCTCAAGACTCTCAACAGAAGACATCAAATTTTCTTGCAAGATCTGTTTATACTTTTGGACTTTCATTGTACCGTCAGTTATTGATATTTTGCCCCCACCTTTCGCTGAAAAATATCCAAAACTGTCACAGCCGAATTTGGCAGTTGGTACCGTGTTCTTTGGTGAGTAGGCTTCGCCATTTTATCTCCGCACATGATCTCCATTATTATGACCAAATGACTCAATTTTAATTTCATCTCTCCGTCATACTCTTTCCCAAAACGATTTTTTTCCTCATGCTGTCTTACAAATTTCAACCTTGCATCTCTATGTTGTTTCAGTATGAGAGGAGTTTTCTTTAGTCTCTGTAACTTTAGACCATTCCTCAGCATTTCATTACTTATTGTTCGTTTGGTTACACTACATCTTGATGAACGCAACTCTTCCTGCAGCTCTTCACGCGTAACCTTTGGATTTTGGTTTATCAAGCCTCCTAATTTTCTTTATAATCTTGGAGAAATTTTATTTGCAGCATCCATTCTTTTTTTGTTTTCACCTGTACTACGTCTTTTAACTTTACAATGAATGAACTTATCGTAGTAAAAAGAATATTCAGGTTGGTTTAGATATTTCTATAACTTTCTCCATCTTCCCAGAGCTTAACAATCAATGCTTTTTGTGAATTACTCAATTCTTTAGTATTACCATGGTCAGAACCTTCTCGTACGACAAGCAATTCCTGTTAGGATTTCTAGACTATAGTTACTGATAACATTATTGCAACTTTGTAAAAGGCTAACTCTGGTCACTGATAGCATTTTAGAACAATCTAGATAAATATTGCAACAATGTTGGACTGTACAATTACTGTTTTCACTCATAAAAATATATAAATGGCAGTAATTTCTATAAAATTAGTTGTAACCAAGGTTTATATACACATATTAGTAGAATATATCCTAATATAGTAAATGTATATAAAAATTTTGCTCAGGCTACGTTTGAAAGAAAAAAAATCATATGTACGAATATTTATTTCACCCCACTATATATATATATATATATATATATATATATATATATATATATATTGAAAAAGCTCAACAAACCGACGTTTGGCTTTTATAAATTTATATGAGGTAGGTGGCAGTGATATGTTAAAAAAAATAGTTAATATTAAATAAAATTGATAATGTTAGCAATACTTGTAACTGTTTAACTGAGTGGAAACTATTGATTAATATTTAATAGAATTATATATATATATATATATATATATATACAGAATTTAACATTAAATAACCCACAACGGTTGTTATGCCACAAAACCCCGAATACCTAATTGAAACATCAAAATAAAAAATAAGCAAAAACCTTTGGTTGCATTTTTAACTCGGCTCGCCAAGACCCCTCTCCATGCCAATAGCAACTAAACCATCTATACATTTGGAAATACATAAATCCACTTCTTCTCTAAATCTACAGATATAACTAGATCAACATCATCATCATCATCATCATCTCGCGCTGGTAGCACAGATATCCCTGACCCTCTCTCGCCACTCCTCCCTATCGTTCATCGCCCTAGGTAGGTCTTCGGGACAGCATCCCGTATCCTCACATAGCTGCTGAATGTATGTTCGTGCTGGTCGTCCTGCTTTTGCACGGCCATGTGTGGGGGTCCATAAGAGTACATCTCTTATGAGTTCGTCCCTGCTTCACCAGCAGTGTCCTGCATGTCTGGTTCGTCTAACTGGAATAGTTTTCGTGATAGGGGGCAGGTGGCCGTACAGTTGGTGTCTTTTGGGGTGTTGCCGCCAGGACTTGTTCAAGATTGCACGTAGCATTCTTGTGTAATTGCCGTTTAGCTTCTTCTCCAGCCGTTTTGTTAGCGTCCATGTAGTGCAGCCATATAGCAGTATCGATGTGACCGCTGCCTGGAAGAAACTGCGTTTCATTTTATCGGTTAGGTCTGATTTCCATATAATCGATAGCCTATTGATAGCTATCCATGATTTTGTTAACTTGGTTTCGATGTCCTTTTCGGTTGATTCGACGCTGGTATGTGAATTTGTCTACTAGTTTAAGAAGGGTTCCTTCTAGAGTGGAGATGTCCCCTGTTTGATTATAGCACATATATTCTGTTTTGTGTGTATTAACATAGAGGCCTATGCTTGTTGCTGCTCGTTCCAAACTATGCAGTAGTGTTTCGGCTTGGTCAGGTGTATTTGCCAGTATCGCTATGTCATCGGCGTAGTCAGCGTCGGTAATTGTTGTTGTGGGGTACCGTCTGCTTCTTTTCTTCGTCAGTTCGAAGCCATTCTCTCTAATTTTGTCAATCGATGTTCTAAGTACGTAGTCTAGACAAATGATAAAGAGGTACGGGGCCATTGTGTCCGCTTGTAGTACACCTGCTTCAATGTCAAAGTATTCTGTCTCCATCTGGTGATCGTACTTTTACTTTAGTGCTTCTATAGAGAATCGTTATTGCCGCTACAGTTTCTTTAGGTATGCCGTACGCTAGTAGGATTTCTTCCATCTTTCCTCTGTGAATGTAATCGAAAGCCTTGGTAAAGTCGACAAATATTAATGTCGCTTGTAGGTTTTTTGCCCGTACACCTTCAAGGATTCTACGGATGGTTAATACTTGTGAGGTCGTGGATCTATTTCTTCGGAAGCCATTTTGGTTTTTCCTAAGTATGTTGTCGATTTTGGGTTCTATGCGGTTTCGTAGTAGGGCATTGTAGATTTTGGCTGCTATGGATGTAAGTGTTATGCCTCGGTAGTTTTTGGCTAATCCGAGGTCCCCCTTTTTAGGGAAGGGGAGGATGCATCCCTTCATCCATCTGTCTATCGGATTTTGATTGTATACTGCGTTGCAGTGTCGGAGCAGTATGTCGTCGTATTGTCTGGTCTTCCATACTTCTGGGGGAATCCCGTCCAGCCCTGCAGCTTTCCTATTTTTAATTTTTCTGAGAGCCGAGTCGAGTTTTTCTTGTGTGAACGGTCCTAGTTTAATGTCTAATTGTTTGCTAATTATTCTGGTGATTGGTTCATGTGTTATTTTCGGTGGGTTTCCTAGTAGGTTTTCGAAGTGCTGTTTCCACAGTTTCATTCTTTCTTGTTGGTTTGCTGCTTTCAGTTTTGCTTTGGCTGTGTTCTTTCTTCTCACTTCGTTTATTGTTTGCAAGGCTATCCTAGATTGTCTATCTTCCACCGAGTCTCTAATCTTATCTATCTGATTTTGAATGTATTCTGTCTGTTCCTTTATATATATGCCTGCTAATTGATATTGTGCCGTTTTTAGCTTTAAGGCATTTGGGTTTGTTGGTTTTTTTCGATAGTTTTTGGAGGCTGTTTCACTAGTGCACGTTTTCTCTCACCGCTAAAGTTTCCCATGGGACTCTATATTTAGTTTTGAGTTCTGTTGGAATACATTTCGCTGCTGCCTCAAGGTGCGCATTGACGAAATTTTCATATTCGTCGTTTTGTGTACTTTTCCGTCTTTTCTTGTAGTGTTTCGAATCTGTTTCTTAATTCTAATACGTATTTATCTCTTATATCTCTGTTGTTCAAAAGGGCCCAGTCACAGTGTTTGGTGGTCGCTGTTCATTTGGCGTTTTTTCGTAGGCTTAACCGTATTTTCGCCGTGACTATTCGGTGATCGGTGGACACACCCTCAAAAGAGGAGTATGCCTCGCAATTCATTGCACTACTTTTCTATTTCTTGTTTATAAGGACGTAGTCCATCTGAGCTTTAGTATTGTTAGCGTACGTGTATGTCCATAGTTTGCCCTTCCTTTTTTGGTAGTTTGTATTGAGGCATGCTAATCTATTTTCTATCATGAAATCTGTTAGATGTTGCCCATTCCTATTTGACGTGTTGTGGAGGCTGTATTTGTTATTTCCGTTTTTCCCGATTTGGGCATTCATGTCTCCGCCAATGACTAACATGTGTTTCGGGATGCTACGCACTAATGAGGATAGCTCATCTTAGAAGGTGTCTAGTTCAGTTTCTTCACTAACATTGGTAGGGCTGTAGCAGGAGATGATTGTTGCTCTGGGGTTGCCGTTAAAAGTAGCTGCCATCATTCGAGGTTGTATTTTCTCAATGCTATTTAGCGTTTTTAATGCTCTAGGTCCAATAAGTAATCTTACCCCTCTTACTGCGGCGTTGACAGAGTTTTTCCATTCAGATACAGTGACGAGCGACCAGCCGTTGCCAGTTTCGTGATATTTGATATCTTCTGTGTGCGTGTATCTGTGTTGTATGCATATTATGTCAATCTTATGTTCTTCGGCCGATGCGATTAGCTCTGGTAGTTGTCATATTCTATTTAAGGTTCTTACGTTAAATGTGGCTATTTGTAGTGTTTGCTTGCATTTTAGTAGTTTTGATTGTTTGAGCTCTGTAGCTGATTTTTCGAACACTGAGGCCAGGGCTCCAGCCTCAGCAGGACGCGCCCCTTTTTTACCCACGTGAAGAGCGATGCGGTTTGTGTATGTGGTTTGAGTGTAGGTCATGGTTATCTTTCGATGGCTGTTTTATTCTCTTCTATAGAAGCCACTCTTATCGAGGAGCAGCAGTAGTTCCCCGATCGAACTAACGATCCTGAGCGTAAAGTCGTCGAACTCACGTCCAGGACCTGTTTAGGTATTGAGTATGGTCGTCCATGGGTTTATTCAAATACCTTTACGTACATCATGCTGCTTCCCATGTGTACGTAGTAAAAAAAAAAAGGGGTGGGTAATTTTGATTTAAATTTTCTTAAGTTTTAACTTACTTAAAGTCCGAGATTAGGGTACTTTTGTCAGACTTTCCCTGGTACTGATTTTTTTTTTGTTTGGCGGTATTGGGACACGTTCCTAGGCTTTTTATTGTTTTTTGGTTTTTTTCTTCTTCTTCTTCTTCTATACTGCCATTGGGAACCGAGGAGGCTTCAGGAATTATAGAGCTGTTACAAATGACTTTTTTTTTCTTTCTTTTTTTTTGGGTGTTTTAGGCTTTTACTTTTTCTTCTAAACTACTGTTAGGGTTTTCTTTAAGAATTTTTAAATTATATTATAGAAGAAATTCAAAAAAAGTTTTGCCTTGTTCGCTGACATTTGGACAGAAGTTTTATAATCAATTTGGGTTTATAGTAGAGTAAGCGTGTCTTTACATTTAAAACGCATAGTTTAAGCATTATTGTAAAAACAAAAATACAGCATAGCATTTTGTAAAATTCAGCATTTTAAATTAATAGGACTTAAAGACATACTGGCCAATATTGATACATTCTTTCCTCTGTAGGCACGTGAGCTCAAATCCTTCCTTTTCCCTTTAACGTTTATTTACTACTGAATTTTTGGCTGTTTTGGAGACGGTCTACTCTTAAAAAAAAAGATCAACAGTGGGTCACAATAAGCCCTTTGACCATGGTAAGTCAAAGTCAAGAAGGAAAACTTTAAATTCAAACGAACGGTACTACGCTTAAAATTGACCTTTTATTGCATCATTTTTATGGAGTGTTGGGGTAAACACACACACACACACACACACACACACACACACACACACACACACACACACACACACACATATATAAACCTATGTTTAGGTACTCCACCAGGAGTTTGTAGCATTAAGAGAAAATAGAACTGATGAATGAAAATTCTCTGCTATGCTAGCTCTTTAACTATTACTTACACAAGTTGCATAATTGTTAGATTTGAAATACTCAGTACTTTGATACATACTCTTGGACTCGTAAATATCTACTACAAAAAATATATAGAAAGCTTTTTTCTTTCTTTTTTTTTAGAATCCATGTTTTTTTCTGAAACAATCAGATTTTTTTCATTTTGATTTAAAAAGTTCTCGAATTGAGGATGTATATGGTGGCAAAGAGACATTTTCTACGAGTCAGACTTCATTTAACTCATTCGAATTGGTTTAATTGATAATTCCTTTCTGTTTCTGACAAGTTCATTTTGATTTTGCTCCAAGAAAAAAAAAAAAAAAAAGAAAAAAAATGCAAATGAGAGATGACAGCTAAAAATGTAGGGTTCTTGAGCAAAAATAAATCAAATTTTAAAAAATAAAAAAATGAGATTAATTTTTCAGAAAAAAAAAGAGAAAAATTGACTCTAAATATTCGATAAATTGAATTTAAAAAAAGATATAAAAAGTATGAAAATAAAATTGAGAAAGATGAAAGATGTCTCATTCTCGGTTTAGTGACATAAATAAAGCACCCCCTGGAGGGAAAAATGGAACAATCTCTGAACTTAGTGATGTTGATGTATCTTTCGTATTTGCCTATCAATGTTAATTGGTGTCATTTGAAAAAGAAAACACCAAAAGAAAAAAAAAAAAGGCTAAAGGAAAGAAAATAGAGTTTAAATTGCCCATCAATGATTCTTAATTGATGAAAATCTTACGTTGTCATCCGGTCAAGATTATTATTGACGCCAGTGGTAAGAATGAATAGATATTGTTCTTAGCTTCATTTAGTCTGGCACAAGGATAAACTAAAGCGGGTGAAAACTTAATTGCATTATTCTACGTGGCATAAGGTTTACATTCTTCAACCTGACGTGGACCTTTACTAACTTTAAATGGTTTCAATTCACAAATAATAATCCTTAGTAGATAATGATATCTTCAAGTAACTATTCTTAAGACAAATAATTTCTACAAAACTATATAATTTAAAGCATTCCTATCAAATAAAAATAATTCTCAAACAAATCTGTTTCACCATAGATGTGGCCCTAACTTTTACTACTGCTCCGTGGACCCGTGAATAATGACACTCAACAGGTACTACATACTCGTCAGAATTGGACCCTGACAACCAGATATAGTAAAGCATCATAACCAGTATATCTCATTTTTTGCAGGGGGTCAGCTATATTATTCTACGTCCGGCCAATAATATGTTTGGATGAAACAATGACCTCTGACAACGGCCCGAAATACGTTGCCGTTTTAACTACTAACTGTTATTTGAATAGTCGCTACGTTTTGTTTGTTTTGTTAAAAAGATAAAACGGAGGGGAATGTTAGGAGTTGGTAGAGGTTATCCAACTAATGGCAGATTAACTATTTGGACAGTCTACGGTTTAGTTTAGAAGATTAGACTCGTATGTTGATAATTGGCTAAGACATTATTTGTCTTTTTTCGATAAACGGCAAAACATGTTATACTGAGGTACAAAATATCAATTATTAATTTTATTGTTTCATAGTTTTAAAGCAGAGGTCACGAACTCTTTCTGATCCGATGACTTAACACCGGAGATCTAAAGCAACATTCTTAAGGACAGAAAAATAGCTAAATTAAGAGAATTTTATGATTGATAAATGAGGTATCTGATATTTTGTACGATTGTAACGTTTTATCTAATTTCAATGTATAACGAAGAATATTGCACTTCATTCACACCAGTAATACTTTCAAATTCTTGAGTACATAAATTAAATAACGATATGCTAGCCGGCTTTAAATTTTTTTTTCAAAGGTTAAAGTTTTAGTGACATTTAAAGTAAGAACCTTAAATAGAATAGGACAACTACCAGAGCTAATCGCATCGGCCGTAGAACATAAGATAGATATAATATGCATACAAGAACACAGATACACGCACACCGAAGATATAAAATATCACAAAACTGGCAATGGATGGTCGCTCGCCTCTGTATCGGTTTGGAAAAACTCTGTCAACGCAGCAGTAGGAGGGGTAGGATTGCTAATATGACCAAAAACATTAAAAACGCTAAATAGTATTGAGAAAATCCAACCTAGGATGATGGCAGCTACTTTTAACGGCAACCCCAGAGCAACAATCATCTCCTGCTACAGCCCTACCAATGTTAGTGAAGAAACTTAACTAGACACCTTCTACGATGAGCTATCCTCATTAGTGCGTGGCATCCCGAAACACAACATGGTAGTCATTGGCGGAGACATGAATGCCCAAATCGGGAAAAACGGAAACAACAAATACAGCCTCCACAACACGTCAAATAGGAATGGGTAACATCTAACAGATTTCATGATAGAAAATAGATTAGCATGCCTCAATACAAACTACCAAAAAAGGGAGGGCAAAGTATGGGCATACACGTACGCTAACAATAGTAAAGCACTGATAGACTACGTCCTTATAAACAAGAAATGGAAAAATAGTGCAATGAATTGCGAGGCACAATCCTCTTTTGAGGGTGTGTCCTCCGATCACCGAATAGTCACGGCGAAAATATTGCTAAGCCTACGGAAAAAACGCCAAACGAACAGCGACAACCAAACACTATGATTAGGCCCTTTTGAACAAGAGATATAAGAGATAAATACGTATTAGCATTCAGAAACAGGTTCGAAACACTACAAGAATAGACGGAAAAAAATATACCAAATGACGAATATAAAAATTTCGTCAATGCGCACCTTGAGGCAGCAGCGAAATGTATTCCAACAGAACTCAAAACTAAATATAGAGTCCCATGGGAAACTTTAGCGGTGAGAGAAAAACGTGCACTAGTGAAAAGAGCCTCCAAAAACTATCGAAAAAAACCAACAAACACAAATGCCTTAAAGCTAAAAACGGCACAATATCAATTAGCAGGCATATATATATAATGGAACAGACAGAATACATTCAAAATCAGATTGATAAGATTAGAGACTCGGTGGAAGATAGACAATCTAGGATAGCCTTGCAAACAATAAACGAAGTGAGAAGAAAGAACACAGCCAAAATAAAACTGAACGCTGCAAACCAACAAGAAAGAATGAAACTGTGGAAACAGCACTTCGAAAACCTACTAGGAAACCCACCGAAAATAACACATGAACCAATCACCAGAATAATTAGTAAACAATTAGACATTAAACTAGGACCGTTCACACAAGAAGAACTCGACTCGGTTCTCAGAAAAATTAAAAATAGGAAAGCTGCAGGGCTGGACGAGATTCCCCCAGAAGTATGGAAGACCAGACAATTCGACGACATACTGCTCCGACACTGCAACGCAGTATATAATCAAAATCTGATAGATAGATGGATGAAGGGATGCATACTCCCCTTCCCTAAACAGGGTGACCACAGATTAGCCAAAAACTATCGAGGCATAAAACTTACATCCATAGCAGCCAAAATCTACAATGCCCTACTACGAAACCGCATAGAACCCAAAATCGACAACACACTTAGGAAAAACCAAAATGGCTTCCGAAGAAATAGATCCACGACCTCACAAATATTAACCATCCGTAGAATCCTTGAAAGTGTACGGGCAAAAAAACCTACAAGCGACATTAATATTTGTCGACTTTACCAAGGCCTTCGATTCCTTTCACAGAGGAAAGATGGAAGAAATCCTACTAGCGTACGGCATACCTAAAGAAACCGTAGCAACAATAACGATTCTTTATAGAAACACTAAAGTAAAAGTACGATCACCAGATGGAAACACATAATACTTTGACATTGTAGCAGGAGTAAGACAAGGGAACACGCTAGTTACATGCCTCTTTATCATTTGTCTAGACTACATACTTAGAACATCGACTGACAAAATCAGAGAGAACGGCTTCGAGCTGACAAAGAAAAGAAGCAGAAGGTACACCGCAAAAACAATTACCGACGCCGACTACGCCGATGACATAGCGATACTGGCAAATACACCTGACCAAGCCGAAACACTACTACATAGTTTGGTACGAGCAGCCGCAGGCATAGGCCTCTATGTCAATGCACACAAAAGGGGATGTATGTGCTATAATCAAAAGGGGGACATCTCCGCTCTAGTCGCAACCCCTCTTAAACTAGTAGACAAATTCACTTACCTAGGAAGCAGATTCGCATCAAGCGAAAAGGACATCGACACGAGGTTAACGAAAGCATGGATAGCTATCAATAGGCTATCGATTATATGGAAATCAGACCTAACCGATAAAATGAAACGCAGTTTCTTCCAGGCAGCGGTCACATCGATACTGCTATATGGATGAACTACATGGACGCTAACAAAACGGCTGGAGAAGAAGCTAGACGGCAATTACACAAGAATGCTGCGAGCAATCTTGAACAAGTCCTGGCGGCAACACCCCAGAAGACACCAACTGTACGGCCACCTGCCTCCTATCACGAAAACTATTCCAGTTAGACGAACCAGACATGCAGGACACTGCTGGAGAAGCAGGGACGAACTCATAAGAGATGTACTCTTATGGACCCCCACACATGGCTGTGCAAAAGCAGGACGACCAGCACGAACATACATTCAGCAATTATGTGAGGATAGAGGATGTTGTTCTGAAGACCTGCCTGAGGTGATGAACGATAGGTAAAAGTGGCGAGAGAGGGTCAGGGATATCCGTGCTACCAGCACGACATGATGATGATGATTAAAGTTTTATCAAGGGATATATGAACGCCGTTTTATGATGGATTGAAAAATACCATTCATTGTGTTTGGTCAAGTCTAGTTTTTAAGATGAGCTTGAATATTTCACAAGTTGTACACATTAATAACACTCATTCAAAAGCCTTTGAACTCTGACTGTGACGGCTGATAATAGGTGCCTGATGTTTAGTATAGAATATGGTGTTTTATGTGTACCAAACAACAGTGTACCACCTAACTCGCTAACACTCACATGACTTCAGGGGGCAGGGCTTATCCCAGAGCAAAAAATGATTTTAATATACTGTGTCAAGTATCAACGACGAATAGAATGCCGAGGTATTTTTCTCTTTATTGACATTTGTATTTCAGTAAGAATGGATTGTAAGTGTTAGAATCAGCCAGACAGGTTCTGTTATATTTGCGGTAATGTGGTTCTTCCGAACCGTCAATCAAAAATTGCTGACTTGTTGTAGATGGCATATGGCGATTACTTTAGAGTCAAACTATGGGATCAGGATAAACCGTTCGCTCCCTACGTTTGCAGTAAAACATGCGTGGAGAAATCATAAAAGGAAGAGTGTGTCATTTACCGGTCCATTGGTCTGGGGGGCGGAGGAAAAGATCACATTAAGGACTGCTATTTCTGCATGATAAATCTAAAAGGAATAAATCGTAAGAATAAGTACCATGTTCAATACCCTGATGTTCCTTCTGCCATTAGACCAATCCCTTATAGTTGAGACCTTCCTGATCATGAGCTAGATGTTTACATGGAATATCGCTCTGATTCTGAACATAGTGACATGACTGTTATAACTGGGGATGACGCATACAAGCCAACAGAAGACGACCAGCCAGTACCATTGACACAATCAGAACTCAACGACCTGACAAGAGACGTGCACCTTTCAAAGGAGTCTGCTCAGCTGCTGGGTTCACGTCACAAAGAGAAAAAAACTTTTGGCAGCTGGAACAACGTTGTGTTTGTTTCAAGACTGGGAAAGAGAATTTTCACCTTGCAGGATAAGACATTATTGGTTTATTGAAACAGCATTGCTGGATTGATCAAATCAATAGACTTACATTATGATGCAACAGAATGGAGACATTTATTGACTCATCCAGCAAAAAGTCTCAAAGCAGTTCTTTTACTTAATGAGAATAGTGTTTCATCTATTCCTATTAAGCATTCAATAAAAATGAAAGAAACTCATAACAGCATGGATCATTTGCTGTCTGCTGATTACGAACGGGAGCTGAAATGGTTGATCGGTTGAGATTTTAAGGTGGTTTAACTGATCATAAGGTTCCAATGTGGGTACATAATGTATCCTTGTTTTCGGTGTCTCTGAGACAGCCGGACTAACGAACAGCATTATATCAGACAAGAGTGGCCGTTAAGACAAGGGTAACAACCTGGCTCGCGTAACGTTCAGTCTCAAACTCTCGTTGAGCCGAACAAAATACTGCTTGGACACTTACGTACCTTGTAAGGAGTAATTTAGAACTTTGTGAAGGCGATGGACAGGGAAGGCAGCGGGTATGCTTTCCCCCAGATGTTCTCACGGATAAGCATGAAGAAACTCAACTCTGGTATATTTGACGGCCTTCAAATAAGAGAACTCATGAAGGACCCAATTTTTGAAGAAACATTTTGAGAATATGAGAAAGAAATTGAAGAGTTGCTGAAGAGTTTCCCCCGAATCAGTCAATGAATGTCCCTCAAATAAAATGCATTTTTTGTAGTCACTCTTGGACTATTTTCCAAAGCACTGTAGATATTTGAGTAGACAGTAGAGTTCGTGCTTTCACCGAGACATTGACATTATGGAAGAGCTCTACCAGGACTGGTGGGATGTAAACTTTTTTACTGATTACTACTGGTGCTTGAAACGGGATCCAGTGACTGCCGAACACAGGAGAAAGTTCCTGAAAAGACTTTTCATCCATGAATAGTTTCTTTTGTATATTTTTCCGTTTTGTCACGGCCCAGCGGCCACGGTAGGGTTAAAATGTAGGAAACCAAGGACTACTATGAGGACCGGAAGTAAGGCAGGCGATTGGCGGGTTTTCGAGCCCTAGCAACAGTGAAGGACCAACTGAGAAGGGGCAAAGGTCTTGACCCAGATAGGGAAAAGACATACGATTGGTTGAGGCAGGGAAGACGTTTTACCGCCAAAAAGAACGAAAGCCAAAAAGTCAGTTCCGAGCTTCGCCAAGGAAGAGAAAGGTCGCCTTTTCACGTGGTCCGGTGAAAGGTGAAATTCTAGTCACAGAATGGCCTAATAGAAGCCGTCAACTCCGTTGGGCAAGAAACTGAGGCTCAACGTAAATGAAAAAAATGGTGCCTTGCGACTCGTTAATAAGAAATTAACGATGACAAGAAAAAAATAACAAAAGAGAGAAAAGGAAAAACGTTAGTCAAAAATTTTATTACAAATGATATACGTAACCTAAATAAAGGTCCGTATCAAGAATATCCAAAGAAACATTTTTGAAGTTGTTCATTAGCAGCCAGTTTCGGCGGAAAACATATTTGTTTAAAATTGTATATCCACTTTAAAAACGAAGAGGAGAGACTTTTGTTCTTTGCTAAAAGAAGGGAAAGAAAGAGAAAATAAGTAAACAAATATGGGGAAGAACGAGGAAGTCCCCCCTTTAATTGTAAAGGGGACAAGAAGATACGGGTGTAAGTTTAAGACGAGTTGAAAAAAAAGGAGAAAGAAAAAAAAGCAGAACTTTGTCTTATTGGAAGGACATAGTCAAACACTATTGGAAGCGACTTGTCCTCCACATTTCTGTATTTTTTTTGTATTTGTTTTGCTTTTTTTTCTCTTGTTATGATTGTAATTTCTTTAAGATAAAATATGTAAGAAAGATACATATATAAAGAAAAGAAAAAAAAATCAACCCCGCATCATATTGTTTGTCCGGTTCGGAACTCTTCACGTGTTCATTTATATCACGTCGCCCTCTCGACCCTTGACACATCCTCATGCGTCCATATCTGGAAAAATTAAACCTATATGCAAGCTTTATACTTAACTAGTTATATGGGCTTTCAAAGCTATCAATAAAATATAACTAGTTACGGAGAATATTTAGAGCTTGGGTGGTACGGTACTGTCGTCGGAGATTCTCCCCGACATTCCAGGATAATGTAACCTCGGAACAAAGATACAGTAACCGTCACAGTTTGCTATGGCAGAATATGAACTTTCTATGAATATATCACCCCTAAATTTAGCATTATTTTTAAAAATTTAAGGAGAACATTGAGTTATAATACTTTCTATACATTTCAAGTAAGATTGTATTTTAAAAATTTGATCTAATTAGAAAAAATGAGTATGATTTTTGGATTCAGCATAAGAATCTGCCTTAAAATTAGTTGTTATATATTCGACCTTGAAAACATGACAGGCCAGTTTAATTAGCACTATCGTGAAGGTTTTTCTTTCCCCACTTAAAAAAAAAAATAAACGATCAGCCTTCCTAATAATGTTGTCGTGACAACTTTATAGACAGTTGTAACGTTCTCCAATATTTTACCTATTTTTTTCCAAATCATTGTATAAAAGCTATAATAGTACATTTAACCCATATCTGGTGGCATTGTGGGGTATCTCACTCTGATGCCGCAGTCCAGCACGTTAGCCACTTAGCCACTGAGACTCGTCTCGCAAATGGTCAAATTTTCAGTCACTTTATCACTGCCCGAAAAAAAGTGCATCTAGCGAAGAAATCCCTTAACTTTTCGTCGCCAGAACTTAACTCTGAAAGGTTTGAGGCAGAGATTAAAAAAAGTTAAATTCACAAAGTCAAAGTTATGTTTTATAAATAAGATATCTAATGTAGTTTGCAATCAAAAACACATTTAATATCAGGGCTAAACAAAGAGGTCGATAGAACGAGCACATCAGACAAGTTATGATTTGTGAATACAGTGAACTCTTGGCATGCTTCATTTTGGAGAAGCAATTTTTCACAGTAGTGCATTGTGTCAAACAGGCTCACTACTTGCTTGGTGTGGGCGATCATGTTGGAGAATGCTCCACTTGGTAACTAATGGTTCTTACAGAAACAAAGAATGTGACGAGTAAGCCACTTGGAAATCAAATCTTCTTAAAACTGAAGATTAAACAGTTCCACCTGCAATTGGAAAGGTACTTCCTTAAAGTCAACATCAAAAAGCAAAGATAAAATTTTAAAGGTATAGATGAAGGGGTGCATATGAGCAGCAGGTCGATAGAAATGGACCCTCTTTTAAAAAAGTAATCCTCTTTGAGGAATGTGATGCTTTCATCAAGATATTGAACTCTAGCATAAAAGAATGTTTTATGGGAAGCCGTGTTATTTCAAAAATTAAATAACTGGACACGATTTTAAATTTCAAACATTGAAATAAATTTAAAGAATTTGAAATGTCTTATTAAAATGTTTATTCACGTTTATTTAAACATAACATTTGATTTACTGAAACGTTTTTCAAGCTAGGGATCTAAAATAATTTTGCATAAGTGTTGTAAGATGGTCATTATTAAAAACAAAATACGTAAAATTGGTTTTATTAAAGTTTAGAATAATTATTCATATTTTAAAGACGTTTTAATTACGGATAACTGCCTTATTTATACGGTAAGTAATATTTATCTTAACCGTTATCAGGGTAGGAAATTGAATAGATGACCAAAGTTTAAATCTTGGACGAGACTGTTTTCATTTCGCTTCGTGTTAAGGCTCTTGGGAACGACATAAATCCGCAACCTCTATGGGTAGATAATCCGGGAGTTTGGGTTCTTTAGATTCGATATGACAGCCAGTCAATTTTTATTGGATGTGCTCAACTTCATAATTGACCAGATATCGGATGCTGCTGATAGTGGAGGGGTTGGGTAAATTCATGTTTCCTAGTTTACATTGAGAGTGAAGTATGGAGAAGGATTTGGGTTTGTTAAAAGATATCAGATATCTTAAAAAATACAAAAAATAAAGCATTTGGAAAAAAATGATTAAATCTATTATTTTCCGAACATAGATGGGTAGTATCTATCAAATCTCTTAAAAGCGTTTCTTTGCCCTTTAAATTCCAAGTGACAATTGAGATTAAAAAGGTTCCCTGACAGCAGACAGCAACAGAAAGTTTCAAGTGAATATGGATATTTGCCTATGGTAATGAATACTGAGAGAGTGAGTAGACATTGTAAGACGAACACTTTTACAGTAAATAGATTATTAAGACTAAATCTACCAACCCCTCCGCTCGGACAGGATATGACACAATGTCTATTTTTAAGCGAAGTTTAATAGGTTTGAATTCAGAGTTCTCCTAGACTAGTTGCCTCAGCAAGGCTGAAGAACCTAGTCTACCCTACTATTTATCCATAGCTGAAGGTAGAATAATTGGATTCATACCTTTCCCAAGGATATTAGGGTAAATAGATTATTAAGTAGACAGAATGAGAGACAGATCCCCGTTTTAGCCAGACATTACCTAACGTCTTAGAAATTTTCTAAAAAATTTTGTTTGAAATAGTGCCCCAAATGGAAGAGACTTAGCTGTATGGTTGGGGTAACGTGTGTTAAATTATAAAAGATTATTTTTTGGGTTTTAAACAAACAAAATATACATAAATTTCTTAATTGTCAATAAACTTAAAGCAATGTCTCTTTGCAAAATGCAGTGATTTCTTTTCATAGAACAACATTAATTTCTTATTATAACATTATATGTGTCCATAATAAACCACCGAGAAAATATCAGAAGTAATGTATAATGAGCAAATTTCAATACGTCAGTTTTCTCTGGGATATTCTGGACAAGTGTGGATCATATAAAAATGAAATTATGAATATTTTACGTTATGTAGAGGTATCTTTAAAGTAAAAGATTGGTGTACATTTTTAATTGATAAAAAGGGGAAAAAGCAGCTGCGATCTAGACTTGAATTTTTAATCGGCTTACATCACGTATTTTTGTGCTTGATCAGAATAGCCCACTAAAGATATTTCTGTGACAATAAACAAAACAGGAGTGTAATACTTACATTTACTGTCTAAAGTTCTTGGCAACCACAGTCGAAGATAACATGAAGGCTTTCGTTTCAATAGCTAATATACAGAGCTGTAGGGAAGGGCACTTCTCCATTCCCTGGATTACTCCACTTTACCCTTGATTCATACCTTATAATGCTGAGTGTTAAGCAAGGCGGCATCAGGTACCATTTTTTGAGTCTTTGGTATGACTTGACCGGGGATTGAACTTCGGTCTCCCGCACCGTTGTCGTAAACTCTACTCAATAAGCCAATTGTCTAGTTGTGAGTAAATTTCAACCATTTGTTTTCTTTTTTAATTGAACAGTTATATTTAAGGTTCAAGAACTATATATCAGTAAATAAGTAACTAAAGTTGGCGACCTTAGTCGTTGGCGACCAGAAGATTCTCTTTTCAATAGCAACTCCTTTCCCTGGATTGCTCTACTTTAGCCTTGATCCTAGCCTTATAATGCTGAGTGCTTAGCAAGGTGGCATTTTTTGAGTCTTTGGTATGACTCGACCTGGGATTGAACCCCGGTCTCCCGGAAGTGTTCGCCAATGGTCCAGGAGACCTGGGTTCAATCCCAGGTCGCATCATATCAAAGACTTTAAAAATGGTACTTGATACCTCCTTGCTTAACATTCACCAATTTAAGGTACGTTTCAAGGGTAAAGTGGAGCAATCCAAGGAAAGGAGTAGCACCCTCCCCTATACCTCGGTGTTGTAGCTATTGGAAAGAGAATCTTCTGGTCGCCCTCGACTACGGTCGCCAACTTTACTTATATATCAGTAATCATGTGTGAATAACCATCTTCCTGGAAACGCCCTAATTGTAATGGTTTTCTTCCCAAGAAATGGAATCAGTGACCTGCGTTCAAATCTTGGACGTGACTGATTGCGTTTTTTTTTTTTTTTGTGTTCAGTCTACTGAGAAAAACATGAAATCATATCGCCTTCACTCCAACTAGAAAATAGAAAGCCAGACTGAGTCCTATAGCCTTAATCATGTCTATGAGAACGAAAACTCTGAATTTGACCTAGTTTTAATCTGATTAAAAACTGACCTTGTGCCACATCTTACTTGTGGCGGATGGATGGGGTAAATGCATTTTTAGTAGTTGGTTTAGGAAAAAACTGAAGACGCTTATCGCGTGGGTAAATTGCAGCGAATTGGAGACCAGGTTTTTAAAAGACATGGTTCAGTAAAAAGTAAAAATATGCAAATGACTAAGAGTTTTATTTTTCTGGATAGAAAATATGAATATTTGGGAAAAAAATGTTTTTTTCTTACATCACCACCGGAATTTCTTTTAATTCTTGACATGTAAAATTACTTTATATCACAAAAGAAATGATTAATGAAAATATAGAATCAAGCATAACAAAGGCTATTATTCTGTCTTCTTTTTTTATTTAAGAAAAAAAAAAAGAAAAGAAAAATACAGTCAGGCACTTCATTGGAAAGATTTGATTAAGGAATATTTGAAAGTTACACTGAAATATTTTCCCAGTATATTGTACTGTAAGAATCAAATCCAGATACAATTATGTGCAATTATTGATTTTTTGAGACAATATTTGAGAGTTCAGTGTCTTTGGTAAAGAATAAATACGTTTTATGCTGGACATTCAACCAAATAGAGAAACTTAAAACAGGTCAAACAGAAAAAAAAAAATTCCTCATTCATTATATATTCAAGCATTTTAATAGGTTCATATATTCTCGAATCAGCTGTCCTACATTAGAGAATATAAAACAAGTTTATAATATACTTCAGACTATAGAAAAAATACACATTATCGCAAAAGCTTCAAGTCAAGAATTACGAAAGAAAGAAAAGAGACATTACTTTCAATTTTAAGTTAAAAATTTCCTTTACTTACTCTTCCATAAAATTACAGAATTTTTTATGAAATGATTCAATTTTTTTTAGGGTTTTCAAAAGTTCATCTTCGTCAAACGGAATATTTAACTTAAAATGTAATGTACCTGGGGTCTGACCAAAAACATTTCCCGGCGTTACATGAATACCTGTTTCTTTTTTTAGTTGTTCACAATAAATCTTTTCTAAATCAGTTATCGCTTTTCCGTTGGTTCCTGCCAACCATTTTTTGGGAAAGTCAATTCGCGGGAAAACAGTCTGTCCAGCTTTGACTGTACTGCAGCTCATATACTCAATGTTTCTGAGGAACTCAGTTGCGATGCCTGAGAGACGTAAGAGAAGATGTTTAAGTTTTTTTCTTTCAAGATTGTACCTCTTGAAAGATGGGTCATTCCGAATCCTGGCAGGGCGAAGAAATATACTCAAATAAATTTGGTTCAGAGTTGGTGCTGTATTAAATGCGGCGTTACCCATGCTCCAAAGCATCTTATCCATACCCACGGAATCGAGGAAAGAGACAGAATATCCTGGTTGTCCAAGAGCACTCCTATTAGGCGAAAACATAGATATAAGTTGAACTTCAGAGTAACTGGGCCCCATTTCCAAAAGAACCTTTCTCATTGACAGGAAATCAGACTCTGACTTCTCTTCATAAATATCCATCTGTAAGTTTTCTATCGCAATTAACACAACTTTATACTCTTTGGCAAATTTAATGAAGGTCTCCAGTTCAGTTCTGTTGTAAATATGTCCAGTGGGGTAACCAGGGTTCTCCAAAAGTAGGCAATGAATCTTACACGTTGTGCTATTAAAGGCTTCAATCAACACGTCTTTCGTAATAGTCCACCGGTTTTCCTTTTCAACGGGATAGTACTGAAAAAACTGGAACTGTGAACACTCGATCACTTGCGGAAGTGAAGGGGAAACGGGAGCCGGCACAAGCATTCCATGGGTCCCACAGCAGTTGAATCCCGGAAAGATTGGCAGGATAATATATAAGAGATCCTCCTGACGATTTTCAATAAGAATCTCATCATAACTTTCCATTGGTATACCGTCTCTCTCGACTATATAGTCGCCTATGTCTTTTTGTATAAGTGGTATTCCTATCATTTCGCCATAACTCCCAACGCTCCTTCCTAAACAATTGTCTAAGTAATTCTGAGCAAGTTGACAGACATCATCCTCAAAGTCCAGGCTTTCTCCAAGTTCTGGATAGGTACATAAAACAAGAGTTTCATTCACATAACGGAACTCTTTATGATCCTCATCGTAGATATTCAGGCTATCTGACGTCATTTTACTGTCTTTGTTAATTTTGGTGAATTTAGGAAAAAACAAAATAAAATACAGACGTCTGCACTGGAAACTTTGTCGAGGGAAAGAACACCACACCTGAAAGGAAAATGTTTATTTGGTGAATTGTATTTCTTTCTTTTATTTTATATGAAAAAAGGGATTATACTATTCATAAATATTTATATCTAAATTTATCTTTAGCTTCAGTAACATTTTATTTATAAGTTTCCACGAATACAAAGATAAAATGTCTTTTTCTTACGTGCCTTGGAATATTTTAACAACCTTTCCATGAAAACTGATATCAATGAAGTCACTCAATGCTTGATATTTTTTACAAATTTGTTGAATATTCTTACTAAAATTCTAGCCGGTTATCACTAATGTGCCTAATTCAAATATCATAGGAAATGAATAGGGCAATATTTTTGGCATCATAGCTGTAGTGAGGTCGATATTCACCAGGTGCCCCACAATTTTAGCCAAACTGAATTCAAGTCGAGCCTAGTAAATAACTTTATCGCTAATGTAGACAGTCGCCCCAGTGAATATATAATGGGCTAGTCTTTCTAATTGGCAAATGCCACGGGTTCAATCTTTACTAACAAGTGATTCGTTGTGCCATAGAATTAACTAAGTTTACAAATGTGATATGACGAGAGTGCCTAGTAGACCAACGCTACCGCGTAGTGAGCTCCACTCTCACTGGGTGCCTCATGCATGTGCCTCATGTATGCCTTTTTCACAAACTAAGTTTAGTAAATATTGGTGTGGAAGAAAAGAATGTTATTTTATTATTTCTTTTTTTTTCTTTTTTTTTTTTTCAAAAGTCACCTAACAGTGGATGCTGAACCACTTGACATTTCTTGTAGAGTTGAAGCTTATTTGAAGTCGTGCGGTGTGTCTTGCTGGCTATTGATCCCATACAGGATAAAAGCTTAGTTGTTGTAGCGCTGGGTGTCTTGCTGACAATTGATCCCAGACAGGACAAAAGCTTAGTTGTAGAAGCGCCGAGTGTCTTGTTGGCTATTGATCCCAGAGAAGACACTTTCACTTTGTCACTTTCATCTGGTTCACGACACAAGTTGACAAATAGACGTACGTAATCGTAACCAAACTACATCATAGCGAGATTTTTAAAGAACAAAAATTTTCAAAATGCTCCACCTAAGAGAATAAAAAAGTTTCCAATCCAATTTGCTACTGAGAAATAATTTCTGGTGTCTACCTTCGGGATTAACACAATTTTTTATCGTTCAAAATCGATATAATTCCCTTTTCATTGTTATTTCTTTATAGGTTCCATTGTTTTATTCTATTGGGGGTGTGGTTTTTCGGCTTTCATTATTTTGTTTTTCAGTTTGGTTAGAAGTTTCTTGAGTTTCAGTATTTCGCGTTTCAACTGGCGCAATGGGACTTTCTTGATATTTTTCACTGTTTACTTGTCATATTTCAAGTATCTCAAAGTCAGAATTCCGCCGAAATATCTATCATCCTTTTTCTATAAACACTTCGTAGAGGCTCACTTTAAAAACAACTGTGGGGTTCATTTTTTGTTGTTATCCCTAGAATATTTATTTCGCCAGTGTCTCTGAGCTGAGTGATCGCTCAGGTCATTTTTTGTGTACCTAAAATTTGAAAAGCCAACATTCACAGCATGCTGACCGGCTTCTTCATGTTGGCTATCAACGGAGCACCGGCTGATCATGACACCCCGACCTGTTGCCTGGGTCCCATGTTGAGTTATATTTTGATTTGTAATTTATTCAAAGGCCGTATGATGTAGCTCTACCACACCCAGGGATTTTTTATTACCTGCGCTCCAGTCACTGATGCGACCAGGTACTCTCAAACTTTAGTGTGTCACACACACACACACACACACACACACAAGTTCCCCTGAAATTAATTAAGTTCTTTTTTAAAGTCGAACAGTTAAGTTCTTTAATCATTACTTTGTATTTTCATCTATTTACGTGAACTTATTGATATTCCTAATTTTTTAAAACCAAGAGCAATTAGGAGGTATTCGTTTATTATGATCAATCCCGTATATTTTATGTAAGTCATATCATTTATATATTGCCTACTGACAGACTTTTCGAGATAAATCAACTCACGTGACCATTCTATACTACTGCTGCTATTTTAGCAATTCTTTCAACGCTTTCTCAATGTTTTTCCCGTCTTTTCCCCCATTCTCTAATCAACTTTCATTTACAATTTAAAGGATAAATATAGTACTTAATTCGATATTGATAACATAATTATTATACTTTTCGACAGTTTGTCACACTAGCTTTAGCTGATTGTCTTCCACTAGAGTTTGAGTTGCAGCAACTCTCCTCAATCTCAAGGACTTTTCTGTATTCAAGCTGATCTCAAAAATGGATGGACTCCAAATGTTCCCTTATTTCCAAGTCTTCCAGGTCATTTACTAATTCCTTGGGGACTTTTCCAAGGGCACCAATTAGGTCTGTTGAAGTTTTTTCCCTCGTCTACTTTAGGAAACGTCCCGAGTATCTTACGATGAAGACAGCCCAGGTATTAATCCCTTTGATGAGATTTATGCTATGTGGTTTGATTTCGTGTAGTTTTCTTCTTCTCCTGAGGTATTTAATATGTTCTTCCATTTATGTCTTTTTCATAGTGTCCGATTTATTTTTATCATTATTATGATGCTTCTTACAATTTTTTCGTACCACTGTTAGCAGATGGTCTTTCCTTGGAGTCTGAGTAACAGCAAGTCTTCTCAGGTTTTAAGGACTTTTTCTAGCAAGGTCAGGTATTTATCCTTCTTTTCAATTTCTTTTATATTTACTCTGTGGTCAGCCGGGACGGCAAAGTCCACAATTTTGTAAGTTGGCTTTTTTTTTTGTTGATTATTATAAGGTCTGGTTGTCTGGTCGAGATTAGGAGATCGTTTGTATGATGAAATCTCATTATTATTATTATTATTATTATTATTATTATTATTATTATTATTATTATTATTATTCAATTCAATAACTAACTGACGTTGATTTTAATTGTAATATAAAAGTATTCTCATCCTCCAAAGTTAATATTCAGTGTAACACAAAAATAGAAATATAAATATTTTCCATCATCTATAGATGTTTTTTTTTCAATGTGAATAGTAATGAGCGTCATTCAATAAATAACAGGAATTTTGCAACGATTCACACGTGGAAACATAATTTTTTTTCACTATAATCTCCGTCCTTTAAAACACATCTTCCCCTCGAAGAACCATCTTTTGTATTTCTTTAGTATAAAAAATCAGCATAGACTGAGATTTAGCCATTTCCTCGTGGTGTTCTTCACTTGATTATTGGTCGAAAACTTTGTTCGACGCTAGAATTCTTTAAAGAGGGCCAAACAGGAGGAAATCAAAAGGGACCTAATCTGGATTGTAATGAGGATGTGGCAGCTTTTCCTAACCTAACCTAATTTCCAATGGTTTTGCTGCGGTATGAGGCCTTAAAATTTCCTGGGGAACTGACCTTAGAAAAATCAAGGTCATTATACAAAATGTTGGTTACTGCATAATTGTTCAGAAATGTCCGCTACTGTAACTCTTCTCTCAGCAAGAAATCAACACTTTATTTGAATCCACAATTTCAGCCGGCGCTTGCCGTTTTTGGCCTGCCTAGCCTCTTTCCATCATCAATAATATTTCGAAATCCTTTAAACAATCTAGCATTTTCTTTCCTTTTTTTTTCGCTAAATCGTGCTTCTTCGTTCACATCCTACGTCCTTCTATATAATTCACATGGTTTGCACTTGTCATCCACCAAAAATGAGGTGACCTATCTCTGTTCAAAAAAAGTCTGTAGAACTCCTAAAATTTGACTGGTAAGCCTCAAAACCGTAAACCTTCTCATTGATTGTTTCAACCAAAATAATCTCTTAAAACCCTTTCCAATCGAAAGATTATGGTGAGATGAGGTCATTACATCACACCCTACATATTATGATAAATTGTGAAATGTGTGAATTACAAGTACCAACGTTTATATACATATCAGCTATGCTCCTATAGTCAAATCATTTTTTTTCTATTTCTCATCTATATTAACTAATTTATTATGATATATTTCGACAACTTCCTGGCGTTAGTTTTAATATTTATAAGATATTTTTTAATTTTTTTTTTTTTTTGAAAAATAGACAAACGTCTGTCTTTGTGAATAGAAAAGGAAAGGTCTATACACAATGAAGACGATAAGGAGGTGTGTGGGTGTGTGTATCAGAGAGAGAGAGAGAGAGAGAAAGAGAGAGAGAGAGAGGTTAATGTGACAAGCTAACTTAAGGTAATGAAGACCTACATTTTCAGTTTTTTGACAATGTGCCACATTTCTTTTTTCGTAATTTTAATTTTTTCCGAGAGAATAAATATTGTACAGAACTTGTGTCATTTCGGTGAACGTGGTGGGAAAGAAATATTCAGAATTAATGTTTTGTTGTTGTGAAAGAAATAAGTAAGAACTTTTGGGTCACTAAATGTTACTTGCTTAGTTAAACTAAAGATAGTGATGACTGACATCTTCTCAAACCCAAACGTTTGGCCCCATGCCATATTTTTTGTGTTTACAGGAAAATAAATATCAATGCTGACTTGTAATTACTTTTAGAACATCATTTTTTTCAACCGGTTAACTTAGTATTTTGCCATATTAGATTTCTGATAGAGAGACTATGCGTGTGCATAAGTGTACTTCAGACTTCATGCCAATGACTGTGCTGCGATGTTAGTTGTCAGGAGTTTTTATTGGCTGTATTTGCCAGCCAACAGTTCTTTTTATATCTTCTCGACTGGTTTGCATGCCTATAAGGTTAGGGAACCCAGTCTGACCAACTATCAACTCAGAGTCAAGGGAAGAAGAAATCCAAATCACTCAGGAATGAAAGTATCTTTATAAATATTACTGCACATTACTCTCAGCTGATGAAAAAAATTATATATAATGACGTCACCAACCTTTATATTAATAACCCACATGAATTAGGAAAACAGGCCAGCTTATTTTTGATATAAAATAGCCAGAAACATTACATCCAGGATTTAACAAAAAACATTTTCACTGATGGTATAGATCTAATCCCAAATAAAAAAAAAACTATTGCCAATTCGACAAAAAATACATCCAAACCCTTGGAATAGCTACGGAAGCTAAAATGGTACCAACGCATGCCACTTTAACCTTAGTATACTTAGAGGGAAATCTATTCGAAATCATAAGGAAAAAATACTGTAAGAATATAACAACAGAATCTATTTTATCTTGGAAAAGATTCCTTGATGACTGTTTTATATTTTGGAAATGCTCCTGAGGTAAGATTAACGATTAACGTAACTTATTCCAAAACCTACCCTGAAAATAGAATTCACCTTTGAACACAATCTTAAAGAAGTACTATTTTTAGACAACGCCATTAAAAGTTAAAATGACCAAATTATCTCCGATATTTACCTAAAACAAACCGGCACCCCATAATACCTCCATTTCAAGAACCGCCGTCCGCAAAACAGTATGAAATCCAGTCCTTATTCCCTAGAATGTAGGATATATAGCATAGTCACAAACGAAAACCTTTGACAAGCCCACCTAGAATAACGCGTAACCCTCGTATAGAGGGGATATCCAGCAACATTAATAAATAAGGGATTCAAAATAGCATTAGAAGTATTATGATCCGCCAAAATAACATAGTAAAGAACAGCCATTAACATATATTTCAATATGCAACAAAAACAAGCCAAAACTATTCAAGGAAATATCAAAGAATCCACTTAAACTTAAAAACTAGGATAAAATCAAAAACATACAAGACATAAAAATCATTAAAACAAATGATAAACAAAAAAATTAAAAAAACACACTAATCTCATATAAATTTGCGAAACACAAGCCCATGGAGTCTCAAAATGGAAAAATACAAGATGTGTAATTTGTCATGTAACCATAGAAAGAAAATCCTATATTTCCGAAAAGCCGAAAATAACGTTCAGAATAAATAGAAATTGAATTTACAATTAAAAGCAGTGAACAATAGAGCCTCTTTACATAAAATGAACTTTAAAATTTCTGATTAGATAAAACTTTATATATCAAAATCCCTTTATGAATGCATCAAAGGAAGGATGAAAACAAAAAGACAAAATCCACCTGCCACTCTTGAAAATATATATTGGTACTAGCGTAAGTATTCATAAGTATAAATATGCGTATACACACTAAGAAAACATACTTATCTATACATCCAAAAACATTTACATACAAAATATGTAAATATACAAAAAAATGAAAAACACTATTTTTTCAGGGGAAGATTTTATCTATAGATGTATTATTTACCAACGTTAAACGTTTCAGTTTTTCATCAAACCATCATCAGGACATTTAATATGTAATTTTATGTATTCTTAATGATACGCTTTATTTTCTTAAATGAAACAGAAAATAATGAGAAAAGGTTTAATCTTCTATTTCCGAAAGTGGCGTTCTATTTCAGCACTGAGCGATGTAATTAGTGTTCAAATTTTATTTCAAAGCGTAGCGTATTTATTTAAAGTTGATATTATAGTATTAAAAATATCATTTTATATTTATCTATAACTATTTTACCGCCCTCTATTTGTTTTTTCCCTCACTTCCTCTACTCTATTATATAGCTGTTTTGAATTTCAACATGGAATTCCTTTCGGTCAATTATTTCTGAGACTGGGACTGTACCTTATAACATCGCAAAATTTTTGCCTAAAAGTTGATCTCCTCTTTTAGTTACGAATAACTCCTCAAAAGCTCCAAATAAATAATATAAACCTAGAAGCAAATCTCTAGCCAGTCTCGACATAAAATCATTATACACCTATATTCCTGTTAAAATATATAAAACGCTTAAAAAATCCGTTCAAGAAAAACCAATGCTACATTATCCTTAAACAAAATAATAAGAATCTGAACATAATTCTCTGAGGATTGAATTTTTCAATATAATGGTATTTTATAAACCAAAAAATTGGTTAACTATGAGATTAAACCCTCGGGAGGGTCCATACATGGCTATTTCTTTAATTTCTTGAATGTAATCCTCTTAGATTTATAATACCAAAGATTTTAACTATTCCCCTTATATAGATGAGATATTACTTATATGTACTAGGTACAATGACTTAACAAAAATTACGAATAAAGTAAAGAAAATCAAACCTACCATTGATTTTATTTACGAACTTGAAACTAACAACACTTGACCTTTCGTAGATATTTTACAAATTGATAAAAACAACAATATAGAATTTAAGGTTCGTCATAAATCCACAAATAAAAATAACCGTTTTACTCTCATCATAACAAGAAAAGAAAATGTAAAAAAATAATCACCATTTTTTAAAATCTTACAACTCTTAGCTTATCAACATCAAATTTTTAAATGATGAATTTGTCTACGTAGAAAACTGCTTAGGACAACTTCAGTATCCTAAATCCATGTGTAAAATGTGATATGATAAAAGCTTCCAAACTGTCCAAACGTAACAGGTTTCCCAACATTCTTACTATAATTTTTCCGATGTTTATCTATTACACATATTAACTATTCTAGCCAATAATTCAAGCACAAACATCATTGAAAAATATCTTTGACAACCTTATAACTAAAACAGTTCGAAACTATTCAAAAGAAATGATGAATATTCTTAGTATTAAAAAAAACAAAAAAACAAATCCAACCCTGATCAAAGCATTTTTGCCATTCAATGTCTGTATTATATCATAAAAATACCTGGGTGAAATATTAAGTTCAATCTCTAAACACATTTACAAACACAAAAGAGACTTGAAAAAAAAGGCAACGAAAAGAACAGAATGGTCATACATAATTTAGAAACTAAACATAGATTTAACTTACAAAATTTTGTAATATTAATTAATATACATATAAAAATACCGAAAAACTGTTTAATCTAGCATTATTTCTAATTATAAAACAAACACACTTTTTTTTCAACTAATCTCCTTACTTAGTCAAATTAATTGTAAAGGTTACACGATTTCTTTTTCGAAACAGTTTCCATCAATTACTTTTTAAAAATCTATACTCACTTTTATTGTAGTTCTAATTACGCTTCTAATCAAAATTCTTCTTAAATTACTGCAGCAAAATAAAGTAGAGGAAATATAAAGGAAAGAAAGGAAAATAAAAGAAGGAAATAGAGATTGGTTGAATATATATATATATATATTAAAATATATACATACATATTAAAATTCAAAGTTAAACGCTTTCTTATTTTTTTCGTTTTATTTGAAAAAGAAAACAAACAAAAACAAATTAAATATAACTAAAAGCGTTTTGGTTGTTACCATTATCACGACATTCATGTTGTAATGATGGTAAGAACCAAACGTTTAACGTTTGCAAATAATTCAACTATAGATAAAGTATTCTCTGAATACTTTATTTTTATCCTATGTGTACATTTCCATGTATATAATTTGTTCTGCCTTATTCTAAGGTTCTTTTTCTCCTCCATACACCTCTCATCTCTGTTTAGACCCATCTCTGACCATCAAGCTCACCTGCCTTTAAAATTCATAGGGTCACAACTCACCGAGCAAAGAAGCAAACAAATCCTTAGGTCACCTAGCACCACATCATTGAATTAGTGATTTTCGTTAAGACTGGCAGCCCTCTCAAATTTATTGTACGATCCAGACGTGTATTTGCGTTTTCTAAATCTTTATTTACCTTGAGGCTACTGGAGAATATTGAAGTCTTCTTCAGTTTTTTCCTTTTCTTCGTTTTATGTTTTGTGTTTTACGTTTTATGTTAATACCACCTTATTTTTACTTCATATTTATTGTCTCAGATTTTCTTTGTATTCTACTTCATTACTTTATTGTTTTTTCTTGCTATTTCCTTAAACTAATGCCTTAGTTTTTCGCTGCAAGACGAGGCCAGAAAAGTAAAAAAAACATTGAAGACAGATTTCTACCGACAAAAACCTATGAAAGTTGATTTGTTCTCTTCTCCAGAGGAAGGGAAATAACTTCGACAAAAAAAAAGTATTTCTCATGATAAGCAAAATGACATGTACGCTCATTGTCTCACACCCAGAAGATTTGACTGTTGGCTGCCGATAGCAATTTTTCTTAGGAAACATGAAGTTACACGTGCCAAGAATTACGAAATGATTCAAAAAGGAAAGCTTTCGAAAGACCTAAAACAACAGTCTCCGCCTAGAAAACAGAATTAGATCTTTTAAGGAGAGAACAGCAACTCTAAGTAGAAAAAATGAGCGTTAACTTTGAAATAACTACTTTTGAAAAAAAAAAAAAAAAAAAAAATGCGAAAATAGAGGATCTCACAAACTAATGTCTCGAACTGCAAGAATTCCCAACTTGGTTTTCGAGTCTCCTCCTTCTTACTTGTGAATTTAATGTAAAATGATTCCCCGAAGCTACAATCAACAACTTCGGTGCTGAGGATATGTGCCTAGCCCGCTTTTTGTCTAGAAATTTGAACTTGACCAAAGAGTTCAATATCCCCAAAAGAGTGGCCGATCAACATATCTGAACAGAAATTTACCCAGGCATAATGCCAACTTATCAACCCCAACGTGAATACAATTGCTCCACGGAAGATGTCATAGTCACTTCCCCGCCTGAAGATAACTTAGTCTGAACGTCAACAGATTCGACAACCCAGGAAGATTCGGAATTTGGAAATTAACTTTCGTATATTCGATTTGCGGAACAGACATATCATATACAGAGGAACTTGAATTATTATCCAAAGAGCTAGGTGCAGATTCCTCGGCACATGTGAAAATATTAAGAGCCCTCTATATTACAAACCGGCGTACGACTTAGAGTTAGTATCAGTACGCTTACATGAGAAAAAAACACGAAGATACTTCATTTCAAAGACCTTTCCTAAATTAACCAACAAAGACCTGCCTCAGAATGCTAGAACTCGTAGATCTGCTACAAGAGATTGCAACGGTACAAGACGACAGAAGTTTATCCAGAATGTCCTGTTTAAATACAGCAAGAGGTCTGTACCTTGTGCTTTGATGCGGCTTCAGGAGAAATGGATGACTCATGGTAACGAATTTTTGGTCAGACACAAGATGCACTTTCCATCGTTCACGTATTTTGCCGAATTTATTTCGAGGGAGGAATTTATTCAAAACGAGCCCACTTCCCGCTTAGCACCGTACTTCTATCACAAAAGACCAACCAGAGATTAAAGCCAATTTTTTATCTACATGTAAAACAAAATGAATATATAAACCTGCAACCCAAACAGACAAATGGATCACCAACCCGGAAAAACTGTCTTTTCTACAAAACACCAAACCCACTCAAACTCCGCAAGAATTTTAGGCGCGAACTATTAGCTGAAGGAAAGAGGGTACAAAAGAAATCTTATGTAAGTTTTCGTTGCTGATCCTCTAGAGAAGAACGCACGTCAGGAGTGCTCTGTCGAAGTCCACTCTGTCGAATGTAAGAACAGAGATCACATTTCCACCTTCTACCCCAAGTCTTAATGCTCTACGGGAGATAACACCTTTCTAACTCACCTGAACTCAAAGTATACCAAAATTCAAACGTCTTGTGTCGCATAACGTTCTTGTTCAAAAACCTGCTTCATAAAGTTATTTTCATCAGAAGTCGCCTAGAAATCTATAAAGGTCTATGCCACAATGGACTACCAAAGTAATCATTGGTTAGCTAAATTGGAATTGTTCAACAACTTTAACATGAAGGGTCCCTTAATATTGTCGGCTCTACACATACGCGATGGTTAACAGAAACGTCTGAAAGGAAAGATACAGGCTTCGTCGTTCAAACTTCCTACGAGTTTTTCCTCCACTGAAGGAATGTTCTTAAAAATTTGACGATACTTTAAATATTCCGTCTTCTGAAGTGACGATTTAACGGTAGGGTGTAACGTTGACTCACCGACCCGGCACTATTTCGAACATCGATAGGCGTTTCACTTCTCAAAAACAAGACGGACACGTTGCTTCAAATACGGAAAGTATATTACAATTACTAGTTGCCAGACACGAAACGAAAGAGGAAGACAGAATGAAAGATAAACTCTTACATAGAAACGCCTTGAGATTCAGGGGTAGTAAACGAACAGAAATACCCGACATTTACTCCTTCACCCCACTTGCATCCTCGCCCAAGAGGGCTCTGAAGTTAAACCGAACGTTTTTGTATGAGAACTCTGAACTCGACTGCCCAACTTACTCGACTTCAAAAAAATGTCTTGCTTATAAAATATAGCTTAATTATTCCATTCACTAATGATAAAAGGATACGGGCCTTTATTTTTTTTCAATTCAAATTAATCTTATCCTAAGTCAGGTGACAGTATGTGTACTTTTAAATATCTGGCATACCACTACAATTTCAAAACAAATCTCCCATATGTCTTCCAAAACAACCTGTCAATCCAACATCCTGCCGACAGTGGACTCACATGAACTTCCCGACATACACTTTGATTCAGAGTTCCTTACCAAGTGACAATTTATTAATAAAAAGAAAATAATTACCTAATATAATTAATTATCATCTTTAATTATATTATACCGATACTTTCAACATTCCACTAATTCCGTTAAACCTGATAGGGTCCTATCTATGGGTCAAATAGAACTAAAACGTGCCATTAAACCAAACCGAATCGCTCCATAGAAATATTCCCGCTTTGAACCTAACAGCCAGAATCCATCTCCTCGAAAGTAATATACTAAGCGTCTACAGGATAATGGAACAGAAAGACTTACCCACTGTATTTGTGTCGCTAAACGCACAGATCTTCGTTGGGTCGTTGTGAATTACACGTGTTTGGGCGCAGCCCGTGAGAGTAAAAACTTGAACTTTACAAAACTAAAATTCTAAATAACGGTGGATCCCCTTTGGAAGAACTCATCGTGGAAGACCCTCTCTTTCAACGCATGACTATCAGATTGCCTTCTGACTTGACGACAGTGGATTTGTTCGGATAATGAATTGCTAAATGAAGCTCAACAACAAAAGTAAGAGGAAAGCATCTCTGCTTTCCAGTGGAACGCTTACTAAATAAAGGAACACAAACGATTCATCAATTTTGAAACAAGAGACATATCTCATAGAAACATTTTTTCGACTTCTTTGGAAAGATGTTAAAAAACATACCGAATTCGCACTTGTTGGACGGTAAAGAATGCTAGTATCTCCTTGTGTTTGGTGTTTATTATCCATGGAAACCGGAACGGATCAGAGTGGTGGTTGAATTTAGCGCCAAACACCCGACGTCTTTAAACAACATTCCTTAAAGCACGGGCTTTAAAAAGAGCCAAGAAGGAGTCCTTCAGGGGTTCAGACACAAGAAAATTGCGATAATGGCCGATGTTGAACAGATGTTTTAGTCTTTTGCAAATCCTGAACACGGAAACTGTTTCAGATTCTATTGGTTTGATGTAAATGACCCAGCGAATCTATTTGCCGAGTTCAGAATGTCAGCCCATGTGTTTGGAAATGGCTTCTCAGTACAACGTGGAGCCAATGACGTTGACTATGAATCAGTGAATTTAGTCAATAGAATTTTTTATGTGAACGACGGATTTATCTCTCTTTCATCGACCGACAGAGCCAAGAGCTTGCTTGAAGCAACAGCAAATATATAATCCTTGTAAGTAATTCCACTGTACAAAATTGCCTTTGACTCTCTATCTGTCATTAAAGCATTTTCCACTTCAGAACATGAATACAGTTTTAAATATATCCAAATTGAATTCAATTCACCTCCCACACAACGCAATCTTGGTTTAAAATGGGACCCAGTCGAAAATGCTTGCCTCTTCAAACTAATCACCCCAAGAAAACTATTTATAAGCAGAGGCCTGCTTTGTACTATGAGCAGACTCTTGCTTTACGAGATGCCATTATTTTACGGGTACAATCTCTGGCCAGGGAACTCACACAAAGTTCAGCTGATCAGTATTAACTCTTTCCTGCAGAATAAGAACGATACTGGGTCACGTGGAAGGATTCCTTGTCGTCACTACGGCATATAGGATTTACACTATTAACTTTTTTTAAAATGGCCGTGATAGGAGAAAATTCTAGAAAATAGAATACTGATTCACTTGTTCCCGAAACAAATATGGTGGACGTCGGGAAACTAATAAGTTTCGGGAGCCTATTCATCAGGGAAATCACGTGATTTATGCTCCCAACTAGGTCTGCACCTTTGATTTTATCCCGCGCAAAATAAACGCTGTGTTTGGAAGTGACCACGTGACATTGATTAACTATATATACTCTAGACTTCCAATAACTTACTCTCTTGCCTTTTGACTCCCAGAGACAGTTCTCTTTTTTCTCATTCTTTGCTTTGTGACACACAGCTCAACACACATAATATGGGTGGGTATATAACCTGTGAATTTTTTTATTTCCTATTCTGCCTTTCGGCTGAACTTGTTACAGTCTCACGGACGCACACGACCTCAGACATTTCGTCAAATCCCGAAAGAGACAAACGACCAACTTGGGAGAAAACCCGGCCTTCTAAAATACATTGCAATATTCCTGTGTATTAGTACCTCGCGTGCGTGTACGCACCAAAGACATTTAAAAATTCCTCGCCGATATACAGACATTTCAGTAACAAACGCGCAGCATGTAGATTTGCGTGTATTCTCGGATGTTTCCTCCAGAGTCATTGCTCTTCTAGCTTATTTGAATGTGATCAACTCAGATATTTCCTGGCCCACAGAGTTTGTCTTAAGAAATGCTAAATTAGCATCTGTTTCCCCATATATGATATCATGTCTCAAAATTATAGCTTCCGTGTCGGCTATAAGGGTCATCGATACTTTATCTGAGGAACTGGATCTTGAATCTGACAATTTATTCAACACTGATTGCAAGGTTGTACTCGAATATATCAAAACACTTCTAGTAGATTTGAAGTTTACGTTTGTAATCGAGTGACTCGTGTCAGAAACTTATCTTCTCTAGGAGAGTGGATCCGGGCTGACCGATCAAAATCCAGTGGATGTCATAAACAGTCTTAGAAAAAACTACTTCACTAGCCCAGTCACTTTGGGTGTGTTTGTGTGTGTGATGTCTACGTGGGACAAGGGAGAACTAAGCGTTTCGCTCTTTTTCTTAAAGAAGTTTTTACGATGTGTCCCGAGTTTTAATATTAACAAAATTTTCATTTTCCTCATAGTCATCCTTCATGTTTATGCCTCCGGTATCTTCTGGTAACCTGATTTGGTGAAGATAGATTATTGGCCCTCTAAACAGAAGTTTACATAAATGACGTCGTTTTCAATGACAAAATGGCGACAGGTGTGCTTATTTTTCAACATTGGAAACCAGTTGATGGGGGTAAATCAAGCGAATAACATGAATGCTCAACAATTTCAAAGCAACAATCATGAATGGAAGCAAAAGAGAAAGCTAATTTGTAGACTGGCGCATTGTCTTGGTGAAAGATCATCCCTACAACTAGCTTCTCACCATGATTTTTTAAAAATTTTCTCTCATAGTTACTCCAAGAGATTAACATAATTAGCACGGGTGACAATTTGACCCTTTGTCGAGTTATCCACTAGTTAAACTCATTCTGCATTCTAAAAATGTTATCATGTTTCCGGTTGGCTTTCTTTAGAGCTTGAGATCCATCATGTTTTCATTGTTTGACTACTTTCTTTGGCTGAAAGTGGTATACAAATAACATAAGAAAAACCTGTGGTTCAACATTTAAAAAAAAAACACAACTTTTCCCCCTTCGCATCAGTATATTCCCAATGTTTTTCTTTGTGGTGTGTGTGAAGGTTCTTCTTTCAGAAGGGTTTTCTCCCAAGACTTGCATACACCGTTTAAATAAAAGTCGCCTTGGTGTAATGATTTTTGTCATTGAAAATAGACACGGTGAGTTCAAATCTTGGACGAATCTGTTTACATTTCACATTGCGCTTATAGCCTCGAAAAAATATGAATAAACTATTCTCCTTCGTGCAATGGGTAAAATAGTTAAAAACTGGGCTTTTTAAATAGTTAAAACTGGGCTTTTTAACCTTGGAATGGCAATCCGTCTAGGAGAAGGCAAGTATATACACCGTTTAAAGCCATTTCATAAACATTATGTGGAAAAGATTTTATCACCTTGTGTAGTCACAATGTCCCAGCGAAATTCATTAGGGTAAAAACGTTTGATTAATATATAGGAAACGATGATATAATAAACGATTTTGATTTTTCATCATAAATTTCTGATTCCTGAGATTTAATTATATATAAGAGAATGTTAAATAATTGGGGACTTCGTAATGTTCATGAAAGTGTCTAGCATCAGTTAAGTAATATATTAAGTAATAGATAAGTGAAAACTGTTTTTGACAGGTAGTGTAGGTAATTTAAATATGTTAAACAGTGGAAAGATATCGTGAGCCATCTATTTGAGTGATAAAGGAGAGGGTCAGTTTGAAGCAACAGCAGTGATTGGTTAAGAAGTTACATAAACAGATGACACTGGAAAATTGTTTGAATAATTCATTAGATGCTGATAACTGTTTGAAAGGAAAAAGATGATTTCCACCATGCACGTAACGACTCACAAACGGTCTAATAGATGTATTGTAAGTAATAAAATATGTGCACATAACATTTGGGGTTACAGAAACGAATAAAAAACAGGCAAAGACACAAAGAAACGACATGAAGAAGACCACAAAAAGAACCAAGATGGCATATGTGAGAGTAGATGTAAAAATAGGAACTGACAAAGATAAAAGATATTAGCGATAATCAGAGTTAGAGTGAAAAGCTATATAACATATGAAACTTATTTAGATGATTTCATTTCAAACATTTACGCTGTGTGTCTCAGAATGAAACGAACAAGGTCATATAAATAGCGTCCTAAACTTAATCGAAACATATTATTTTAAAAAAACTGCTTCTCCTCTTTGTCATGTAAAGATTAACTTTTTTTACAAAACAGAATTTTATTTCTGATTATTCTATTCCTAAATATAAAAATGTCAACCTAATTCTCGGTATTTTTCCTTTTCTCACACCATCGCGTTATATATATATATATATATATATATATATATATATATATACATATGGAAAATCTCCGAATATATATACATATTCGGAGATTTTCCAATATATATATATATATTCAGAGATTTTCCAATATATATAATCATCCACAGACAGACTGTTTCGTTCTATCAGAACTCTTCAGTGTAGCTAGACACGCAGGACGCTCGAAGCTGGGATCGAAACCCCTCCAACTTTACGTTAGACTGTGTTGCAGACCACTCGTTCACCAAGCAGACCACGTTGGCTAAGGGAATTTTAAGGTATATATATATATATATAATTGCATCTGTAATTAACTCTCTATCACCCCCTACACACGTATATATATATATATATATATATATATATATATATATATATATATATATATATATATATATATATATATATATATATATATATATATATATATATATATATATATATATATATATATATATATATATATATATATATAAGGCATTCATGGTATAAGTGTAGATTGTAGAATATATATATCAAGGACACATGGTACAGTGGATAGAGGGGTTGGTTTGATCCAGAGACAAATCCCAAAGAGTGTGAATTCAATACCCGGTGAAGACAGGGGAGAACTTTCAGAGGGGAAAATTAACACTGACATCCTTTAAACATGGCTCGTGGAACTAGAACAGTCTACTCCGGTAAACGGAATGCAGAGTTAAGTTCGACATTTCAACCACCTGAAGAAGGTCGGAGCGTACAACGGCCGAAATGTTGTGATAAAGATGGCGACAAAGATGGGGACACTCGTCCAAAAAATGTAAATCATGTATATGTGTGTTTATTTTTTGTCCTAGAAATACAATTTCAAAAGTCTCAAATAAAATTCAATCTACTATGAGTAGAAATGATTTATTGCCTAAAAGAATTTTATTTTTTGTTTTCTAAGCTGATCAATGTCGTCAACAAGTCACAATTTTTGTCAGCTAAAAAACTTAAAGTCGATTATCTTCGGAATATTAGGTGGATAAATCCGTTTATTAATTTTATTTTTGATAGTCATTTTCATTTTTTAAAGTTTTTATTTTCAATGTATTTGTATGTGAAAACACAAATAAAGAAAAATATTTTATTTTCTAACGGAATTAGAAGCTATTCGATCGGGAACTTTGTCTTTCTTGGAATTCATATTTACATATTGTTTTCAGAATTTTATATCCTTCACTTGACATTCATACCTCGTCTGAGAAATTCTTTTGGGACAAAACTTTATAAAGAATACCATATTTCGAATATAGAATTAACGTCCTTAGGTTTTCTCTTTTCCCTGTCTCACTATCTTTTTATTTCTCTCTCTCTCTAGCTCCCTTTCTCTCTCCCTCTCTATCTCTTTATATATATACATATAGTGTAAACCACATATTGTTACGTAATTAAACCGAATATTCTCTATCCCTAAGTAGAATTAATGTATCAGGTTATCAATAATGCTACTATCCAAATAAGGAAAATAAATATGGGAGAGTGATTCTTTGAAGTGTTTGAAACCTTTCCTCTCTTTTAAGGGTGACCAGAGGTCTTGGAGAAGAAGATAAATCATCATATAACACCTCAATATGAAAGTATATAAGTAAGCGTAGCGTAAACACAGAATCAATAGTCACTTGGCCACTTAGTGACTTGCCTATAAAATCATAAAACCAAGAGTTAAGTATATTTCAAACACTGCTGAATAGGAAATGATAGGGAGGGTGATATAGTTAGTGGGGCATTTTGGGAATTGAGGTCTAGTTATTTCTGCGTGGTTTATTACATGACTATATAATCTTGTGATTTTTCAATTTATTTGATCCATTTTGTTTAATTTATGATTTTACTCATTTGAGAATTTTTCACACTAGCGTTAGCTGATGGTTTTCCACTGGAGTCTGAGTGACAGCCAGTCTTTTAAAGTCTCCCGGACTCTTATTAGTATTATGGACAATCCCAACAATACTGTAGTTTGTATGGTCTCAACTCATCCTTTTATTTCCAAGTTCTTCAGTCCCTGTACCGATCATTTTCGTCAATGTACTGAACGGGTCAAATACAATTGGTATCACTGTCACTTTCATGTCCCATTGTTTTTTCAATTCTCTAGCAAGGTCCTGGTACTTATATCTCTTTTCACTTTCTTTCATTTTTACCCTGTAGTCAGCTGGCTCAGCTAGGTCAACTATTAAGCAAGTCCTCCTTCTCTTGTTGATTATTTCTAGGTCTGGTCGAGATTAGGTGATCCGTTTTTATCTCAAAATCCCCGAGAACTTTGTGTGTATCATTTTCCAGGACAAATTCTGAGTTGAGCTTATACCATTTGTTTGTATGGTGAAATTTAAACTTCTTACACAATTCCCACTGGATCCCCTTGTTCAGCCTTTCGTATCTAGAGTATAATTTCCTGCATTCGCTAATTATGAGATTGATTGTTTCGTCACTGTAATCACATAAACTACATTTACTATTTTGTGGCGTCTTGTCTCTTCTGCTTTGACATAATCTTTGTGACGTTGTTTTGTGCTGCTATCAGGAACGATTCAGTTTCTCTCTGAAAGTTTCCCTTTCTTACACTTCTCCAAATCTTCTCGGGTTAGATGTCGCTTGTTTGTCACTGGAAATGTCCATACTTTTGTTTTTCTTCCAATTTTTGTTTTCTGGTTATTTTGGTTCTGTTGATGCTTGAGTTGTTCGTATTGTGTCTGGTCACTGTAATCAGTCTTCCTCTGAGCAAACTCATGTAATATTTGATTCGTTTTATCGATGCATTAACACAATCTTCTATGCAAAAAGTCATCTTCATCCTTCTTTTCACGAAACATACAGTCTGTCTAATTCATCTCTGCGATGTAAGGCCTTATGAATCGTCATGAGTATTCTTGTTCTTGGATCAATTTATTGGAGTCCTTCTTTGGCCCACTTTGAGAATGATCCTATGTATTTATTGATTCGATGAGATTTCTACTCTGTAGTTTTGTTTCGAGAAGTTTTCTCGTTCTCCTGAGGTATTTAATTTTTTTGATTCATGTCTGCATGTTTAATGGTGTCCGCTTCCAAGCATCACAAGATTTTAAGTTTCCTTTTCTCCGAGCGTTCTGATGTTGTTCCATTTTCATTATTAACACGGTACATTTTTCTTTGTCAAATTCCATCCTTATATCTTGAATATATATTCTCACTGTTTCTGTTAGAGTTTCGAATTCTTCTTCATTTTTTGAAAATTATTTGGTGTCATCCATGTATATTAGATTTTTTTTTCTTGCGATTTATAAAGATTGTGTCCTCCAGTCCATTTCCTATGCATTTGAATGAGCGGCATCATTGCAATTACAAATAGTAATGGTAATAGCTCATCTCCCTGGAAGATAGCCTTTCTGGATTTTTACCTCTCTTAAACTTTTTCCCCATGTCAGTTCAACCCTCCAGTTTTCCATGGTATTTTCGATAAACTTTATGACTTTGCCAGATATCTTGTACATTCTGAGATAGTCAATCATCCAGCTTAGCGGGACCATATCATATAACTTTTGTTGTCAATCCACACCATTGCTAGGTTTTTCCGTCTCGTCCTGCTCCCCTTGAGGATGTGTTAATCAATCTATTGTAGCTCCCAGTACTTCTGGTCAACTTGCAGCATCATTTCTATGCCTTGAGGAAGATTGATGGGCTTATTAGTGAATCTCGTACGTCTCCTTCCTAATTTGTACCGTTAATATTTTCCATATCATCAGTGGGGACGTTATGGGTCCGTAGTTGTTTGGGGACTGTTCTTTTAAGGAGACCTTCTTAGATCAATGTGGGTATTTTTTTGTCCTCCATTCTATTTTGTCTATTTCCTCTCAGTATTTATTTATTTAGGTAGCCAGTATGTCATAGATTGGATCGAATATTAAAACCAGTATCTATGTATACCATTATGGCCTGTCATTTTCCAGCTTGGTACTTTTTGAGTGTTTCTCTGAGGGAATCGAATTGTATTTTTTCCTTAAAGCCTTCTTCCTCTCTTTTTAACTATTTTCCATATTGCTTATCTATTCGACTTTTCTGTTATGCTATCTACGTCCCCATGTTTTGCTCTAAAACTTTTTTGTTTCCATGTCATCTGGTCGTTGGTGTGATTTCGTGCATTCATCCCCTAAATGCCAGTAGAAAATTTTTCGTTGTTTTGGAATGTCGTGTATTGTTTTACCTAGTCTCAATATATCTTTAATTTTCCTTCTTTTGCCACTGCTTTCTAGTTTATTTCTTTTTGTTGTTTATTTTACTTGTGCTGCTTTTTACTTTTCGTTCTACCATGTTCGAGCTTTCTCTCTTGGTTTTTTCTTTTTTACTTGATGTCGTAGATTTCCAGTAGAATTTCCTATGTAGGTTTGGAATTTCTGTTCGGGATCCTTAGGAGAACGCAGCTTTTACATTTTGATGAGAAAAATAATCATTATTTTTAATGTTGGCCTCAGTTTATTTACGAAAACCTAATTTTCTATTTATGGAACTTTTTGCGTGTATATGTGCAGATGCGGTGTCAACGATACACGATATTTGACAGAATCACCATAAAAAGCTGATTAAAAATATTCGCGAAATTATCTTATAGTTTAACGACGGATGAAAATATAGACCTTTTGACTCACGTTTTTTTATGTGTTGGTTAAATATACTGACCAAATTAATTTGCACATATTTTTGCTAATCTCTTCGCATAATTCTCTTTTTTGAAAAAAGATTCAGATATTGACCAAGAAAATTTAATTAACAAACAAACAAACAAAACGTCCCAAATAAATAGCCATAACTCATGGTCGTTATTGTATGAGCATTAATACAAAAATAAACTCAACTAAAATTAAATTGAAATAAGGTTTCTTCGAAACTAGCGACTCCAATTTATTTTAGCAAAAGCCAAAACAAGTATGACAATGATATAAAGTAATGTTTTGTGTTTTTTTATTATTAGTTTATTTACAGTTAAATAAAACCAATCTAATCTAGGAGAGCTAATTCGATAGTTTTTGCCATGCGTAGTATATGAACAAAAGCTCCCTAAACCCTATGATAGATGAAATGACTTGTGTATTGATGGAAACATTACGAGCAAATTGAATACTGAAGAGTATTGTCTGATAATAATTCTCATTTTGGTCTCTTAAGACTTCCCCGGCACAGATACCAAAGAGAGAGTCAAGTCACGCCATGGGGTTACAAGGGACGTGATTTGAAGCCCACAAATTACAATGACTATACGAGGAGAGGTGAGATTTTGTATATTGGAAGATTTTGTGTGGGAGTGTAATTACAAGTGCTGTGAGTAGGAGGCATCGACAAACGGGAAAGGGAGTCAACTTATATGAAGGGAAATCAGTATTTGTTCAGAAGAAATTTGACTGAGATGAAACTTAAAATAAAAAAAAGTAAACAAATAAACAGAAAAAAACAGGAAAAAAATATTAGGAAAAAAAGAATAAGAAGTCTTCGGGCTTCTTGTCAAGATTGATAAAATAATACCCTTTTTATCACGGTAATTCTTATCTCTTTATACTCTATTAGATTTAAGCAGTTGTTTCATTTATTATAATTTCCAGAATTTCTACAGGTATGAATATGCTTAATCCCTTTGCCATGGATAAGACATTATACAAATTGAATTTCGAGTTCACATTCCCCTAGACTTGTTGCCTTACTAAGACACGATCCCATTCTGATTTACTATTTCTCACACGTGAAGGGAGAACAGATAGATCTATGCCTTTTCCAAGTGAGAAGGAAAAGACCAACAAATTAGTCGAGACTTTGAGCGCTGGTCATCGATTCTATTTCGTATAATAATAAACATTTTACTTATGTTGCTTCAAATTTCCAGCAACTTCCAATGGCTTTGAGACCAAATTCAAAATAATGACTCAATGTTGTCAAAGCGAAAAAATCGTATGCGCAAATATATCATCTTAAACATTATATAGATGAACTGCTTATATATCATCATCATCATAATCATCAATCATGTTGATAGCACGGTCCCTTAAGTCTCTCACTCGCTATCCATCTCAATCGGCCATCACGTTCAACAGGTCTTCTAGACTGCTTTTTATGTCCATACAGACCTGATTTATGTAGTTTTTGTTGGTCGGCCAACACTCATGTTAATGTATAAAATCAATAAGAGAATGGCATTTTTAGGTTCGGTTTTTTAGGTTAAGTTCGTCCATACTTCTCCAGCAATGATCAGCATGTTTTGTTCGTCTTACTTCCACGATTAGCGATGCAGGAGGTAAGTAGTCGTAATACGGCTGCTTTGTTGGGTACTGCTTACAGGGTTTGTTTAAAACTGCACGTTGCATTTTCGTATAATCCCATCTATTTTTTTTTCTCCGAGAGTTATGTTAGAACCCATGGTACATCCATACAGTAGTACTGATACAGCCATAAATTAGAAGAAATCCCGTTCTATTTTAACCGAAAGATAAAATTTCCATATGATTGGCAACCTGTCAATAGCGTGCCACATCTTCCCTATTCGTCTGTGGACACTAATTTCTGTTTCTTTAATTGAAATATTGTTGGTGAGTTATGTAAACTGGTCTATCTATTTCAGAGACTCACACATCTTACATTATGTCACTGAGTGAATTTCCCTGGTTAGTTTTAATAAATAAAATCACCGGTCGGTCCACATACACAGAGAAAATTAATCCGAGGCAGTGTAATGGCTATCTTTTGAAGTTTATGCTGGACGATCTGAAAATTCAGGCGAAAGTTTTCAAGTAAGAAGGGGATATCTCTCGTATGAGAGGATCTGACTGTTAGAGAAGAAAGGCAGTAGAAGGTACTTGGGTGAAAAAGAGTGTATGCGACTATCAACCAGGGCATTTAGAAAATTCTGATCCACACAATCGAAGATTCTAGATTCTGCCCTACTATTTTACCCATAGCTGGAGAGAGAATAATTGGATTTATACATTTCACATGGGTATTCATTGTTGAAATGCTAACCACCTCCCTGACAATTTGAACTCGTATTACTGTGTCCATTTCCAACAACATTATCCACCACGACAACCTTCAAAGGTTTTGAGTAGAAGTTGTGTCCAAATTAACTTTGGCAACTATTCAAAATTACAATGCAAATTCACTTTTTAGTTTTCTTCAATCAAAAATATCAGTATAGAAATAGTTTATGTTTAAAAACTTAATTATGAAAGATAAAGTATATTTATCATTCAAAACTCTAAAACATGAATAAATGAAAGCTTTTTTGTGCTGACAATAAAATGTTGCTTTTCTTGCGTATTTTCCTTCGTAACTTTCAAAACCAAACATTCAGAAGATAATTAGGTGTTTGATCAGAGAATTAAGAATGACTGCCATATTTTGACAAATGATAAACTTCATTACCACCAGAATTAATACTCAAATATCCTTGTTTGAATTGTGTATAGGGTCAATAGGGTCCAACCTTTTAATATGATTTTTATGAATCTTCATATGTCTTTTTCTGCTAGGACTCTATTTGTACTCTTCCAACACACAACATATGAATTACCCTGAGGGTGTAGTGGTAATGAAAGTTTAAAAGCTTCTTGATTTTTTTAAAAAGCTAATTGGGTCTTATCAACCGAGACAGACATCAACTCGCGACTAGCATGGACAGCTATCAATAGAATATCGGTCATGTAAAAGTCAGACTTGACTGATAAAATGAAACGCAGTTGTTTCCAAGCAGCGGTCGTGACGATACTGCTGTATGGATGCACTACATATTGGCCTAGTGTTCGCTAATGGCCTGTGAGATCGTGGTTCAATCCCAGGTCGGGTCATACCAAAGTCTCAAAAATGGTACTTGATACATCCTTGCTTAACACCCAGCATTATAAGGTACGTATCACGGGTAAAGTAGAGCATTTCGGTGTAGTAGCTATTGAAAAGGCAGCCTTTGGGTCACCCTCGACTACGGTCGCCAACTTTACTTTTACTTATGCTAGCAGTGGTTAAGTTACATGGTACAAAATCCAGTCACATTATTTTGTCCACTTTTGGACCAATAGCCATGGACAAGGTATGAGACTCATTATTCATCCAGGAACAGGTTAATTAGTTTCACTACTATTCTACAACAAGGATCGATTTGGTATGAAATTGTCCATGAACACTGATATACCATCAAAGAAAGAAATCAAACCGAACCAAATTTATAAACAATAGTTTTAGATTATATTTGCTGTTAACATTTTATAATTAGATGCAATATGAACATTTTGAAATCCAATGTAGTTCAAATAATTTTTAACTTCAACTCAAACAAGTCTATTTCACCCAGATTTCTCACAGATACTACAACCCGGTATTAGAGTAGAACTGGTAGTAATGGCCACGATGCAGAGAACCAACTCAACCCAGAACTCCAGACGTGAGGGGTTACTACCGGATGCAGGTTAGTGACTTAATCCGAACATACGCACACACCCACTTACACAAACTTACATACACTCATACAAACACACACGCACACACACATATATATATATATATATATATATACTATGTGGGTGTGTGTTCATTAAACCCTGACAAATTAATGAATCTTGGATACCAACACGGAGAAGCACTGGTGTATAAAATGAGAAACTTATTCAAGCCAAAATTAATGTTTTTACGAATCACTGCAGAGTCTCGGGAAAATAGGGGAAAAACAGAAGCAAATAAATGGAAGATTCCAGTAAAAATACTTAATTTATTATTCCAGTCCATTCCTCTACAAAAGAACCGGAAAGAACGCACTGATTTCTTTCACACTTTACAAAAATCCAGGGCCGAACTCTATTGTAATGCTTTATCCCGACATTTCATCTACCTCTTGTTAACCGTCTCATAGCAATTATATTCCAAAAGTCCTTCGTTAAGACACGAATGGTGGACACGTTCTTATCACGCAATGACAGACCTATACCGTTGAATTATTAAGACCTTTAGAAAGGCCTCATTTGGGTTTAGAGCGCGTACATTTCTAATCTATTTCTCACTATTTCTATCCACGCTTCACTCCCAAAGGCGAAAGATGCATATATAATCGGCCTTATTCTGCCAGAGAGGCTTTCATTAATTCTTGATTTTTGTCAATCATATTTTCCTGATTTTCCATACATTTCTCTTGTGAATCATTAGCAATACTTTCGCATTATAGACTTATTCCATTCAGTAGCGCCTAAGTTAACTTAAATTCAGTTTTTCCTGATTGACAATATATTTCTTTTGCAACTCTTTCCTGTGATACTATTAAATAGCATTATTTAAAATTGCATTTTTTCGAGCCACAGGTAGAATTTTTATAACAGGAATTCTTGATGTCATATCACTCTCCAAAAATTCTTGTATTTAAACTACGTGGTTCATTCAATAAGTTTCCACACTTTTTTTGTACAGATATTTAGAATTGTCGTGCTATACATCTCATGAGATGACTGACCAATTTTTATGATTTCAGATTCAAATGAACAGCTACAGCAGCAATTGGAATACACCTTCTAAAGCCTGATTGTTACAGCTGGTGAATTTCAAACATGCAATCTGGACTTTAGAAGAACGATATGCAATACAATTCTGTTTTAAACTTGGAAAAATGCCACAGAAACGTATGCAATGCTTCAGACTGCTTTTGGAGCATCATCAGTTATTGAGTGGCATAAGAGATTCAAGGAAGCCAGGGAGTCTGTGAGGGACGATGAGAGGTGTTAGAGGAATAAGGAAGTCAATACACCTGAGTTGATTGGCCAAAGGGTTAGGGAAAGCGTTACTATGTTGAGATTTTAAGGGAGTTCAGGAAGAGATTCGGTCGGAAGAGACCAGCACTCTTCAACTCGAGTCAGTGGCAATTCTAGCAGGAGAATTCTCCCAGGACAATGTACGAGTCCACAACTCCATCCTTGTCTCAGACTATTTGACCAAGATGGGCATCAAGACAGTTCCTCCTCTTCCCTATAGTCCAGACCTTGCTGCCTGTAACTTTCGGTTATTCCCTAAGCTCAGAGGCTGTTTTTATGAGACAATTGAGGAGATGAAAGGGGCTGTAACGAAGGTCATTGACATTCCCACACAAGCGGACTTCCATGGGGCGTTCCAGAAGTTGTTGGAACGGTACAACAAGTGCATTACAGCTGGAGGAGATTACTTCAAAGGGGACTAGAGTTTTATGTGTGTCCTATCAATAAAAGTGGCCATACGAAAAAGTCTGGAAACTTATTAAATTATCCTCGTATCTAAGCAATAATTGTTACTAGAGAAAGTTATTAATAGCATTAGTTACTTAAAGCCTTATAATATCATGCAAATTATCGGTGTTAGATAGCAATATCTGAAACCATATATCTGAGTATTTCTATTTATTCTATGTCTTTTTAAACCCTCCTACTGACTTATGTTCACAGGAGTTAAAAAATGATTGTTATTTGATAATCCAAATATGCACTTTTCCTGAGAATGTAAAACATTTTTTGATTACTGCTCTTTTTTGGCAGATTCTTCCATAATGTTAGCAATCGAGTTCTCGGTGGTCATCTGTTATTGATTGGGATTATAAAAAAATCATTCACACACACACACACACACACACACACACACACACACACACACACACACACACACACACACACACACACATATATATATATATAGTTTGTATATGTATATCTATATGTATGTGTGTGTGCATCAGATAATCAGACTAATACTTTTGGAGATTATTTTGTATTTTTCCCTTTGCTTTTATCACAAAGTCACTGCTCTTTAGGGACGATTTAAAGTCCATAGCTTTTAAAGTATTTTGATCATCTTTCATCATTATAACGTAATGTTAGTTGCAGTGTAGTAGTGTAGTGAAACAAATAATCTTTTGTGTTTAAAGTTCCCTGAACGATTCGGAGAAATATTTTTGCGCACCCACACACACACACACACACACACACACACACATATATATATATATATATATATATATATATATATATATATGGGGGGACCAAGAATGATAAGACAAATTGGAATATTACGTTTATTTTGTTTATTTTTATTGTCTTCAACTCGTTTCGACCTTAGGTCAAATTTCAGAAGCAAAAATGTAATTTATTTATTGGAGTGCACACGCTGCCAAAAACAATATGTTGGAAAGTCAGAATACACTTTTTATTTTTGAAAAAGAACAATAGACAGAGAATCAAATCTATGAATTAAAGCAAATTGATATTTGTTGAACAATACTTCCGCTCAAGCGGTCACGATTTTAACAGAAAAGCAAAATTCCCCACCATGAAAGAATGAAAAAAAAAAAATATAAACAAAAAATCAGTAAATGAAAAACAAGAATATAAAGACATAAAAAAGTCTTCAGACATATATGTCACTTGGATTTGATGTGAAACTTAATTATCCTGCCTTGAAATAAAATTCGTCTGTAAAAATATCTATATAAACAAATAAACTAGCCGGTCAGCCACCACTAATCTAAAAAGTGCTCCTCCAAAACCTAATGAAAAATTTATTTGCCAGGTATCTTCACGGTATATATATATATATATAGGGAGAGAGAGAGAGAGAGAGAGATGAGAGAGAGAGAGAGAGAGAGAGAAGACCTTTAAAACCTGAAGATGGTCTTCATTCGACAGATATACCACGTCACTAGCACATTTCTTGCATATCGGGAATGTCTTCGTGGTGTAACAGTTAAAGTGCTTGAATGCGGAATCGTAATAAATGTGTTCGAAAACCAGTCGCGTTATTACGTTCACTTTCAGACAAATGTCCTTGGGGAAGGTATAAACCCCTTCATTCTCCCAATTTATGCGTTAAATAGTGCCAGTACTCTCCTTCTAAAAGGATGGATTTGGCATTAAACAAATTCTGTTACATTTTAGTAACAGAATTGATAAAAGTATATTTATAAAATTGAATAAGTATATATAAGAGGTGCACTTACGTCTAAACTGTGATATATTCATATTTTTGTTACAGACTTTAAATGCTGAAGATTAATGATTGTAAATGATATTAATTTTGATACTGTTCCCTTAGAAATCATAAAATACAGGTACAGGTACAGGTACAGCAGAGATATAAATTTGTATTTTATAAAAACGATGTTACCTGTGTATATATTTATTGCTAATAATGTATGTATGTAATATGAATGAAAAACTTATATAAAATGTTTATTAATAACTAGAAAATAAGCAGTGTGTGTGGGGGGGGTGTTTGTGTATGTGTGTGCGCGCGCGCAGAAAATAATTCGGTTGGTTAGTTGTTTAGTTGGGTTTAATGGCATATCATTCCTTGTGGTTTATTTAATGCCAAATCCTGTTTATACATTTATATATTAAATATATGATTTATAAATATATTTTGTTGAAAACATTTTCAAACGAGCCCAACTTTACTTTTGTACACAGTTAAATGGTTTCAAGTACTTTTATCGAACAAGAATAGTGGCATTTCCACCTGGACAATGGACCAGTCCACAACTCCATAATTGTCACAGACTATTTACCAAGATGGGGATCAGTTCCTCATCCTCCATATAGTCCAGATATTGCTCCCTGTGACTTTTGGTTATTCCCTAAGCTCAGAGGCTGTCGTTATGAGACAATTAAGGAGATAAAAGACATGGGACGATTACCTACATAGGTGATTGGTTTATGGTGATGAATTTGTTTAGATAATTCAACCAAAATGGCTTTAGGTATATTCCATGAAACCAAGATTTTCTACTAATAAAGATGTTTTGCGTCTTATCTATTTTTAGTTAATGCACTGCTTAAAAATTAACAAACTCTAGTGAGCTAACATTATAATTTATTGCTCGGGGTGTTGTAATGTTGTTGCTATTGCCAATTTTGTCAACAGATCAGTCTTGTTGTTTTATTGTAAACATAAAAGTAAGCTTGATAATTTTGATCGCAGTGAGTAAATCAATAATTCAGCAGCTCTCTTTAGATCAAAGACATTTGGCATGATGTTTTTCCTTATAAAATAGTTATTTATGAGTTGCAGTCACCATCTTCTTCTGAAAGATGGCCATATATCGAAACAAGTTTTCTTTGACCAGATATTTGTGTTGACTTCTAATGCCTTATAAAGATAAGGTCAAGTAGAAATGCAAACACTTACAGATTGATTTAAATAAGATGGAAAACGTTGCTATTGAACAGAAAATCATGGCGAACGTAAAATTTGATGCAGATCAAAAGGTAGATTTCAGTTGTGATTAGCGGGAAGCCATGTTGCTGAAATACTTAACAATTTGTACAAAATCTTAATGCTCAAATTTCGAAAGAAAAAGCATTAACTATTTGTGAATAAATTTTTACACGTAAATGATTAACATTCATTAAAAGTTAACTAGATGAATTTTCAAGGTGATCTACAAGGTATGTAGTGTTAGGACAAACAACCGATTAAAAAAACTTTAGGTAGATAATTGTTTAAGTGTTACCCATTTAAAATTATCTTCAACTATTCTTATACGTGGACAGCACGTAATTTTCATTACATACATACATACATACATATACGAGGATCATTAAATAAATTTCCAGACTATTTTCGTATGGCCACTTTTATTGATAGTACACACATGAAACTCTAGTCCCCTTCGAAGTAATCTTCTCCGGCTTCAATGCACTTGTTGTACCGTTCCAACAACTTCTGGAACGCCCCATGGAAGTCCGCTCGTGTGAGCATGTCAATGACCTTCGTCACAGCCTCTTTCATCTCCTCAGTTGTCTCATGACGACAGCCTCTGAGCTTAGGGAATAACTAAAAGTTACAGGCAGCAAGGTCTGGACTATAGGGAGGGGGAGAAACTGTCTTGATGGCCATCTTGGTAAATAGTCTGTGACATTGATGGAGTTGCTTTGTGGTGTATTGTCCTGGTGGAAATGTCACTGACCCGATTTGAAGAGTACTGGCCTCTTCCGACGGAATCTCTTCTTGAACTTCCTTAAAACCTAAACATAGTAACCCTAAAGCTAACCCTTTGGCCAATCAACTATGGTGTATTGACTTACTTACTCCTCCCACCCCTCACATCATCCCTCACAGACTCCCTGCCTTCCTTGAATCTCTTATGCCACTCAAAAATTGATGATCAATTCATGCAAGATCGTCGAAAAGCAGTGTGAAGCATTCCCTACGTTTCTGTGACATTTTCCCAAGTTTAAAACAGAATTTTGTTGCATATCGTTCTTCTAAAGTGTCCCCACGTCCAGATTGCATTTTTGAAATTCACCAGCTTTGACAATCAGGCTTTAGTAGGGTGCATTCCAATTCCTTTGAATCTGAAATAATAAACATTAGTCAGTCATCTCATAAGATGTATAGCAATAACATACTGAATGTTCAAGAGTCTACGACAGTTTTAAATGCCTGTACAAAAAAGGGCTGGAAACGTATTGAAGGCAACACCTATATTCGATTGATTCAATGAAGGGATATAACGAGCCTATTTCATCCTGATGATCTCAGATTACAGGAAACATATATCATAATAAGATATGCAGAGAGGGAGGCAATTGTTTATAAAAACAATAATACAAAGCAGCAATGATTGTGCCGTTGAAGTTGATTAAACAATGTTTATATTTGTATATTAATAGGTTACTAAGTAAACTTGCTAACCGTATTCTCAAAGTTGGTGTATAGAATATTCATATTTCTAATACATTGGTCAAGTAATGTGGAATAAGCAACTCTAGATGTTCCCACTGATTTGTTTTATTCAGCAGTAAATACATTAATAAGTGACGAGACAGAAAGGATTTTTATCTAATAGCTGAAAAATGTGGCTTCATAAAATATTCCATTAAAAAAACTTGTCGTTAGTATACTCTCTATAGATAGTATTTTCACAAAATAAAGCAAAAATGTTACAAATTCTTATTTGGTAAAATATATTTTGATATATTGCTAACAATTTCAAATATAACGCTTGAAGCAATTTGCTACAAAATAATCAATAGAAAACTAAACAGATCTCAAATACATTTGTAAATTTTACTTATAGTAGCACGAAAATATTAGAAACATAGAACGGGTACTCAGGAAAATGGCTTATAAATACGAATGAAAAAAAAGTAGAATGTTTCAGAAAGGATCGAAAGAAAGAATAATCAATTAATACATATTATAAACATTTTGAAAAGGGAAGAAAGATACACAAGATACACAAATATCAGAAATTATTAATGATGATACAAGTAAAGTTCCTCTATAATCTTATTAATATTTCCAAGTATAAGGCTTCGAGAATTTGCCACCACTTAATATATATATATATGTATATATATATATATATATATATATATATATATATATATACGTATATATGTAGTGTATGTGTGTGTGTATATATGCGTGCGTGCGTGCGTGCGCGCGTGTGTGTGTGTGTGTGTGTTTGTAAACGTACCTTCGATTTAGAAGTGATTTGTACACAAAGGATTTGCGCTAGCTTGGAATAGGCATCATTCAAAATATGGTATGATATATTTTTGAAGGCTGTGGAACCAGAATGTCTATAAACAGCAAATGAATTAAAACATAGAAAAGAGACATCAGATTGAAGATGTTTTTCAGTGCTCTCTATTTTTGATAGCTTCCTTTTTTAATTTTCGTTTCTATTTTCAAAATCGATAAGCAACAGACGACAGTTTACAGAAGAAGAGACACCACCAAACGAAATAAGTTGTCAGTTTCAATTTTACAGTGACTGCGAAAGGCTTATCAATCTTATATACTTTCAAAGTACGATATAGGTACATGTATGTATGTATGTATGTATGTATGTATCTCTCTCTCTCCCTCTCTCTCTCTATATATATATACGAGTTTGTCTTTAAATATATATGCGACCGCATGTAACTGTCAAATTTAACGCAGACACATGAATTTTCATGTGTGCTGGCTAAATTTTACGCATCCTTACAATTATTTACAAGAATATGCATATATATATATATATATATATACGAAGTTGAACAGTTAACTCATTATGCCTTATGTTATACATGATAAGGCAAATTATCATCCCTCTTTTTCATGTAAAAAACGAATAAACTTTTACGTGTAGACACACACACACACACACACACACACATATATATATGTGTGTGTGTGTGTGTGTATGTACACTGTTCTTCCAAATATATATATGCATATATAAAGATAGAGGAACAGTATATATATATATATATATATATATATATATATATGTGTGTGTGTGTGTGTGTGTGTGTGTGTGTGTGTGTGTGTGTGTGTGTGTGTGTGTGTGTAAAAGGTCTATGGTTCTTACTAGCTCACTTGATGAGTTAATAGAGGAACAAATGCTGAATCATTGTTAAATTGACACCCACACAGATACCCCTCAATTTTCGAACAAAAATTTAACCATATTATCGTTTTCACTTCACTCTGTCCGACGATTGCTGATTGCATAAAACACAGGGTCACTGACTGTACCATGTAATATATATATATATATATATATATATATATATATATATATATATATATATATAGAACATCATTTCGTATTTACAACTCAAATAGTGTTAACCACCCAACGTCTAGATACTGATATATGGTTCGTTAAATTAAAAAAAAGTTTTCATTGTTGAGTTAACGGACCCTTTTGAAGAAAATTTTGACTGAGCACATCAGCGTAAATTGGAAAAATTTAAGGATCTACGAGAAAAATGTGTCAGAAATTACAAGATAACCATTGTATTTCCTATCGAAGTCGGATCCTGAGGCTTCATTACGAACTCAAATTCTGCATTCTTGACTAATCTCGGACTTTATCATCAGACAAGAGGCAGTACATAAAATATCTAAGATAAGGCTCCGTGGTGTACAAGTTATCGTCGTAGGAAATGGACACGGCGACACGTGTTCAAATCCTGAACGAGACTGATTGCATTTCACATAGCACTAATACACTTGGGAAAGGTATGAATCCAATTATTCTCCCTCCAGCTATGGATAAATAGTAGGACAGACTAGGTTCTCCAGCCTTGGTGAGGCAACTGGTCTAGGAGAAGGAAAACTCTGAATTCAAAACTGTTAAAACCTGCTTAAAAATTGACCTTGTGTCATATCCTGCCCAAGTGGAGGGGTTGGGTAAATATGATAAGGCTCCGATTGCACCAGCGTGGATATGGCAATCTCATAGAGTGACGACAATCCACCAAAGTCTGGTGTTATCCTGTTACGGCTGGGGCGCTCTGGGACAGTGCTAATGATGAAACCAATCATCATCTGATGAAGATATTGTTGGAAGCATTGCTGTTGTACAAAATAGATATGCACTCATAGACGTATATATATATATATATATATATATATATGTGAACGCACTTGGGTGCGCTTATATACTTATACTACTGTGTGAAGTAATAATCATAATATTTTGATTTTTCTATATTCATTGAGATATTATTTAACCACATGAATTGTTTAGTCTCTTACATAAAAAGGATATATACGGCTGGTTATATTTGTTTGTCCTTGTTTCTTTTAACATTGACTCATAGACACTTAGTTTTTCTATTGGTCAAAGGAACTCTGAGACTTATTTTTGATATCGAATGAAGTTGCACAGTTGTATTTCCTTAAATTTCCCTAATATTCTAAAATATTACTCTTATAATGGATATGTTTCGTTTACCATGAAAAGTTTACTGGTTGTACGATTCTGTTTTTCGAGAAAAAAACTTCTCATGAAAACGTATTGAGATTGACTTTCACTGAATTAATTACATGAGCAATATATATATATATATATATATATATATATATATATATATATATATATATATATATATATATATAGTGTGCGTGCCCATATGTGTGTGTGTGAGCGTGTGTGTGTGTGTGTGTGTGCACGAGCGCCTAAATTTATATGTAATTTTTTTAGGATCAGAAATATTAAAATTCTGTTTCTTCAGTTGTACATATGAATGCAAGCAAAGTAATCAATACAATAAATCTTTTTAGCCATTTTGGGGGAATGGGGAGAAAAGAGATATCCCGTGGCATAGTGGCTAACTCACTGGATTATAATAAGCAACTTCGAATTCCAGTAACGCTATTACGTTCTCTAAAACCACTGGAAACAGTATGAACCCCTTACCCTCCAAGCTATTGCTTAAATTGTACCACTACTATTATTCTGCAAGAAGGGCTTTGGCATGAAAAAAATTCCAAAAGTTTGAATGCCATTGAAATGATCGAAACAGAAACCACCATTTCGAACGTTTTTATCAGAATATATGCCCCTTAAAATATGCACTTCTTTCACTTGTTTTTATCCCCCTATATGTCTTATCTCAACCATACAGTGGCCGCAAAACAAAATTCCTGTTTTGATGGAATTAAGAAAAAGTAGACTGCATCCACTGCGGATAAGTAAAACTCTCATCCCCAAAGTGTTGTTCCAAGACTAAAAAACAACAGGTGCTGAGATATCAGTTTTAGAACTTTGTCGAGTTACGATCGAACTTTATTCGTCAAAGAGATCTTTGAAAATAAATGACATTGGATATAAATACGTGAAACCGTACCTGTGCGCAAATTATCAGTATTAAAATACTTACATTGAAGCTATAACAATTTTTTTAAATTATCATTGGTTGGTTGGTTGGTTGGTTGGTTGAAGTTTATGGCGTGTCAAACAATTCAGTTTAGCATTAGTATGCCGTTAGTTCTATTTAACCCATAGATAGGACCCTTATCAGGTGCTACCACTCCGGGCCAGAGTGGACCAGGGATCAATGGCAATGAAGGGGTAATCTGCATTCCCTAAATCCCCAGCATTACTGGAACCTCACCATCAGATTGTTTAGAGTCACATCATGACACTCGTTGGTGAGGTCTTACTCCTTTGCTGAGGTGCAGTCAGTGTATTCTACAGCCCCAGCCAAATGGAAATTTACTAAGCTTTTTTTGCTTAGATGTGCCACAAGGCCATATGAAAGGGGCACCCAATGAGACTCGAACTCACTCGCGTAGGTTTGCTAGCCGAGCTTGCTAACCATTACACCACCAGAGGCGCCTACAGCCCCAGCCAAATGGGCAATACAGAAAGTTAAATGTCAAACAGTTTTATTTCAGATAATTCAGTTTAGCATAAGTAAACAGTTTAGACGTCAAAACAGTTCTATTTAGAGCAATTCAGTTTAATATAAGTACGCAGTTTAAATGCAAAAATCAGTATAGTGAAGGAAGCACGGTTAAGTTATATTTAACCCATAGATAGGACCCTTTTCAGGTGCTACCACACCGGGCCAGACTGGATCTGGGAGCGATGGCAATAAAGGGATACTCCATATTCTCCAAAGCTCGAGCATTACTGGAACCTCACCATCATATGATTTAGTGCCATATCCAGGACACTCGATGAGGGGATCTTACCCCTCTTCAGAGGTGCAGTCTGCGTATTCTACAGCCCCAGCCGACTGGGCAATATCATTAGTCATTAGTAAAAAAAATTGACTACATTAAAAAAGAACACAAACGGTTTAGATGCCGTAAAACCAACATTTATCCATTAAGACATCATAGCATGTTTTGTGCAACTTTATATGCTTACAAAAAATTCCTATAGATTTTATTTATTATCACTCAATACCCGACCGTAAGTAAGCCTATAATGTGGGAGTATTTCTGTAAGGCCTGCTCAGTATCGCCCACGAAACGAGCTTATCCAACGTTGTTTCGCTAAGTAATGATTGGTCGATTGCAGGTTTCGGTCAAAATTGCACAAGCCACAAGTTATCTCCGTAAATCAAAAGAATAAAGAGGCAAAGACGAATTCCGAGAATACACTTGCCATTTATTTATAATTTTTTCGTGTTTATCCAAATGGGAGGAAGAGAGTGACTTTGCAGTTTGAACTTGGTGCTAATTTTTCTTTCTATCACGATGCGGACGATAGGCGAAAACTTGGTGAGTTCCTTATCCCATTTTGTCATACATTCAGCTCCTCAATCCAACCGTCAATCCAACCATCACTGCTCCAAGCAAATTCTCTGATTGTTTCCGTAAGTATAAGGGTCGCTTTCCTCTGGAAAAGAACCCCCAATCTCTAGCGTGTACTTCCCAGAACTAAAATACTTTATAAAATTATATCCGTCGCTGCTGAACTCTCAAGGTACTAGTATCAAAGACTTTAATTTATGACAGACAAAAAAAATTCTAATGGCTTTAAAATCTATATTACTTTCTTTTGATTTAGTTTTGGTAAAATGATTCAAGCGTTATATTTGAAAATATTTGGAAAGAAAAATCTTGGAAGTCTCTTTTGACAAATAAAGATTTCAACATGAAAAAAACAAAACAAACAAACCTTTCCACCCCAATCGAAAAGTCCTTCTTTTACTATCTTATCACCTAATAAAAACTACATAGCTCACTAAGTTGTTTAGCTGTCCTTTCCAATGTACTATACACACTCAGCCACGTGTATACATATGCACCACCAATGCCTCTTACACACCCATACAGATACAGGCATACACAAACATACATGCTACGCTGATACGCATACATACACACACACACATATATATATATATATATACCCTCACCCCTACACACATATGCATTATTGCATTTAAATATGTGCACCCAGGGGTATAAGAGCTTATCGAGTTACAGTAGTCAAATGACAAAATCCACCACGAAAATTGAGAACATATTGAAAATAGACGCGATGTCAAATCGATCGATTGCTGTTCCTGTCTTAAAAAAAAGATTTAAAAGATGTTGCCATTAGGGCGGCATAACATCACCTCTAAGAAAATTTGATCTATCATCTCACTACTCTGCAAAGAAGTTACTTTTATGCTGAGAAAGTCGATGGGGGCTTATAAAAGAAATGCCAGCAAAGGATTTTATAGGATTGACAGTGATGTTTTTTTGTGAATGTAACTTGTGTGTGGGTGGGATCCATATTCGTTATTTGATATAACTGTGCTGACAATATGGAGTTTCCTGACTCTTACCATCCATTCGTATCGTTCATTACTCTTGCCAGGTCTTTTAGACTTTACCCAGTGTTCGCAGAGAGGTGGTATATGTAAGTCGTTGCCGATCGGTCAACCCTGGTGTGACTGCGTGTCCATAGAATATAGTTTATGAGTTGGGCCTTATTTCTCCTGCAATACCAAATAAAATGTGTGACAGTGAAGAGTGGTACAGCCAGGATTTATTCAAAACAGCACGTAGCATTATTGTAAACATCCCGTCTAGATTTTTCTCTGTGAGTTTTACTAATATTCAGGTGGTGCATACTTACAGTAGTACTGACACAATGACGGCTTAGAAAAAGTCACGTTTTATTTTATCAGATTTCCGTATGATCGATAACCTATCAATTGCAGTGCTTGTCTTAACAAGATGTACATTGATATCACTTTCACTAAATGCTGCCGTGGTATGTGAAAAGTCTTCAAATTTTAGAGGTTTGCCTCTTAAAGTAGAGATGGTTCCTTCTTGTTTAAAACACACGTACTCTGTTTTCTTAGCGTTTACATAAAGGTCAATGTCTCCCGCTGCTTGCTACAGGGTATGCAGCTGATTCAGTTAGGGTAAGTGAATTTTGGGAAGTGCTAGAAAATCTGTGTAATCTGTGCCCGTCATAGTTTCTGCGGTTTCTTTTATAAAATCTATTTGCGTTCGTAGAACGAAATCTAGGTTGATCATAAATATATATGTAGTGCCATCAATATGTTTCCAGACTTTTTTGTACAGACATTTAAAACTGTCGTAGACACTTAAACATTCAGTATGTTATTGCTATATATCTTATGAGATGACTGACCTGTTTTTATGATTCCAGGTTCAAATGAACTGCTAGAGCAGTAATTGGAACACACCCTACTAAAGCCTGATTGTCACAGCTGGTGAATTTCAAAAATGCAACCTGGACGTGCGGACACTTTAGAAGAACGATATGTAATAAAATTCTGTTTTCAACTTGGAAAAAATCCCACAGAAAAGTAGGGGATGTTTCAGACTGCTTTTGAACCATCTTGCATGAATCGAGCATGGGTTTTGAGTGGCATAAGAGAATCAAGGAAGGCAGGGAGTCTGTGAGAGATGATGAGGAGTATAGGAGGAGTAAGTAAGTGAATACACCATAGTTGATTGGCCAAAGGGTTAGGGTTAGGTTAACTATGTTGAGGTTTTAAGAGAGTTCAGGAAGAGATTCCGTCGATAGTGGCCAGCACTCTTCAAATCGAGTCAGTAGCAATTCCACCAGGACAATGCACCACAAAACAACTCCATCCTTATAACAGACTATTTGACCAAGGTGGACATCAAGACAGTTCCTCATCCTCCCTATAGTCCAGACCTTGCTGCCTGTGACTTTTGCTTATTCCCTAAGCTCAGAGGCTGTCGTTATGAGACAATTGTGGAGATGAAAGAAGCTGTGACGAAGGTCATTGATACGCTTACACAAGAGGACTTCCATGGGGCGTTCCAGAAGTTGTTGGAACGGTACAACAGGTGCATTGCAGCCGGAAGAGATTACATCGAAGGTGACTAGAGTTTCGTGTGTGTATTATCAATAAAAGTGCTAATACGAAAAAAGTTTGGAAACTTATTTGATGATCCTCATATGTCGTAAATTAATCTCGTTGTAAGAGTCAAAAGACAATGACGAAGAAGTCAGTTTTGCCATTAAAAGAGCTTTGGTATTTTTATAAAGCATCATCATAGTGGTAAGAATTTCTTTGCGGGGACCGTATGATAGTTGTATTTTTATATCTTTACCGTTTATGGAATCAAATACCAAGTAGAAGTCTATGAACAATAGTATTGCCTCAAGATTTATTGCCCGAAATCCTTTGACAATTTGATGGATTGTTAGAATCTCAAATGTGTTTCGATTTCTCCGAAAGCTGTACGGATTTTCCTCCAAAAGTTTCTCTGATCGAATACGATTGAGAAGCCTTGCATTATAAACCACTGCAACTGTGGTAGTAAGAATAATGTCTCCGTAACTCTTAGTTCTTTCGAAGTCACATTTTTTGAAAGAGAGATGGATGAATTCTTTTGTAAAGTTCTCTTTAAAAAATTGATTATGAATTTATTCCAGACCCATAAGATCATTCTGCTGGATTCGTTATTAATTTCAATGTACTTCTTCAGGAATTTATAGCTTATGAGAGAAAGTACCAACAAAGTGATAACAAAATAAATTGCTCATATGGTTCTTTTTTATACTAAAATGAAGTGTTGAATAGTATTTACTTTGATTTTTTAAGGTTCAAAACAAAGTATCATTCTATCAAGTCCAATATCAAATCCATTGTTAGGTTTCAGCAGTGTCAAGAGAGTGCGCATTTGGATTTTATAAACTTAAAAACAATTGTGTTATCTTTTATCTATATTTCAGACCAAAGATATCATTCTGACGGACCTTGCGAATATATTGGAGAAGTTCTGGGAGGAACTTCAGGTGTGTATTTGGACGATATAATCTTCATAACTAAGACCCGACAATTACAACAAAAAGGGACAAATGTTAACGTTTAAAAGTGCAAAGTTATTTTTGTGGGCTCTATATTTCTCTCATGACACCTGAACCTGATAAAAAAAAATATGGCCACCTTCTGAAAATAACACCTTATATTAAATAGATCCTCTCTTCCCATGACTAAGTTTCGTGTCTTTGTCATATTTTACTGGATATATCTCACTTCAATGTTGTCATAAATATTCATACTCTCACCTTTTATTATACATCAAGTCAACCATCAATATTATTATTATCTGTTTTTCTATCTTTTTACCATAGGAAAACAAAATATGCATGTTATGTAGGAATAAAAGATTTTAATGCAGAGATAAATAAATTTCTAAACGAATTTAAAGCTTAATAATAAATGTGGGGAGCATTTTAATGTCTTTGATGGGATAATTTATAGAAGCTCCTCGTCGATGTGCTAGTGTATTTCCCTCTGTGGACACTTTAAGTATATTAATCATCGATCATTTTGCATAAAATTGATTATTTTCAAGTAGTTTTCATTTGATCATCAACCACAACTGCTCGATTGGGTGGTTGATTGGTGAGTTTTACAGCCTCTCAAGTAATCATATGCTTTTAATTCAATTCATTTGAAAACGATCATAGCTTCAAATAACTAAAATTAGACCAAATCATTTACAAATGAGTATATGGTCTCAATTCACTATTCCAATATTGCAAATAATTATATATCTTCCGTAAACTCACGCTATATATCACTAATAATTTATGACACTAAACTATATCCGATGGTGAGACTCTGGTTGCTAAAGCTCCGGGGATTGTGGAGTAACTCCTTTGTTGCTATTACGCCAAGGTCAAATATTAGTTTTAAATGGTTGCTTTTTCTTGACAATAATAACATCAATCAAAAGTATTCGCTATGCAGTACCCTTTCGTTGCCAAAACTCTAAGTTTTAATTCGATTCAGAGTGAGAGTACATTTTAGGGTCAAAGAGTTATTTCAAAAATTATTTGTATTGGATAAGAATGCGAGGTAAAATGTAGCTGTGGGTAATTTTTTTAGATACAAATAGTTGATAGCATATTGCACTGCAAAAAAGGATAATGATTAGATTTGGTTTGGTTTGGTTTTATGGCATATCAAACATTGTATGTTATTTAATGCCAAGTCGATTTTATTCGGATAAACAATTCTATTTCAAACAATTCAGTTTAGCGCAACTACGCAGTTTCAATGTCAAAGTAGTTCTATTTCAATTGATTCCGTTTAGCAGGAGTATGCAGTTTAGTCCTTTTTGACACATATACAGGACCCTATCAGCTGCTACTTCTCCGGGCTAGAGTGGACCTGGTAGCAATGGCATTGAAGGGGTACTCAACATTTCCAAAAACTTCAGCATTACTGGAACCTCACCATCTGATTGTTTAGTGTCATATGCGGTGGGGAGGTCTTTTCCCATCTGCTGAGGTGCAATCGGTGTATTCTACAGCCCCCACCCCACCCAGCCGACTGGGCCATGGTTATTATCATGAAATAGAAAAAATGAATCATATAACTGTGAATAAACTATTAGTATTAGAAATTGTTAATATCATATAACTACAATCAAAATATTTGTATCAGTTTAGAATACTTGTGTAAAAACAACTGATTTTTTTTGTATACAAAAAAGATTTAATTAAATATGATATCAATAAGATTTTGAAAATATAAACAGTTGATAATGATCAAACTTTTACAAATTAATAAAATTTCGGTCCACATGAAGATTTGATATGCTGTTAATATACATGTACGCATATGTATATATTTCTGCTACATTGATGAATATACACGCGTATTTACGGATCTGGTTCAGCGTTTGCTTTTCTCTACAAATTTATTTACTTATATCATTCTACGTGAAGGAAATCGATAAAAAAAAATTCGTGGGCCAGATCCTGGGCCTCGCGAGATTACTGGGTGCTGAAAAATACGACTGTTATCTTTTTTATGCTTACCTTGTTTTTCACATATGATATTCCTTTCTTCGGGTCAAAAAATTACTTCTTTTTTATTATTTCCTTTTTTTAATTCTAAGATATACTAGTGATTTTAAAGTTGAAATTTGAATGAAAATAAGAGCGAGAGCAAAATAAGAAATGAGCCAAATGTCAAATAAAGAACAATATCTTCGTAAAGGAATCATGTTATGCCGCATTGTTAATGTTGTGGGTCTTGTTTTATTTGCTGATATCGAGTTGTTACGAGGCAAAAGTTGGCAGCAAGTCTTGAGCAGCACTTAAAGGCAGAGAAACAAATGTTAATTGAAGATTGTTCACCACTCAAGTTTTGTTTGCCTCGAATCAAAAGAATTTCTCCAATCTGACGTCTTGTCTGTTGAGCATGATAACTTGTACATCAAATGGAGACATATAGAAATATGCAAATTGAATTGTTTTGATTCTCACTGCTATTGTGCAATCACGACCTGTGTCTAATATTCGACTAAAGATCAGAGTGTATAAATATTTGATAATTGATGTCCTGATGTTGTCAGTCGATGCAAAACTGTTTGTGAATAACCCATACAATATGACAGGTATTAAAGTTCAAATAACTGGAAATCGAATTGTTTGTTACAATATCAAATATAGATATATTCATGGGAAATAAACTCTGTCGATGGGGCTTAGGAGTCGCTGACTGTATTTTCTGCCGAGTGGTAAGACCGTACCAAAAAGAGTGCCATGGGTATGTAATAGTTCCATCTGAGTTTGAGGCTTTAGTTCAAGTGCTCAGGGGAGTGTGGAGTTCTCCTTCGGTGTCATTGTGGTTGTACCTGTTAGAGTGTCATCTATAGGTCACATGGATCTTTCTGAAAATTATTCGTATTCATTTGAAATATTTAATACCATAAAACTCTAAATTATTTGTACTAAGAATATCTGTTTGAAGTTAAAATTGTTTACTATGGATTATCATTAGTAGCCTGTAACCATATAACTCAGAGTAAATTATTTGTATTTGATTGGAATGCTTGATATCACGTGACCATTTGCAAAAATACACAAAAAATATAAATGCGAAAGTAAAATGAAGACAATTTGTCAAAGTTCTAGGAATAAAATGACCCAAGACGGATTAACAAAAAAGGTTGAAATAACTCAATCAATCAAAATTCTTTTCAAATCCAAAGAAGGCTGCAAATTTACATGAATGCAAAAACTGTATAATGAAGAAAGTAACCGATTAACAAGATTCTAAAAAGGGGATAACATCGAACTCTGTAGATTAACCACATCTCAGGAATTGGGTAAGAAAAAAGCTTCAGATTAACTGAACCCAAAAAACTGTATAATGAAGGATAAGAAGATTCTAAGGCATGATAAAAACGGAGGCTATAGATTAACTAGATCCCAAGGAGTGAATAAAAAAAAGCTGCAGATTTACAAGATACCAAGGGTTGGATTAGGAAGAAGAAGGCTACAGATTAAGAAGATTTCAAGGCAGGGGAAAATGGATAGCTGCAGATTAACAAGATACCAAGGACTGGATAATAAATAAGAGTAAAGATTAACTCAATTTAAATGATAGGATAATAAAGAAGGCTACAGATTAACAAAACTTCAAGATCCTAACGGCTGGATAACAAAGAAAGCTACAGTTAAACAAAAAATCCCAAAGACTGGATATTAAAGCAGTATACAAATTGGCAAGAATCCAAGGATTAGACCAGTAAGATGGCTTCAAAATAGAAGATCCCAAGGATTGGATAATAATTAAGACTAAATATTTGCATGATACTAAGGACTCGAATACAAAGCCACATGACTTCACTAATTTATAGGCTAAATATCGAGTCTTGAGAGACTTTCCCTTAAATATAAGTTTGAAATTACAGCTTTTATCAGGACTAACACTTTGTACTAAAATATGAATAACAACGGATAAAATAAACAGCTGGAAATGATTTTGTATGAAACCATCAACATTGAAGTACCAATAATGTAACATTGTTAATGATTGTGGTACCAAGGGGCGAGATGAGTAATCAAAAATTCAGCAGCTGAAGGAAAGAAGAGTTACTGTGCAAGTGGTAATTTGATACGCTTGATCAAGCACTTCGAATGATAATGTAACCCAGTGTATATATATATATACACAAAGGATTTCCTGATTCGGCCTCTCTTTTTCTCTCTTGCCCAGTCGGCTGGGGCTGTAGAATACACCGACTGCACCTCTGGAGTGGGGGGGGGGGTAAGACCTCCCAACGAGTGTCCTGATATGACATTAAACAATCTGAGGATGAGGTTCCAGTAATGCAAGAGCTTTCGGGAATGTAGAGTACCCCTTAATTGTCATCGTTCCCAGGCATCCTTTTGCCCGGATTTGTCGTACCTGGTAGGGTCCTATTTATGGGTCAATTAGATCTAAACCGTAGTTTCTTGAGTTTACTCCGTTTTACATTTAAACTGCGTATTTATGCTAAACTGAATTGCTCGAAATAGATCTGTTTTGACATCTAAATTGCGTACTGATGCTAAACTGAATTATCTGAATTATCTGAATTAGTAAGAACATTAAGTTTATAATACCCAAAAATTCACTCAGAATTGTCCAGCAGGACACATGGCGTAACGGTTATAGGCATTGGTTCCCTGGGGTTCTAAGGAGACAATCACTGAATTTTGCGGGTTCAATCCTCACTGCAGACGAGTAATATACAGGAATACTTAACACGCGTACCCGGCTATAGTTAACGGAATCAGAACAGGTGATAAAGGACGTAGTTCGAAGTTCCGTGAAGGTTCCCGAGTTCGACAAACACCTGAAGAAGTCCGCTAGGACATATCGGCCGAAACGTTGTGGAAATAACAATGAAGATGAAGACAATAGTCCGAAAAAGCTTAATGATAAAAATGAATTAGAACTGTTTGACTTAACTGAATAGCTTCAAATAGAAATGTTTTTGACAATTAAACTGTGTACTCATTCTAAACTGAATTTTTTGAAAAATAACTGATTATTTGTATAACAATGGATTTGGAATTAAATAACTTACAAAGGTTGATATACCATAAAACCCAACAAACAACCAACCATCTCTTAATCTCTTTTGGTGCCTGGATGCAGTGGACAGAAAGAAATAGAGTGGAAGACACTGCCTCTAAATTAACGAAGAAGCGACAACGTGATGTCTGTTAGCACTAATATTCTTGGGAAAAGATGTGCATCTAAATATTCTCTCCCTAGTTTTGGGCAAATAGAAGGGTAGACTGGATTCTTTAACCGTGTTATGGTAACCAGCCTAAGAGAGGAAACTCTGCATAAAATTTGACCACGTGTCGCATCCTTCTACTGTCGGAGGGGTTGTAACATTCCTTCGAGTGTAAACGCTACATTAATTCTAAGTGATAGCGTGTGAAAGTCGTTAGATGTAATCTAAGTTCGGTTCAATGTTAGAACTTCGCAAAAATGAACGTTCCGGATTTATTTGCAATACGCTAGTTCTTTTTATTTAAATTTTATTCTTAACATACTTCTTAAATGATATCAACTTATTCATGGTAATGTAGGTAATCCTAATAATTTGAATCCTTACGGTTATAGCAAAAGAATAAATCACGGATATTGCAAAAGCTTCTTCTTTATAAGCAACACACGATAAAACTGTTTTTTGGAAGTTTATACTACGTGTCTCCATATGACACAAGGTATTCGGTAGAATGGTCCAGATACTCATCTTTGAATTAGATTTTTATGTATTTTTCTTTTATTTGTTACGCTTTCGTCAGATTTACGTTCCCCCTCTTTTTTTATACTTTTATTGATAGATTTTTTGACATATGTTGTCACCTATTTTCTTCTTTACACGAAGCCATTTTTCCATCTGTTCACCAATATTGTTTTCTCTTTTAATATCAATTCGTGTTCCGAAAAACATCACAAGTTTCGTATAGTCTTTGGAAAGTCCGATGATAAAAGCAATATTCCAATCATTCGGCCTGCTTGTATTACGTCCGGGGGTAAAAAGAAACCTGGAAAGTAAATAATGGATGGAGAGAAATGAAAAGAAAAGAAAGAAAAAGAAAGAATAGAATGAAGAACAATGTCTAAATAAAAAAAAAATTGAGAAAGACAAAGGAGAGAGCGGGTAAGGTAGAATTATATATATATATATATATATATATATATATATATATATATATATATATATATATATGTATGTATATATATATATATATATATATATATATATATATATATATATATATATAAAGAGAAAGGGAGAGAAAGAGATTGACGGAGGACATATTTTCAATAAGATTGTAAGAGAGAGAGAGAGAGAGAGAGAGAGAGAGAGAGAGATACAGACAGACATAGAGAGAGTGAGAGAAATAAAAAGAGAGAAAGAGAGGGTTGGAAACAATGGAGTGGGGAGCAAGAGAGGCATATAAATTGACTGATATAGAAGAAATATACAGTAAACCTTGGTAAAGGAAAGACCAACTTTTCTTAATATCAATAGATAGATAATCAAATCACACACACATGAACACACACACACACACACACGCATATATATATATATTGAGAGAGAGAGAGAGAGAGAGAGAGAGAGAGAGAGAGAGATTTTGGGAGAGAGAGACGGTAGAAAGAAAAATGTTGAGAAAGAGAGAATGAATGAAAAAAATAACAGACTGTCAACAAAAAAATCCCAAAGAGAAGACAGATATTGGCTGATTCAAAAGATAAATCATTCTTAAAGAGGTGAAAGGCTTCAACTGAGAGACAGAGACAGAGATAGAGAGGCAGAGAAAGAGAAAGAGAGAAAAAGAAAGAGAGGGAGAGAGCGACGGAAAAGGAAATAGAACAAGAATGAGACTTTAAGGGAAATGTGAGGATAGATAGAGAAACAGAGAGAGAAAGGCAGAGAGAGCTTGTGTGTCTGTGTTTCTGTCTGTGTGAGGGTATTTGTGTTTACACAAAACAATGATTTCAAGCAAAGTATTTCATGATAAATACGTCCCTTTTGTGGGAATAAGCGAAAATGATATTCATAAATTATCTCTGTCTCTCTGTCTCTCTCAGACACATCTTTTTTTAAATTCTTTGTCACTTAGTTCTTTATTTTCACCGAGCTGTTTATATGAATTTTCTCCTCGTAGACAGATATATGTATTTGAACACGTGCAGCCATGTGGAAACACAAACACAGGTTTCGATCCATAAATATATACATATGTACTTTAATGTCGAACATATATAAATATAATCCAACAGATTCCAACACAATATATATATATATATATGTGTGTGTGTGTGTGTGTGTGTGGAAAGAGAGAGAGAGAGAGGGAAAGAGGGAAAGAGGTAGAGAAAGAGAAAGGAAAGTTTCTGATTCTGTCTGTCTGTGTGTCTCTTTCTCTGTTGAAGCCTTTCTACTCTTTAAGAATGATTTTCTTTCGATTCGGCCAATGTCTGTCTTGGCTTTGGTATTCTTTCTTGTTTACAGTAAAGAGAGATGGGGAAGAGAAGTGAGAGAGAGAGAGAGAGAGAGCGAGTGAGAGAAATAGATAAATCGACAGTAAACAAATACATGATATTAAAAAATCAGACTGATATACATATAAGGAGAGAGAGAGAGAGAGAGAGAGAGAGAGAGAGAGAAATCCGTTTACATTGATTGTTTCATATATCTATTTATCTATCAGTCTATATATCTGTTTGTGTATGTATCATTTTGCTTTCTGTATTTTCATATATCCATATATACAATCATCAAACTAAAATGTTTATGTGTTCATGTATATCACTTCATGTGTATATATATATCTATATCTAAATAATAAAAATCAAGTCTCCGTTTAAGTCTGTGTGTCTGTGTGTGCGGCTGTACATCTATAGGACGAAAAGAATAGAAGATACATAAAAAAGTATCTCTTCTTATGTTAAATTTTACTAGACAATGAACTACATAAAATTGACTTTCCAGTTCGATTAGGGGTGTTTAGCAGAAGCAAACGCCCCCACCCCAAGTGAAAGTTCAGATATTACCAATTTTGATGAAAATATAACCATAACTACTAAGCACGAAGTGAAGTCGATTTCGAAAATTCCACCATCTTACTATAATTTTTACCACCCCCATGAGGTTTCCAGACTATTGTCTTCATCTTTATTGCTAGATTCACAACATTTAGGCCGATGTATCATCCGGCCTTCTACTGGTGTTTCTTGACAAACTCGGGACCCTATATGGTACTTCAAACCACGTCCTTTAATCCACAGGGGTCACTTGCTCTGATCCTGTTAACCGTAACCGGGTACAAATCTAAATTATTCCTGTATTGATACTCGCCTACTGTCACGCCATGTGACCAGTGGGAGACATAGCGTAACGGTTATATGCGTTTGCTCTCTAAGCTTCAAAGTAATAGTCTTGTGGAGATTGCATGTTCAATCCTGACTACAGGCGAGAATAGTAATGATGCTTTTCAAAACAAGAAAGCAATGATTCGCTCACTGAAGTCTTGCAAGGCGTTTTATCAACAACATACATTTTCCCCTATTACTTTTTCCTATTTTTTGTTGTTTTTGTGAATGGTCTTATTTTGCCTTGGTTAAAACTGGCTGCCAGGATTATTCTCTCTTTAATCTTTTTAATGTATTTCTCGGGCCCTCTTATTAATGTTTCTAAGCAGTTCTTCTTTTCCTGTTACATATAGCCTGTCAATGTCATCTCTCATATGTAAGTTTTTATCCTTATTATTATACTCCTTGCAAATTTTTATCACTAGAGTTAGTTGATGGTCTTTTATTGGAGTATAATTGATTACAAGTCTCGTAAGGTCTGTCGGACTCATCTCGGTATTCTGGCCGGTTCCAACATCGCTGTAGTTTGGATAGTCTCGATTCGTTCTCCAATTTCCAAACAGTGCAGCTCCCGTTTCAAGATTTTAGGGACTGTTCCATGCGCCAATTACAATTGGTATCACCATTACTTTGAAGCTTGAAATACTTGTCTCTCTTTTTGCTATCTTTGATTTTCACTCTCTGGTCCGCTGGGACAACGAAGTCCATAATAAATCAAGTTTTCATAATTATCAATAGGTCTGGTTCTGGTCCTATGCTAGTCACGGTGCCCAATGTGTTGTGACTATCATATTTACTTCCGACTGTTTGCTTTTTCAAGTCCTTCCGTGCCTGCACTGTGTTTAAAAGGTCAACGAAGCGGGGGTTGACATAATTCAGCCGGATATTTTTCTGAGGGTTTGGTGATACGAGAGGCTAGATTGTCTAGCAAGTCAAAGAATAGAGAAAACCCGTTGTTGACAGATAACAAAAATGATCTTTCTTGAAACATCTTTGTGAGACAATAAATAACAACTAAACAATGTTTACTTTCCTGGCAAAAAGAAGAAGAAAGAATATCGAGAGAGGAAGAGTGACAATGAGGTACGGTTAGTATGACACTAATGTCTCTAAAGTCTGAGAACAGATTTAGAACAATGGAGCTGAACTAAAAATTCTCAACCTCAACTGACTGGATGAGCCATACCCAGCTCACCTTTATTTAAGGTAGTGCAAAATTAAATTTCCTTTTTGACATTGGTTAGTCTGGTTTGGTTTCTTTGTAGGTTATTTAATGCCACATCAATTCTCCTAGAAGAACGGTAGTGTTAATATTTAATCCATATCTGGGAGGATAAGGGTGTTCATACCATTCCCAAGCGTATTTGCCTGAAAGTGAACGTAATAGCGCGACTGGAGTACGAACTCGCTCACTACGATTCCGCAGTACATCGCTTTAATCATAACACCACGAATATACCCTCCTTTTGACATTGACTTTTAAGATAACGACTAGAAAAATAAGTTTTACGAAATGACCCGTCACATCGTTACGAACGATGGAGTTATATTACAACTGATAAATTCGCTGACCTTAAAGTCAAAACTTTTTTCTCGCACTTAACTGAGTTTTAGGAAATGCCATTGACCCGATTTGAAGAGTGCTGACCTCTTCCGACGGATCTCTTCCTGAACTTCATTAAAACCTCAACATAGTATTCCTTGTTGACTGTCGGTCCAGTGGGAACCCAGTGCATGTAGATCATGCCAATGCTGTCAAAAAAGGGATCATCAAAAGTTTGTGGGCGGGTTTGCTCCGTCTGGCCTTCTTGAGTCTGGGAGAGCCACTGGGAACTCTGTCTCTTGATGTCTTGGTCATAGCAGTAGATCCAGCTTTCATCGCTGGTCACCAGAGCATCAAGAACTGCGGGATCTGAATTGACCAGCTTGACCATCTCCCTGCTGCCATGACAACGTCTTTCCTTTTGATCCTCTCAGAGCATCCTTAGGACAAACTTCGCGCAAATCTACAGCATCTTCAGTTCCTTGCGAATAATTGTGTGTAAAGTTCTCACACTGACATCAAACTGTGCACTTATTGTCTCTCTAAACACACGACGATCCTTATCCACGAAATTCTTTCATGACTTTCATACTCCTCCCACACCTCTCATCATTCCTCACAGACTCCCTGCCTTCCTTGGATGTCTTATGCCACTCAAAAACCGATAATCGATTAAAGCAAGATGGTCGAAAAGTAGTGTGAAGCATTTCATACGTTTCTGTGGCATTTTTCCGAGTTTAAAACAGAATTTTATTGCATATCGTTCTTCTAAAGAGTCCTAACGTCCAGATTGCATTTTGCTGTGACAATCAGGCTTTAGTAGGGTACATTCCAATTCCTGCTGTAGCTGTTCATTTAAACCTGAAATCATAAATATTAGTCAGTCATCTGATGAGACGTATAGCAATAACATAGAGGATTTTCAAGAGTCTACGGCAATTTTAAATGACTGTATAAAAAAAAAGTCTGGAATCCTATTGAAGGCATCCTATATATATATATATATATATATATTAATTTTCATATATTTTCATTGATTTTAATATTTACAAATTATTTAAGTATTTAACGGCATTTGCCCAGGATTTGGTGTACTAATTGTATCTTAAAATCTCAGAACATTTGATCTCTAGGACAAATTCTTGTTTGTACATATTACGTTTGGTGGTATGGTCAAATTTTGATTCCTTTCACAATTTCCCATCCTGTCTTAACCTGTCTTCTTTTCACTTTGCGTCAGTGTACAGCATTCGTTAATTATGTGATTAATCGTTTGGTGTTTACCACCTAATAATTTACACTAGTTATTCCTTTGTATATAATCAATTTCCGCTTTGATATAATCGGTCTTTATGACATGGTTTCATGCTTCTATTAAAAGAGATTCATTTTTTCCCTTAAAGTTTCCTTTTCGATGCCATTTCCTGCTCTTCTTGTGTGAGATTCTGCCACTTTATTTACATTATTTCACTCTTTCGAGTTTTTTTTTTACAAAACAAGTCTCTTTACGTCTTCAGTTGTCTTCTCAATATTTCTGCTGGAGTTTGGATTGCTTCAATTCATCCTGTGAATTCTGACTCTTCCAGTCCACTTACCAAGCCTTTGTGAACCGTTCCATTGCGCAAATTAAAATTCGTACCATCGTTACTTTATTTTTCCATAGTGTTCTTTTTTTAGTTTCTTTGATTTTTACTCGGTGGTTCGTTTGGAACGGCAAATTCCACTTTCGTTCGTTTTCTTTTGGTAATTAACACTACACCATGTCTACTGGTCCGGATTAGGTGATCTGTTTAATCTCGTAATCCCAGGACAGATTCTGGGTTAAGTACATACCATTTGGTAGTATGATCAAATTTCAATTTTTTGTACCATTCCCTGGAGAAAACCTTCCCGACTCAGTTATGTGTCGTCTTCAACTCGTTTTGCGCTACTTTGCTGCATTCGCTAATTATGTGATTAATGATTTCGTCTCTATCACCACATAACCTTTACTAGTTATCATGTTGCATCTATGCTCGCTTTAACATAGTTGGTCCTTATGGCGTCGTTAGAAGATTCAGTTTTTCTCTGAAGGTTTCCTTTTCTTTTACATAGTCAGGTCTTCCCGTGTAAGATTTCGCCTATTATAATTATAGTTATTCAACTTCTTTGAGAGCTTTCAACACCAGCGTTAGCCGATATTCTTCCAATGGAAATTAAGTGACAACAAATCTCCTCAAGTCTCCTGGACTCTTCTAAATATTCAGGTCAATCTTACCAGTGCTTTAGTTTGGATAGTCTCCACTCGTGTTCTTATTTCCAATTCCTCCAGACCTTTTACCAATCTTTTATTGACTGTTCCGAACGCACCGATTACAATTGATATTACTATCACTTTCATATTTATCATTATCATTATTATCTTATTAACACCAATTTTAATTAATAATATTTCCCTGGAGTCTGAGTGACAGTAAGTTTACTTAGGTCATTAAGATTCTTCTGAGTATTCTAGTTGATCTCTATAACGCTGTGATGAGATTGACCTTAATTATTCCTCTGATATCCAACTCTACTAGTTTTCTTTTTAAACCTTTTAAGACAATCCCAAGTACACCAACAGCAATTTCTATTTCTGTCACCTTTTTCTACTGTTTTTGCAACTTTGGAAAGATCTAAATATGTGTCTATCTTTTCGTTTTCTTTTATGTTCACTTCACATTTCCATGGAACTGCTAAATCCATTGGAAAAGAAGTTCTTTTATTTCGTATTAATTAACTTGCGGTCTGATCTTGAAATCAAGATTAGGTGATCTTTTGTATCTCAAAATATTTGCTGTGAAACCCTGTGGTTTTAACCCCAGTCGCATTATTGTGTTCCTTTTCAGACTAATACCATTTGGAAAGATCTAAATCCCCTTATCTCCGCCAGGTATTGGTTAAAGATTATCAGTAGTGTTTGTTTAATAATTTGTTTAACTGCACATAAACCCTTTATGGTTACTGGATCTCAGTTACTGTTTCTACAGCGATATCTATCTATATATTTATATCTTTGTATATCAACCTCTCTCTTTCCCTCTCTCTCTCTCTCTCTCTCACACTATATATATATGTGTGTGTGTGTGTGTGTGTGTGTACGATTTGTAAGTGACTAGTTTGTAGTTAACTTTATTTTCAAACGAATTACAACTCATTTATTTGTACACATTTAAATGTTTTCATTTATCTAACATTAGTGATTATATTTGTCAAGTATTTCGATTTAATTCCAACAACTTGCCTACATGTACATGATTTCAAATAACTAATAAAAATAATTTCTCGTAAAGAATTGAAAACTTTTATGTGATTCATAAATTTGATCCTAACATGCCACAACTTTCTTACACCTTTAAGTTAAAATAGGGTAGGGTACTTGTTTGCAACGATAGCACTTTGAAAAATACGGCATGAACAATAATATTGGTGCTAAGATTAGCCTGAATGGGTGATTTATCGGATTTAACCACTCTGACTGACCGTCTAGCATAGTAATGTCTATTAAGGGACTTTTACTCTTCTATACCGGTACAGTTGGCGTATTCTACAGCTCAGGCCAATCGGGCGAACCACTACTGTTCTTCTATAAGGATCACTTCGGCATTAAATAACCCACAATGGTTGATTTTTCATTTGAAAGAAATAGAAATGATTAATATCCTTTAGCATTTCATGCCTCACATTTTCTGGGAGAGATTGTGGTTTGAACATGCATCATTTTGCTAATAAGGTCAATCTTTAATCTCTGGAAAAATTCCAAGTGGATCAACTTTTCCCGACCTCGTTGTGCCTAGTCTTATATTCATTTTGAGCCTGCTTACTGCATTTGCTTAGGCTTGGTTTGTCTTCATTTTGAATGGCATATCAACCTTCATAAGCCATTAATTAGTAATGGTACTATTTAACCATTTGTTGGCTGATTCAAACCATTCCCAAGAGTATTTGTCTGAAAGTGGACAAAATGGTATGACTAGAGTTTGAACTCGCGTACTGCAATACGGCAGTTCAGCACATTAGCCACTAAGCCTCGAAGACTCCTTGCATTTATTATGTAATAAACTGTTTCATCTCTGTTACAACATATGCTACAATTGCTATCATTGTTCTCCTTTGAGAGTTTTTCATCCCAGCGTTAGCCGATGGTTTCTCACTGGAGTTTGAGTGACAGCATTCTAATCAAGTTTCTTGGACTCTTCTTAGTATTCTGGCTGATTTCGATAAAGTTATATGTGGATGGTCTTTACAAGACCTCTTATTTCTAAGTCATCCTGTCCGTTTCAATCCGTTGGTGACAGTACCAAGAGTACTAATTATAATTGGTCCCACCGTCACTAAGATGTTCTACATTGTTTTAATTCTCAAGTAAAATCCAGGTTCATATCCGTCTTTTCACTTTGTTTCAAATTTAATGTGCTCAGTTGGGACAACAAAGTCAACAATTATGCAAGATCTCTTTTTTAAAAGATAATTTATAGGTCTGGTTGTCTTGCCAATATTTGGTGATACGTTCGTATCTCAAAATCTCAGAGGATTTTGTATATCTCACTCTCTAGGACAGATTCTGGTTTATGCATCTACAATTTGTTCGTAAAGTCAAATTTAAATTTCAAACAAAATTTCCAGTGGATCACCCTTGTCCACCCAGTCTTGTCGAGTCTTTTACTCTTTCTGCGTTAGTTTACAGCATTCACTTATTTTGCGATGGAGCGTTTCGTCTCAATCACTAAATAATCTACATCTGCTGTTTGGTTGCGTCTTATCTATTCTTGCTTTGATATGAATGGTTCTTATAGGGTTGGTTTCTGGAAGAGATTCAGTTTCTCTCTTGAGGGTTCCTTTTTTAGCTACGTCCACGTTTTTTAGGTGGGATGTCGTTTGATAGTCGCTTAAAACACCCATACAATTGTTTTCTTTTATGATCATTATTACTCATTAGAGTTTTTCATATTAACGTAAAGTGATGGTCTTTCACCGGAGATTGAGTGGCAGCAAGTCTCCAGGACTCTTCTCAGTATTCTGGCCGTTTTCAATAATGCTGTTGTTTGGATGGTCTCCACTTGGCCACCAACTTCCAAATCTTCCAGGCCCTTTAATAATCCTTTAGTTACCGTGCCAAAAGCACCAATCACAATTGGTATAATTGTCACCGTCATATTCCATAGGTTTTTGTTAATTCTCTAGCAATGTCGAGGAACTTATCTCTTTTTCACATTCTTTTAATTTTATTCTGTGGTCAACCGGTACAGCAAAGTCGACAATTTAGCAAATTTTCTTTTTTTTTCGTTGATAACATCTGGTCTTCTGGCCAAGATTAGGTGATCGTTTGTATATCAAGTCCCATAGGAGTTAGTGAATGTCATTTTCTTTGATAGGTGCTGGGTTGTGCATATACCATTTGTTGGCATGGTAAAATTCAAATTTCTTGCATATTTCGCAGTGGATCACCTTGCCGACCCAGTCGTGTTTCGCCTTGTACTCCTTCTGTGCCAATTTGCTCCATTCGCTAATTATGTGATTGATGGTTTCATCTCTGTCACAGCATAGTCTACATTTGCTATTTTGTTGCGTCTTATCTATCCTCGCCTCGATATGATTAGTTCTTATGACGCTGTTTTTTACTGCCATTAGGAGAGATTCTGTTTCTCTCTTAAAGTTTCCTTTTAGCCATGTCCAGGTTTTGTCGTATGTGATGTAGTTTATTAATCGTTTAAAACGCCCGTAGAATTGTTTTCCTTCCCATTTTTGTTTCTTAGCTTTTGTCATTCTGTTATCTATCGTGTCAGTATTGTTTCTGATGGCTGTAATCAGTCCTCTTTCGTATTTTTCTATGTAGTCTTTGAGTCGTTGTATGGATGTGCCAATGCTGTCTTCGATACTGGCAAGTCCTCATCCTCCCTCTTTTCTTGGTATATATAGTCGGTCAACGTCGTCCTTGGGATGTAATGCCTTGTGCATGGTCATTAGTCTTCTAGATCTTTGGTCCATTTGTCTGAGTTCCTCTTTGGTCCTCTTGAGAAAGGGTTCCGAGTATCTAACGAGGAGTACAGACCAAGTATTTATTTCTTTGATAAGGTTTCTACTGGAGAGCTTTGTCTCGACTAGTTTTCTACTTCTCCTGATATATTCTTTTTGGAATTCTATTTTTCATTTCGACTTGTTTGATGGTGTCTGCCTCCAAGATTCCTAAGAATTTGTAGGTCTCGTTTTCTGCGAGCGTTCTGATCTTGTCTTGTTTTGATAGTTCTATTTCGTCTGTTAGATGTCGTTTGTCACTTTTCATAACGAGCAGGGCACATTTTTCAATGCCAAATTCCATCCCTATGTCTTGACTGTATATTCTATCTGTGTGTATTAGGGTTTACAGTTCTTTTTTATTTTTTGCAAATAGATTTATGTCATCCATATACATTAGGTGGTTTATCTTTTCTTTCGATCTTCTAAGTTTATATCCGGCTGTGCATTTTCTGATGATGTGGTTTAGTGGCATCATGGCAATTATGAATAATAGGAGTGACTGTGCATCTCCTTGGAAAATCCCTCTTTTGATCTTTGTTTCAACGAAGCGTTTTCCTCCTGCTGTTAATTCAAATCTCCAGTTTTTCATGTTTTTTTCGATGAAGTTTATAATTTCGTGTGATATTTTGTACATTTTGAGACAGTTTATTATCCAGCTTTGCAGAACCATATCATATCCCTTTTTGTAGTCTCTCCAGACCATTGCAAGATTTTTCCGTCTGTTCTTGCTTTCATTTAGAGTGTGTTCATCTATGTAGAGTAACTACGCTGTGCCTCTGGATCCTTTGCGACACCCTTTCTTTTCGTCAGGGAACAATCCGCGGCTTATTAGCGAGTAGTATATCTCCTCCCTTATTTGTACTGTTAATATTTTCCACATCATCGGTAAACAAGTTATGGGTCTATAATTGTTTGGAGCAGTTCCTTTACTTGGGTCCCTTTGGATCAATGTGGTCGTTCTTTTGGTCATTCAGTCAGGTACTTGTGTATCTTGTAGGCATCTGTTCATTTCTAGTGCTAGTCCGTCGTGAATAGAGGTGAATTTCTTTAACCAGAATCCATGTATTCCATCATGTTTCCCAGTTTGATATCTTTTTTAGTGTCATTTTCAGTAGATCTATGTGTATTTCCGCTTTGGGGCCTTCCTCGAGTCCTTCTAGTTCTCTTGTCATATTGTTTATCTATTCAACCTTTTCGTTATGCTTTTTCCGTTGCCATATTTTCGTCCAAAATTGTTCGTTTTTTTTTTGTGTCTGGTTGTTGGTATGTTTTTGTGTCATGATCTCCTAAGTGGCCAAAACCTTCAGGTTTATTTCCTCAAGTTGCACTTTTATTTTTTCTCGTGTTGTTTTTTCCATTATTTTCCCACATATTCCAGGATCTTTGCATTCTATCATTTTGGCCTGTTTTCCTAGATTTTTTATCTGCATTTACAGTCGAACTTCCCATCTTGGTTTCGACTGTTTCTTCGAGCTTTTTGAGGGGACCCCAATTTTCTCACACACTAATTTCGCCCCTGCATAGATTAGAACATTTAACTCAGTTATATTATTTGTTGATATGTAAGGTAGTATTTAATTTATTTTGTTTGTTTCAGTTTTAAGTATTCTCCATTCTATGTTTCTTAATGATGGAAGGGTAGTCTTCACACTGTTCATAATTCTTTTTCAGTCTTTTAGATTTATCTGTTGTTCTCGTGATAGCGTTTCTGTAGTGTTACTTGGTACTGTGGCGTATTCATTTTCAAGAGTTGGCACTTCATTTCATGATATGTTGTTCTTGGTTGGCGTCACTTGATGTGTTTGAATTGTACTGTCTTGCGTCTGTGTTTTCTGGTGAATTTCTAGTATTTCAAGGTCAAAAAATTATCCTTTTTTATTATTATTCTAATTTGGTCGGCATTCCTTTGGCTTGTAGTCTGAAAACTTGCACATTCTTGCCAGATCTCTATCGTTCTTTTCCTATACCCTTTTTTGTGAAGGGTTTCTCCTAAAATAAGAGTGTAGTGCAAGATGATGGGCTTCCCTGGTCCATATTTTGCGTCTTGGTCTCTGATCGTTGTGGCTGCCGATCATGACGCCCAAGCCTGTTGCCTGGGTCCCACTTTTTGTAATATTGAGATAGGACATTTTTATCATGGGTGGTATATTGTGGCTATAGCAGACCCAGGGGTTGTTTTTTTATCTGCGCACCAGACACAGATGTGACCGAGAGCAGTCAGATTGACTGTTCATAAACAGCAGGTCACAAAAAAGGGGGGAGTATACCTAAACCTAAGTTTTAACTTAAGGGGGAATTATACCTAAACCTAAGTTAAAACTTAGGTTTAGGTATACTACCCCGCATTTATTTTTACTTCCCAAGTAACTAGAGTAGACTGCTTGAAAGATTTTTTCATGCCAGTTTAATGGTAATATCTTATACTTAACCTAGTTTTAAATTTGCTGGTGATAATCTTTGCTATGAGATTTTTGATGATTTTACGGCGAAATACCGGGCTAAAACATCTATCGATAGAGAAAGTCGTTGGGCAATATGGAGGGTGACGAGGTAAATTTAAACAATTCTTGAGTTAGCTCGAGATAATTGAACCCGGTAAAAACATTTAGCCGATTAGTGATACTCTTCAGTTAAAATATAACAAAAATTAACCAAAAGATTTTACAAGTCATCAAAAATCTAATGTTTTTTAAAAGAGTATTTTTGTACTAATCTCTACCCAGCGAGTGTTCCTGGAGAATTATTTAGTCTGTGTATACATCCATATATTTCTTAAGTTAGGGCTTTTATATCTTTCTGAAGAATTACGTGACACCTGATTCTAGAAGATTCAATTCGAAAAATTCTGTTTTTTTTGGCGGTGGGGGGTCGCCTGGCTTTATACATTAAATTGAAGTAAACGAAGTCTTTGGAGGAGGGGCGGAGATTATATGGTACATTGGTCAAGGGGAGGGCCATTTTTTTGAAAAAAGTGTTTTTTTTTTTTCTTTTTTGTGGGGGCGTCATCCTTACTTGGTGGAAATAAGGCCTTTATAGCCGAGCCGTCTGACCAGCCGGCTATAAATAATGGAGAGGGTGAAAAAAAAATTGGTCATATAAGAAAGAGGAAAATGAAGGTAAAAAACGGAAAAATGGATTCATCTTTTAGTTCCAACAGGGTCTGGGTATTCAGTCCACCCGGGAGAAAGCGACACAGAATGAAATGATACGTCACGAAGGTAAAATCCACTTGTTCTGAAAAAAAAATTTCGGCACCTGATGTTGACTCTTCTTACTAAAAGCGTGTCAAGCTGTAACAATTTAGTCTGTGTAAACATCCATATATTTCTTAAATTGGGGCTTTTATATCTTTCCGAAGAATTACATGACACATGATTCTAGAAGATTCCATTCAAAAAAATTCTGTTTTTGCCTTTTCTTTTTTTTGGGGGGGGGAGGATTCGTCTGGCCTTATACATGAAATTGAAATAAACGAAGTCTTTGGAAGGGGGCAGAGATTATGAACTATTCTATATGCTTGCTAAATTTTTGAGTTTGGCGCGGTAAATTTAAACAATAGTTCAATTAGCTCGAGATAATTGCACCTGGTAAAAACATTACAGTGTAAAAATAAGAAAAAGCCAAATGATAGACCCATTCTTGAATTGTGTTAAAAAACTGTAAAAGGTGAAAGTAATAATAATTCTTAGTAGAGCGCTTGTAACGGTCCCAGAAGTCTTGGAATCAGGTTTGGAGGAATCGGAAATAAGCGGAAGAATTTCGATCATCCAAAGTACATCGTTAAGCGAAAAAATGAAAGATTCGATTTTTATGATTCGCACTGATGGCGGCCACAGTTAGTGCTTCTTTTATGCGAAAGGGTCTGTATAAGTAATCATTTAGTAAGCAGCAGGACACAAGGCTAGAAGTACAGAGTACCTGAGAAACAAAATGACGAGCAATGGTCAGCTTGGTTATCTTGTTAAACATTATACCACGGGAAATAACCAAAATGGATAGGAATAAGAGCGAGAGAGAGAGAGAGAGAGAGAGAGAGAGAGAGAGAGTAACGTAGAAAGACATTTTTCTGAAAAACTCTCTTTTCTTCCCCTCTCTATTACTTCCACACATTTTTAGCTATTTTCCTTTATATAATAAAAATGGTGAAGAAGTTAAAAAAAGAAGAAAAAATTAGAGATGAATATAAGTAAAAGAGAGAAGTGAGAAATGAAAGGAAAATAATTTGTATTTCATCATAAAACAAAAGCGTAAAATATGAAAAGAAACCCACCAAATACAAAAATGAAACTGATGAAGAAAGCTGAAAAATGAAGATTGATTCTATTCTTATTACTAGTAGTGTTATTATTGCTGTTGTTGTTGTTGTAGTCATAATGGTTGTATTTTTTACGATTTACACCCACGGCAACCATAGTTATTGCTTCTTTTGTAATAAACTGCTATTTTAAGTAGCCTTTATATCTGGTGAGTGTCACTGAGGTACGTATGGCATCGTTGGTCAGAGAAAGTTCAAAAGGGAAAAGAAAACCAATAATACAATCCGGCTGACAATAGAATTCATCTCTTCCAACAGACGGTGAAATTGGCCTAAACCAGTTGTACACAGGCGGGAAATTGTTTACGAAGCTACAAATGGTCTATACTAAATTTTTTTTAGTTCTTTTTTTTATAAGAATCCTCCAATGAAAATTAATCTACGCAGTGATAATCTTTTTTTAAATGTATCTGCTTGTTTTGTTTGGTTACTTCTTTGTTCGTTCGATAAAGAGACAGGCGAGTTAAATTTGGACGAGATATTTAGAGAGGCTGTTTCTATTTCAACGTGACGAGTTAATTTCTAGATACATTGGTTTTCTGTGTAATTTGTTTATAGTAGAATGTCATTCACATGTCAACGCATAACAAAAATATACCTTTACCTTCGTGTATACCTATGTACACAGATATATAAAAATAAATTGGCTCCTCTACCTATCATGTTAGTGACCAAGAGTGATATTATAACATACATAGGACCCTTTAAGATATTAAACTTTTGAGAATACATTAATTAACATGACCTAATATTATATTAACCATCAAAATGTACGACAGCATGGATTCTTTTGTCTCACTCTCTCACCATCCGTTCCTATTGCCCAACGCTCCCTATAGATCCTCTACTCAGTATTCAGTATCCGCACAGAGATGATGAATATAAGTTATTTTTTGTCCGCAAACATTGGTGTATCCATGTGTAGAAACCTATAAAAGAACGTTGCTTATGAGTTATTCCTTATTTCAGCACTGCGCTGGATGTCTGCCTTGAAGGATTTGTAGGATGGGGGGTAAGTGGCTGTACAGCTGCAGGGTGCTGCTTACAAGATTTGTTTGCAACAGTACATAGTTTTCTTGTGTAGTTTACACCTAGTTTTTTTCTCCAAGCGTTTTGTTTAAAGTGTAAGTGGTGCAAACTTACAGTAGTACGGATACGGCTACAACATGGCAAGAATTTCCGTTTTATTTTCTTTGGGAGATCAGATTTCTATATGGTTGGTAATAACAGTTCACACATTTACTTGGTGTAAACATCACATTCAGTAGATTAGATACTGTTAATTATTGACTAATTACAATTCCATGGATAGATGCCAACATCGTGAAGTAGTTATCGAATCGTAGTGAAATGAGATCATTGAAAGTTTAACGATGGGGAAATGTCAAGAAGGGAGTCATTCCTCACTTTTTGTGATTTTTATGTTGCTGTTCGGTGTTGATCCAGCCAGTGAGATAGCGCTGACAAAATGAAGTTTCACTCATCACTAATTCTTTTGAAACACGAACATGAGTAAATGTTTTATTTACATATCATATTCATTTCTAAATAAGTGCCTCGTAAAACTGGCTTTGTGTCAAAATAAGTTGAATTCAATAAATTTCCACATTCATTATTCGCTTAACTACTAATCCATAGCACAAAAAAAGTAGTATGTATATACACAACCAATCCATCATGAGCAGGATGTGACACAAGGTCATAAAGATCGCTAAGTTTGCTTGGTAAGAAAGAAAGTGGTAGTCGTCTAATAACTTTCACAATCACATGTATTTACCTCGCTCCTCTGCGGTTGGCAGGATGTGACAAAAGGTCATAAAGATCGCTAAGTTTGCTTGGAAAGAAAGAAAGTGGTAGTCGTCTAATAACTTTCACAATCACATGTATTTACCTCGCTCCTCTGCGGTTGGCAGGATGTGACACAAGGTCATAAAGATCGCTAAGTTTGCTTGGTAAGAAAGAAAATGGTAGTCGTCTAATAACTTTCACAATCATATATATTTACCTCGCTCCTCTGCTGTTGGCTGGATGTGACACAAGGTCTATTTTAAAGCGGACTATAGTTGGTTTAAATTGTTTTCTTTCTCGAAGATAGATCATGGTTTGGTATCTTTGTTTAATGGCATATCCACCTTCATGCCAAAGTCATCCTCATATAAAAAGAGTAGTAGGACTATTTAACCTATTCCTGGAGGGATAAGAGGGTTCTTATCTTTCCCACTGGTTTTCTTCGGAAAGTGAACGTAATAGCGCGACTGGAGTTCAAACTCGTTTACTGTGATGTTACAGACAAGGAACAGCACAAAAATAAACGTAAATATTATCAGCAAGGATTTGAATTTCGGTCTCCGATGATATTTCCTACAATGATAACCATTTCATCAAGTATGCTTAGACTGCACTACATTTATTTACTCAACCCCAACGCACGAATAGGATTTGACACAAATCCATTTTAAGTGGAGTTTGACAGCTAAATAACCCAATCTGTCCTACTATTTACCTCTCGCTGACGGGATAATAATTGGATTCATACCTTTCTTAGGAGTATTGGTGCTATGTGAAATGCGATCTGACTTGTTCAGTATTTGAACTCTTGTCACCGTGTCCATTTCCAACGACAATAACCGTTACACCACGAGCATATCCAGTATATGGTTACATATTTTAACGCAACTTGTAGGATGCGATACAGGCTTATTTTTCAAGTGGAGTTGGTCTGAATTTATGGTTTTTATTCTCTCAGACTGATTGTCAAACCAAGGCTAAAGAGTCTAGAATGCCATACTATTTACTTGTCGCTGGTGCTAGAAGCAGATGAAGCTTCATGCCTTACCTAAGAGTATCAACGTAAACGGAAAAGCAACTGCCTTGTAAGCAAATGCAACGGGCGTGCTAATAGATAATATCTTTGAAATATATTAGCCGGAAGAATGACGAGTTGAAAACTTTCAACATCTCGTCTGCTAGCCAACATGTAACAGAGTGAGTTTGATATATAGAATCGCAGACTGAAAACAAGTGTCAATCAATATTGGCCGAGTTTACCTGACTCGATCAGCCATCTAAGTGTGACGGGGGCTGACCAGACCATGCCACCCATACAATGTTAAAGTGTGGACCCCAATAAAATAATTTGGGTTTCTCGATTCTCACTCTTTGTGGTTGCTGCGGATACGAGGGTTCCAGCGGCAATGTTGACGAAGAGCGTGTGAGTCATTGAAAGATACGAGAAGAGCTGTTTGCTACACGAACAAAGAAGTTACCCAGAACATTGTGTTCGTTATCAATTTTTACCTACTTCAACGGCTTCAGAAACTGAATGGAAGTCCGAACACTTAAAGCAGATTGTTTTTGTGGTACTCCTCCCACATGAAACATTTATTCCTAATCGACACACTAACCATCGTTGACTATGTAATAACAGTATTCGACTTCCCTAGAATTTACCCATAGCTGGAGATAGTGTAATTGGATTCATACCTTTCTCAGGCACCACATGAAATTAAAACATCTCCGTTCAGGTTTTGAACTTGGGCTGCCAATTCCATTTCCTGTGAGGATATCCATTTCACCACAAAGCTTCTCTGTATGCAAGTATATATAGCTATATGCATAATATATCACGAGGCTCCAAAAGCAGCATGTAAATGAGTCTGGTAAAGCTGCACTGTGCTATGAAACCAACATTGTGTTATTATGAGGTACTACTAGGGTATCTTAGGTTAGAGGTTTTGGAACCATAATTGATTCGCACGTCATCATCTAATAAAAGATTTATTGAATGTACTGAATTTGCGGTAGATATCTTAAAGAAAAGAATTAAAGGGAGAATAAAGGGATTTTATGACCACAAGGTAACCATTCATCCAAATGATAGTGAAGGGTAAATAGTGAAATGAGAAATCTGTTAAGACAGATTCCAAGAAAAAAAAACAATCCTGACGATATTAAAAAATGTAATATCAAGACTAAATTCAAAGATATCGTCTGAGACATACAGAATGCACTAAATGAATTGCTATTCAAAAAGAAGAAAAAAGAATGTAAAAAAAAAAATAAAGAAAAGAAAAAGAGAAAAGGTGGAATAGTTGGAATTTTCAATTCCGTAAAAGACATTTGATAATATTAAAAGAAAGAACTGCAAGAACAATTTTTTTGCATGGATTTTTTTTTCGAAATTTATCATAGAGTACGCAAATGAATTTTTTTTTATGCATAAAATACATAAAAAGAACAGTAAAAAAACAACAGGTTTTTGAGATTATTATGGAGAGGCGAGTAAACATTCATTTATTTTAGTGTTTATTCACATGAACACGTGCGCAATCACACACTTACACACCAACACGCTCTCTCACACAAATATATATATATATATATATATACGTATGAAAGTGCTAACACACTGTATCAAATATCATCATCATCATCATCATCATGTCGTGCTGCCAACACGAATCTCCCTGACTCTCTCTCGCCACCCGTCTTGATGTCTTTCTCGGTTGATGAGATACTGTTTTCAAAGTAGGTGAACTTTTCTACTCGTTTCAGAGGACCACCCTTTAGTGTGGAGATTTCGCCTCTTTGATTAAAGCACATGTATTCTGTTTTGATTGCATTGACATGGAAGCCTATGCAACTGCTGCTAGTTCTTAACAATGTAGCTGAGTTTCGGCTTGGGCGGGTGTATTTGCCAAAAGCGCAATGTCATTGGCGTAGTCCGCGTCCGTAATAGTTTGAGCGCGGTATCTTCTGCTTCTTTCCTTTTCCAGCTTGAAACGTTTTCTTTCATTATATCAATAGACTTTCTAAGCCCGTAGTGTAGGCAGATGATAAACAGGTATGGGGCTAATATGCCTCGTTGAAGTAGTCTGTGTCTCCATCAGGAGAGCAGACTTTTACTTTCGTGTTTTTATATAGCATCATTATAGCTACGACGTTTTCTTTGGAGAGGCCGTTGGAGAGAAGTATTTGCTCCATTTTCCATTTGTTTATGGAGTCAAAATCCTTGCAGAAGTCGACGAATAACATTGTTGCCTCAAGGTTTTTTGCACGTACACTTTCTAGAATTCGACGGATAGTCAAAATTTGTGATGTCGTGAGTCTATTTCTCCGAAAGCCGTTTTGGTTCTTCTCAATCTTTAGTTCTATGCAGTTGCAAAGTAGAACGCAGTAAATCTTGGCCGCCATGGATGTAAGGTTTATACATCAGTAGTTCTTGGCTATTCCGAGGTCACCCATCTTAGGGAAAGGTAGGATGCATCCCTTTATCCATCTGTCTATTGCGTTTTGGTTATATACAGCATTACAGTGTTGAAGCATTATGTCGTCGAATTCTTTGGTCTTCCATACTTTAGGGGCTATTTCATCAAGCATTGCTGCTTTCCTAGTTTTAATTTTCCTTATATCTGAGTCGAGTTCCTCTTGCGTAAACTCCTCTAGTTTGATGTCTAATTGATTACTAATAATTTTCTTGATTGGTTCATGCATAACTTTCGAAGGTTTTCCGAGTAAATTCTCGAAACGTTGTTTCCACTGGTGTAGTTGTTCTTCTTGGCTGCAGCTTTCACTTTTTCCCTCGCAGTACTCTTCCTTCTGCTCACTTCGTTTACCCTCTGCTGTGCTATCCTAGATTGTCTATCTTCAACCGAGTCTCTAATCTTATTGATCTGATTTTGTATGCATTCTGTTTGTTCTTTTTGGTATATGTTAGTTAATTCATTTTGTGCCTTCTTAAGTTTCTGAGCATTGATATTGATTGAGTTCCTCCAATTGCATTGGGAAGCGGTTTTTACGATTGCACGCTTTTTGCTAACTGTTAATGTATCCCATGGACTCTAGATTTAGCTCTTTATTAAGTTTGTATGCATTCTGCTGTGGCCTCGAAATGAGCATTAAAAAAGTTCTCATATTCATCATTCGCAGCAAGTGTTTCTGGTCTCTCCTGAAATGCATCGAATTTGTTTCTTAGTGTTAACGTGCATTAATCTCTAAGACCCCTGTTGTTAAGGAGGGACCAGTCATAGTGTAGGTTTGTTTTTGTTCGGGCCACATTACTTCGTAGGCTCAGTCTTATCTTTTCTGTGAAAATTCGGTGATCAGAGGACACACCCTTGAAAGAGAAATATGTCTCGCAATTCAAAGCGCTAACATAAATAGATTATGTATCATTCCATAGAATTGAGTTTTTCTGTTTGATCGAAATTCGTGTGATTTCTTGCACAAAATATCCGAGTTGGTGGCTAATCCGATTAGAAACGGAGTAGTAGTGAATCACACTTAATTTTTTTCCTATTGTATTGAATAAATAATTTTGTTAGATAATAGGAGCATTATTATCGTTCAATTTGGGGGCGGTGAATGAAAAAATGGTAAATTAATTGGAAGTGATTTATAATGAAAGCGGTAATACTGTGATTTTGTACATGTGTTGGACAGGATCACCAGTCTTTTCAGTCGAAAAGCCAAAACAGTAACTCAGGGATTTCAGGGGCCAGAAAATCACTGAAAATAAAACAAATTGACAATGAAGCAAACATAATTCATTTACGAGACTTCAAATTTTGTTTTCAGTCACAAAAAGATGTAATATCAAGTTTGAAGGAAGAGGTTGAGAGAAGGAACACATCTGACAAGTGATCATTTGAAATGTGATTATATCTGCAATCACAAAAACATGCAAGTGATGAATTGGCAGACAAGTGATGAATTGGCACTGGATTTTTAGCTGTAATCACTAGAACATGTGATATCAAGTTTAAATGAATGAACTTTTCAGAAGGAGCACATCAGACAAATGATGATTTGATATCTGACCTAGTTTGCCATCCCCAAAAGATTTACTATCAGGGTCAAATTAAGAGGTTGACTGAAGAATTACTTCTGACATGTGCTGATTTGACATCTGATGCTGTTTGCAATCACAAAAAGATGTAATATCAGGGTTAAATGAAAAAGTTGATAAAAGGAGCAGTTTAGACAAGTAATGATATGATATCTGATTATATTTAAACTCAAAAAAATATGTTATACCAATGTTAAATGAAGAGGTTGACAGGAGGAGCACATCAGACATGTGATGATTTGAAGAGGTAGCTATGCTTGGAGAAGAAACTTCTTTAATGGTATGTAATTTAAAATAGGCTCATTATTGGCTGGGTGTGGTTTGTTAGAATGTAGAAATATCTAGATAGAAACACGTGGTTCTTTTTTTTGAAGTCAGCGATGTGGCATGAGAAAAATTGGAACTTTAAATGTTCTAAACACTGAAATTGTAGTGTTCATCTTCACAGTCAACTTCAAAAGGCCAAGAAAAAATGTTGAATGTTGGGATGAGTCTCGGGCTTGTATGTTGCCCTTGCCCTGAAAGTCCGAGACACATTGGTATGAGACTTATATGAGTATTCATAATAATGAAGTGATATTTCGAAAATATTCACATTTTACTGCTTATGCTCCAAAACAGTTCATGTGATCAAAACGGCCATTACGCTAAATAGAAGAAGCACTGCTGGCTAAAATGAGCTGTGAAGGTTATTGGCACCATCATTAATGAAAATATGCAATACAGCTGATTCCTGCTATTGATTTTAATCCTAAAATGAAAACGCATATGATAGTTGTTTGGTTCTGGAATCTTTTTTATGGCATATCAACCTTTTTGGGTAATTTAATGCATTATCTATCTTTGAAGAAGAATAGTAGTGATACTATTCAGGCCATTGTTCTCAAGGTCTTTGAAAGCAGCCGATGTATGCTTTATAATCCTTCTTATTAAGAATATTTTGAATTATTTCTACTTTTCAGGTTTTTTTATCTGAAAATGAAAGCGACTGAATTATTTAAGTTCATTCCACTCTTCTCTGAAGTGAAAATTGGTATGAGGCGAGGGAGAAATCACCAAGTTTTGGGAAAATATTAGTTACAAAAATGGTTCAGTCGCTTGCCAAAGAAAAGTAGTATGATATAGTGACCCTTGACTAAGCCGTCAATCAGTGAGGCATCTGTGCAAATTCCCCGAGATTTTTTTTTATACTTCTTAGGAGCCAGACCAGCATTTTTTTAGGTACCCCTAAAATGGGTTTGATTTTTTTTTTGTAGTACTGGTCAGTGGCCAGACAGTGTTGTAAAGATCCCCCAGAGATGGTGGAGTGAATCTGGGGGGTTCGGTTAGAGATCAGACCATTGTGTTGAAGGGGATATCTTAGTAAAAGGGGATGTGAAATTAGGGAGTATGTGTGTAAAATCTTGACGTGTCTCGTGGTATACACCGGAAAATTTATGGACTCGGTTTCTAATCACGCCTGTGGCCCATACCAGGCCTCCGATTGAGCAACCCCGACCGAGAAGCAGAATAAGTGTTAAGTGGGGTCTTGAAGCGTGCTCTGGTCAAGAGGTTATTGGTTAATATATCAATCTCTCTTTGTGTGTGCCTTTCTCCCTCCGTCTCTCACACACCACAGAAGCTTCAACCCCTCATAAAAGAGTAAAACGACGTATATGTTCTTTTTTAGAGAGTTTTGGTCATTCTTCATCCATGTATCTTCCCTCATTATAGCTATACAACAGTAGTTTTCAGGAATCATATGGTTCGCGAGCCGCATTTTTGAGACCCTTGGTGTAATCTACGTTAATTCTTAGATGGGTGACCGCTAAAGACAACAGGTATTAATTACAACAATAGAAATCTAAGCCAATATCATTTTTATTAAAAAAAAACTGGGTCAAAATAAATTCGCTAAAAGTTAAGCAGACTAAATTCAAATATACAAAGCAATCTAACAGAAAATCATTAATCTTACCGAACTGTTTTCCAATAAAAAGAAATAACCATGTCCATCTAGTTAGTAAGACAGCATAGAACATTTTCAGTTTTGTCCATGATAACTATTACTATGTTGACTTGGGTTCGAGTCTTCAGTCCTTTGGGAATTACTGTGAAGATGATGAAGTAGATAATAACAACGACAGAAAATATTGGTAGTCAAGGGGAGTAACCCTCCAAATGTAATCATTTTAATGACAATAACTTTGGCTACTTATTCTCTTTATATCCACTTGTCTGAAGCCGTATGAAGAAGGGGAAAACGAGTGTTGGTCTCTTGCTGCTTGGGCAGGGATTCGATTGCCTTCTCATGGCTTTTTCTTCAAGAAACTCCTGTGATTCCCAGCCCTTCGGAAACAAATATCTTAATCACTCCTTGATGTTCATGGACGACGCCTATTTTTGTCAGTCTCGGTTGATTCTTTTGGAATTGTTCTTATTTTGGCTGTTATAGGCGATCAGCTGTAGAACTAGCAAGAGTGAAGCTTCAAAAATTAAAAATTAAAAATTATGCTTAAACAGATGGGCTGTTGGGCAATTAGAACTCAAGACACGTTTGTACTAATCTGGAAAAATGGATTTTGATTAATATATTAAAAATTAAGTAGTTTTAGTAAAACGCTGAATTGTGTAAATACAGCGTCCTCTATCTTCACAGAAATTACTATGTGAGGCTACTTTTTCTGGTTCCAAAACAAAAAATCCATCTGAAGGATAATTTGGTAGGTTGCAAGATGTACATAACCAAACCTTACAGTAGTGAGAAAAGAGACATATACTACACTCCAATCCGAGGCAGAAAAGCCGACCTAGTTTGTATATAAAAACGCCGTAACAAGAGAAAGGCTAATCAATCAGAAAGCAATGGATACCAAAACTCAGAAATGAAGGGAATATGAAAGATCTTACATTCTAATCCTTATTGGAGGTGCTAGTGTCTGTTATCGTCGTCTAAAGTGGTTAAGGTTAACCAAGTTCAAAACCTGGACAAGGCTGTTTGCGTTTCACTTCACGCCAATGCTCTTGAAAAAGGGTATTTAATTCAACACTTCTAGCGAAGAGTAAATAATAGGAAAGATTAGGTTCTCCAACTTTGGTATAAAAACTGAGAATGAATATACGCGATGGAAAATCCTATGTTCAAATGAACTCTACTCTGTCAAGAAATCAGCTTTGTGTCACGTCCTATCTGATGCAGAGTCGTTAGGTAAAGACATACCATCTACTCCTTTGTTACGCGTCATCATACAATATGAAACAAGCAGAATAATAATATATATTCTCGTCTTGAAAGTTTTACTGTTTCAAGGGATCGGACATAAACTACACAATGATCTTTGATTGAAAAGCCTGAAGATTGTTAATGAAAACAAGTAGAATAATAGATTTCAGATCAAGAAACAGAACTGACATCCGCTCCAAAAGACTTGGATCAGAGTAGATAATATACTCTGATCCAAGTTTGAAAATCATGGTAATCGTACAAACAAATAACAGAACGATACTGTAGATTCTCGTTCAGAAAGCTTAATGGAATCCCGTTAAGAAATAGTGGATATAGAGCAGGTACATCGATCCTAAGTAGAAAAACGTAAAAGGAGGAATATAACAACAATAACAACAACAACAATAATAATAATAATAATAATAATAATAATAATAGATATTGTCGAGTTATTTTCAGAAAAATGAAAAAGAACGGTTAATGGTTAATCCCATGATAACTGAATACAGAAAACTAGCTCTAAAGGAATTCAAGAATAAACACAACTGGGTAAGCAAGGTTTGCCAATGGGAATTGTTCAAGGAATTGAATTTTGAACATACTATGAAATGATATATTCAAAAGCCAGAAGCAGTATCAGAAAATAAAAAAGCATACAATTCTCTGGGGTTTTGAGAAACAAACAGATCACCAAACCCCGGTTAGAATACCGGAGCGTGACATAATGATGAACAAGAAAAAGAGAACTTCTAATCTCATAGATTTTGTCCTTCCAGATGACCACAGTAAAAATAAAACGAATCAAAAGATAAAGAAATATTTGGATCTTGCCTGAAAAAGTTTCTGCGAACATAAGGATAACAGTAATACCAATTGCTGTTGTTGTGCTGGCCTTAACAGCATACACGTATCCTGGTTTTAAAAGATTCTCGTCTTTCCACGATACTCTGGCTCTTGCAGTGAAAAAAAAAGGTTAGAAGAAGAAAACATACCCGACTGTATGACAAAAAGAAGGCAACCCTGATCTAAATCACAAGCTAAAAGGAACCGCCTCCAACAACTATATACCGGTAACGTGTCTACCAATGAAGAAGATTTTTTAGCACAAGTAAAGGAGATTTATTACTTGCTGAGGAGCTGGGGATAGTGCCCGTGGTGTAATGGTTATCGTCGCAGGAATTGGACACGGCGACACGAGTTCAAATTCTGGACTGATTGCATTTCACATAACACTAATACCCTTGGGAAAGGTATGAATCCAATTATTCTCCCTCCAACTATGGGTAAATAGTAGGGCAGACTAGGTTCTTCAGCCTTGGTGAGGCAACTAGTCTAGGAGAAGGAAAACTCTGAATTCAAACCTGTTAAACTCCACTTAAAAAAATTAACCTTGTGTCATATCCTGCCCGAGCGGAGGGTTTGGGTAAATATGATAAGCTGGGGATAGTTTCCCGAATAACAGAAAAGATGTCATAAGGGAACAAGAAGAACTGGTGAGCTACTAGACATTGATTAAAACCCTTAGGCGGGCAAAATAAAATAAAAAAGGTAGCTCTGGAGTGAATTTACTGCATAAAGGTCTCCATGATCCTGCAATACTGTCTAATATGTATTAGATATTCAACAAAGTCATAAAACTCATCACGGAAGCAATGAAAAACTTAAAAGTAGATCTGACCACTTGAAAAAAGTCCTGAGAGGTATCTTCCAAAAAGATACGCTTTCACCATTTTTCATTTTAATAGGGACGATGTCATTAAATCACATATTTAGAAAATGTACTGCAGAGTACAAATTTACTAAATGACAAGGAAAATTAAAGATCTAATGAACGTGGTGAACACCAAGCTGTTTACAAAAAAAAAAAAAAATTAAATAATAGAAGACTAATACAAATAACTGAATATCCTGTCAAGATATAGGAATGGAATTTGGCTTAGAAAAATGTCCACCGCTAGTAATGAGAAGCGAAAAAAAACAAATAATGGAAGGAATAGAATTGCTAAATCAAGATAGAATCACAGCGCTTAGAGAAAATGAAACTTACAATTATATGGGAATATTGGAAGTGGATACCATCAAACAAGAAGAGATGAAAGAAAAAAAAAACTAAAAAAAGAGTATCTTAGACGATCTAGAATATTTCTCAAAAGCAAGCTCTGCAGGAGAAATCTCACCAAAAGGTTAAACACCTGTAAGATACTTAAGACCATTTTGATATTAATGCGGGAAAGACTAACAAATGGACCAAAGAAGAAGGCAAATGACTATGCACAAGGCCTTACATCCGAGATATGACTGACTATATGTGTCAAAAAAAGGAGGAAGAGGACTCAGAGGCATGGATAGCATGGATACATCAAAGCGAGGACTCGAGTATTTAAAAAGTACCAAAAAGGACGAACTACATAGACCAAATTCAGGACAAGCAACGTAAAGATCGTCTGGATAATTATAAATGGGAAACAGAAATGGGAAGAAAAACTTAATGGGTATTTCAAAGGATAATCTGAGGAAATCTAACGCGCAAAGTCCTGGATATGGCTAAGAAAGGGACACATTAAGAGAAAAACTGTATCTCTTGTAATAGCAGTAGAAAAAAAAACGCCATAAAGACCAACTTAGGAAATAGGAAAGACGCATACAATAGCAAATGTAGGTTATGTGGTAGTAAAGACCAAACGATTTATCTCATAAGTTAATGCAGCAAACTAGCGCAAAATAGTCTAATAATAGATACGATTGAGTGGGGAAGGTAATCTACTGGGAATTGTACAAGAAATTGAAACTTGATCATTCTACCAATTGGTAAAATGTACAAACCAGAATCGGTCCTAGAAAATGAGACGCACAGAGTTCTCTGGGATTTTGAGATAAAGATCACCAAATCCTGGTCAGACGACTGGACCAAGTGACAGTCAACAAAATAAAGGTAACCTGTGGCCGATTAGTGGACTTTACAGTCCTTGCGGACAACAAAGTGAAGACCAAAGAAATAGGAAAGACAGAAAAGTTCTTGGACCTTGTCAGAGAGCTAAAAAAGCTATGAAACATGAAGGTGATGGTGATTTCAACTGTAACTGGTGCGATCAAAGCAATCTTCAAAGAGTTGGTAATCGGAAGACGAGAAGTAACTATCCAAACTACAGTATTATTGAGATCGGCTAGAATACTAAAAAAAATCCTGGAGACTTGAGAAGACATGCTGTCACTCAGATTCTAGAAAAAGTCTATCCCCCGATGCTGGCGTGAAAAAATCATAAGGAATAATAATAATAATACATAACATAATAGCAATGATACGTTTTGAGAGGTAAGTGATGAAAGATTAATCATGTAATAAGCAAATTCACAAAAAAGCAATACATGACGAGGAAGTACTGAGCAATGAAGGTGATCAATTAGAAATTATGCATGATATTGAAATTTAACAGTGCTCATAAATGGCATATATGAAAACAAAAGTTAGTCCTAGAAAATGAAAAGCGCAACATTATCTGGGGCTTTAGTACACAAACGTCAATTACAAAATCATGGACAGAAGACGAAACAGAATTAAATTGTAAACTAGTAATAATTACTTGTCATCTTGTCGATTTTTCGATTCCAGTATAAAAAGTGAGAGGAAAGAAGCTGAAAATGATACAAATACTTGAATCTTGACAGTTATATAAAGTGGCTCAAGGACATGGAGGTGAGGATGAGATTAACTAGAGTTGGTACCCTTGAGATCGTCCTCAAAGGCTTGGAAAAAAGACTGTAAATCAGAATCGAGACCCTCAAGGCCACATTATTGTTAAATTTTGCTTGAATACAGGGAGGAGTCCTGGAAACCTGAGGAAACTTGCCGTCACTCATATTCCAATGAAAACGCGTGTGTGAAAAACTCGTAAGGAGTATAATAATAATTATTAATTTTTGGGATTCTGAGATACAAACGGATCATCTAATCTCGGCCAGGTATCTAGACTTAGTGATAGACAAAATAAAAGAAACCTCCGGATAGTGGACTTTGACTTCCTGGCTCATCACTGAAGGAAAATGAAATAAGATAGACCTTGCTAGAGAACTGAAAAACTATGGAACATGAAAGTGACGGTGATACCAATTGTAACTGGCGGGCTCAGCATAGTTGGTACAGTGTCCGGTGGACTTGAAAATTAGTGGACGAGTGGAGACCATTCAAACTACAATATTGTTGAGATCAGCCAGAATATTGAGAAGAGTCTTGGAGTCTTGTGGAGACTTGCGATTACTCAGACTCCAGTGAAAAGCTCTCAGCTAAAGCTGGTATGAAAAACTTTCCATTGAGTAAAAATTATTAAGGTACAAATATAGCTCATTAAATGAATTCAGAATGGTTGGGTTTCGAGCAGTTAATAGATTTTAAAATTTGCTGGAAAAGTGCTAGACCGATTAATACTAAGACCCCGAAAATTACCATAGATTATCGGAAAGAAAGCGTAATTTTTCTTGTTCAGGTCAGCTGCTGTTCAAGCATTTACAACTCTCCTTCAGATACACAAGTTTCTTCTCTTCTACGTTCTGTTGACAGGGCTTTGAATATGATGTTTGTATATCCCCTGCAGAGGTGTATGTCCCTTCAAAAGTGGGCATCGTGAATATGATGCTAAACAGTATTTAATAGTGACGCTCCAGTTCTGTAAATCTAAGGAGTGCTGAGAACCTCTTCAGTGCATTTAATCCCAGGTTTACTTTGAGCCAGATGTGTAGTACTTGTTTAGGTTCCTTTTAGAGATGATAAAAATCAATTTAAAAATTATTCCTTTGCTATGAGCCTGTATAACAAAAAAAAATAGTTTAACTCTTTAAAAATAACTTTTCGAAAAATGCAAATATAAACGTACAATGAATGCAATTCCCTAACCTGTAGACATATGATAACATTCGACTGGTTGTGTTAAAGGATTAGAGTTCTGATCAATTCTATTGATTAATTTTTTGATAATAATGTAAAATATATAATTATTTTAGTAAGGTCGTATCTGCTCAGGGGTCATTTGGCTTGATTGTACTCAGCACCGCGTGTGGGCGAAGTCATGAAACTGACACCAGTCATCTCCTACAGGAAATGTATTAAAATCTATTTGCGTCGTGTCATACAATGTGACTGCGGTGAAATAAAAATACAATGAAAATGGAGACGCGTGGGTGCTGATATGGTACAATTAATTTTTGGAAATATGAAATATAGTAGATTTTTAAATCTCCACAGTTGAACTTTGAAACCCAAACTGAAAGTTTGGGTTTAAATATTGGTACAAATCGGTGAGAAATGGGGTCGGGTAGCTGCAAAGAAGATATGTTTATAAATCTTTACAAAGTTTTCTTTTCTCTCTCGTGTTTGCGTTTACAGCTATGAAATGTTGGGTTCCAAATAAAACAGCTTCATATCTAAACAACATGAATTCCCAGTTATTCTTTAATACTAATATTCAACATGGCGCATTGTATTACAATTAATGTGACGTTAAAATTAATCAATCAGTCAATTTTCTGTCCCTAGAAATGAGTGTAACGACTTTACTGAAACTGAATATAAGTATATATATATATATACTCGGGGCATCCAGACTTTTTTGTACAGGCATTGAAAATTGTCGTAGCATGTTATTGCTATACATCTTATTAGATGACTGACCAATTTCTATGATTTCAACTTTAAATGAACAGCTACAGCAGCAATTGGATTACACCCTACTAAAGCCTGATTGTCACAGCTGGTGAATTTCAAAAATGCAATCTGGATGTGAGGACACTTTAGAAGAACGATATGCAATAAAATTCTGTTTTAAACTGGGAAAAATCCCACACAAACTTATGGAATGCTTCAGACTGCTTTTCGACCATCTTGCATGAATCGAGCATGAGTTTTTGGGTGGCATAAGAGATTCAAGGAAGGCAGGGAGTCTGTGAGGAATGATGAGAAGTGTGAGAGGAGTAAGGAAGTCAATAGATCAGGGTTGATTGGCCAAAGGGTTAGGGTTAGGGTTGCTATGTTGAGGTTTTAAGGGAGTTCAGGAAGAGATTCGGTCGGAAGAGGCCAACACTCTTCAAATCGGGTCAGTGGCATTTCCAGCAGGACGATACACCAGTCCTCAACTCCATCCTTATCACAGATTATTTGATCAAGATGGACATCAAGACAGTTCCTCAGCTTACCTATAGTCCGAAACTTGCTCCCAATGACTTTTTTATTTTCTAAGCTGAGAGGCTGTCGTTATGAGACAATTGAGGAGATGAAAGAGGCTGTGATGAAGGTCATTGACACGCTCACGTAAGAGGACTTCCATGGGGCGTTCCAGGAATTGTTGGAACGGTACAACAAGTACATTGCAGCCGGAGGCGATTACTTCAAAGGGGACTCGAGTTTCATGTGTGTACTATCAATAAAAGTGCCCAAACGAAATAAGTCTGGAAACTTATTTAATAATCCTCGTATATATATATATATATATGTGTGTGTGTGTGTGTGTGTGTGTGTATGTGTGTGTGTCCCTTGAAATAACACAAAATATACCGATCTGAGATTAACAATTGAACAAAGAAATCTTGAAATATAATAATATAGAAAAAAGATGCCCAGTTTCTTTTGGAGTTAAACTTTTATGTGTGTCTTTGGCCGTCATAATGATCGGTACATCTTGAAGATTACACAATAGATTTTATTTATACCATTCTTTTTTAACGATCAGAGTCAGGGAATTCAATCCGGTTCGCGAGATAATTATATTTCAAAGAAGAAATGCAAAAACGTAGCCAGTGAGCTTATTGCAAGAGAAGAATAATAGGAGAAATAGGAGGTTTTGTTGTCAGTCGAGAAATGAAGATTTTGATGGAATTATCCGGAAATTTAACGCACAGGCACGGTTTTTAATATTTTCGTTAATTTCCGCTATGTCTTCATAACACATGCCTTCCTTCCAACACGCGTCTCTTACTGAAAGAATTGTAAAGTATAATGCATAACAATTTCCATGGAGTTGGTTCAACAACAACACAGACCCACGCCACACACACACACACACACACACACACACACACACACACACACATATATATATATATATATATATATATATATATAACAATTTCCATATAGGTGGTTTTAACAACAACAACACACGTACGCTGAGACTCAAACCCTATATATATATATATATATATATATATCAGCCGTAAATCATCTTTTATTCATTAATCGTTAAGTATAATAGAAAAAAAAAAGATTATTTATTCAGTTACCTATTTAATTTTCTAACTACTTTAGTTTCATGAAACTCGATCTTCAGGTAGGCAGAAAAATGAAAGAAACTTATTTTACAAAGTTATATATATATATATATGTATATTCATTTATTTCTGTGTGTATATATGTTTGTAAAATATCAATATTAATGTAAAGATTTGGGACAATATATACAAAATAGACAGAACGTGTATAGGTTGATGAAGATTCACTCATAGAATAGGAAAAAATGAGATATATTTTTCAATCCACAGCAGGCAGGGGTAAGAGGGTTCATTCTTCGATCAGTATTGTAGTGCTTTGATCATGTTGGGTAAAAGTCATCAACAACAGATATGAGATCATCATATGAATATTTCAATCTATCCTCGTATATACATTTATTCAAAACCGTTGTTTTAGTTGGATGTTGCTGCAGAATACACTGACAGCATCTCCACAGAGCGGTAAGTGTCTCCCAATGCGTCTCCTGTATATGACACTAAACAATGTGATGGAGAGGCTCCAGTAATGCTGGAGCTTAGGGGAATGCGGAGTTCCCTTTTTCATTGCCATCACTCGCAGGCCAACTCTGGCCCGGAGTGGTAGCACTTGATAGGGTCCTATGTATGGGTCAAATAGAACTAAACTGTGTGCTTATGCGAAACTGAATTGTTTGAAATAGAACTGTTTTAGCATTTAACTAAAAATGAACAAATAAACAAATTTTCTTAACAAATAAATAAATGAAGTTGAACTGAAACAATTTAACTTCGTTGACGAAGCAGAATGGCTTGATTAGAAATGTCTTTGACATTTAGTGTGTGTTTCTATGCTAAACTGGATTGTTTGAAGTAGAGCTGTTTACATGTATAAAGATATGCCACAAACCAAACCAAACCAAACAGACCCGCACACTCACACGTATATATATATATATATATGTGTGTGTGTGTGTGTGTGTGTGTATGGGTGCGTGTTTTTCTGTATTTAAACATCGTAGACACACCGTGATTAAAGTCTTAAGATGACCGCACTGCTAAGAAACTAACACTACTTACGGTTAACTCTCTGTCTAATCTATTCTTACATAGATATGCATGCTCTATCACCAATATTGAGCTTTTTTAATTGTAAAATAACCAGACTATTCGATATACATGTGAGTGAGTTTGTGAGTGGCAATGTATAAATATGAAAAAAAAATGACTTTAGCGGCTGATTTCATTCATAGCATGAACACCGGCGTCTGAGAGTATGTTGCGTTAAGGTTTCAAGTGTACTAATTCACAGATCGTTTTAGAGAGTAAAGAGGTAGTTTTGATATCGAGTTCATTTAAGTTGTCTATTATGCTGTGAGAAGAACATACTTTCAGACGACAGTATTTTTTGTATCCCTTGTAAAAATTGTATACGAGGGGCATACGATAAGATTCCAAACCTTTTTCGTATGGGCGCTTTCCTTGAATCTCTTATGCCACTCAAAAACTGATGCTCAATTCATGCAAGATGGTCGAAAAGCAGTCTGAAGCATTCCATAAGTTTGTATGGGTTTTTTTCCAAGATGAAAACATAATTTTATTGCATATCGTTCTTCTAAAAAGTCCTCACGTCCAGATTGCATTTTTGAAATTCACCAGCTGTGACAATCAGGCTTTAGCAAGGTGTATTCCAATTGCTGCTGTAGCTGTTCATTTAAACCTGAAATCATAAAGATTGGTCTGTGATCCCATAAGATGTATAACAATGACATACTGAATTTTCAAGAGTCTATGACAATTTTAAATGCCCATACGTAAAAAGTCTGGAAACTTATCGTATGAACCTCGTAAATTGGTGAAACATCTCGGAACCTTCATGTTCGCTTGAAAGAACGCAAAAGAGACATAAGAATTGGTAACTTAAACAATGCACTATTTCAACGTATTTCTCAATATAATCACAATTTCAATTCTGCAAAGATTCTCATTTACATTCATAATAAAAGACTAAGACGAATTTTCGAAGCCGCTGCAATTACACCCTATAATTCCCTAAATAACCATCCAGACTTTTATAATATTTCTCCATACTTGAGCAAATCCATTTTAAATAGCTACAATATATTCCATCTTTAGTTAATATATTCCGCATATATCATCGTTTTATACTTTCTCTTTTCTTTTTCTTTTTGTCTTTCTTTTTCTTCCTCCTTTTGATTCGAAATCTTTCTCGATAAACAAAACGAACATAAATTCTATACAATATTCCAAATAAGTCAAATGACGTAATTTAAAACAAATAAACGTTGATTGACTAATTAAACAGCCAACTATTTCTTGTTGTACAAATTTTCCCGAAGTTTTTGTATTTTGCACTTTTAAACATCCACCGTTGATTTAACATCACTAATATCATCCAGCACATACCTGATGATGGTTCATTAGAACCGAAACGTTATTGTGTCGACTTTGCTTCTCAATAAATATCTCCTTCTACTTGGATTACCTTGGTAGCAATTTTTCTTTCTATATTGTCGGAGCAGACTACCTTATTTACTTACACACACACACACACACACACACACACACACACACACACATATATATATATATATATATGCAAATTTCATTAAACATAATAGACATTTTATGTCTACATATTTTCTTTTGGATCCGTTCGAATTCCCGTATTACTTTTATTGTATTCTGGGGGAATTGATTTATGTATTGTCCATAGTTGCATGTATCCCTAGTACTTTCTGCCCGACTTTGGGCCATCATCAGGGGAGGATCTACTACAAAAGTGATGTAACTTTTTTTTTAGCATATTACAACTGTGTAAGGGCGTCTTTGCCGTTGAAGGTTTTTGGCGTTTGTTTTTGAATGTGATTCTATATTTAGTGCCAGTAGCTAAAGACATTTAAGTACATTAGCACTGGTTTGAAAATTAATTCTATTAAGTGTTGGCTGCAGGTTTCTGATATGTAATGCTTCGAGAATCTGAAGTTTTTGTTTATTATTTTGATGTTCTAATATTGTTGTGTTGTCGGTGAGAATTTTCCGTAGCTGTGCCGTTGGGCATGAATGTTTTTTTAAATGCTGAGCTATTGAACTTGTGTCTGAAAGGTGCATTGTAAGTCTCCGACAACACAACAATATTAGAACATCAAAATAATAAACAAAAACTTCAGATTCTCGAAGCATTACATATCAGAAACCTGCAGCCAACACTTAATAGAATTAATTTTCAAACCAGTGCTAATGTACTTAAATGTCTTTAGCTACTGGCACTAAATATAGAATCACATTCAAAAACAAACGCCAAAAACCTTCAACGGCAAAGACGCCCTTACACAGTTGTAATATGCTAAAAAAAAAGTTACATCACTTTTGTAGTAGATCCTCCCCTGATGATGGCCCAAAGTCGGGCAGAAAGTACTAGGGATACATGCAACTATGGACAATACATAAATCAATTCCCCCAGAATACAATAAAAGTAATACGGGAATTCGAACGGATCCAAAAGAAAATATGTAGACATAAAATGTCTATTATGTTTAATGAAATTTGCATTAACGAAGAAATGCTGCCTAAATATACATATTTTAAACTTCATGATCCTGCAGCTCATAAATATAACAGCACTTTGGAATACAGACGTGATCTCGTGAAGAGACAAATTACACTCTGTAAGAATAACATCCATTCACTCAATCTTGAATCACAAAAAATACGAGACAAACTTGAAAGCTCTATTACACCTGCACAACTCCACGAACTAGATAACAGACTTTCCGTAATCATTAACAAAAGTGATTACGACCACAAACTTACACTTCAAAAAAAGCTCAACAATCTCTACAAAGGACATCTACTTATTCCTAATAATATTGACAAATTTATCAATCTCTCGGACTGTAATTTAACTCCACAACAAAAAGATTTCCTCAACTTAGGACCCAACTGCCATTTATTCCAAGGATATACCAGCATCAACAAGAATACAGAAATTGAAATTTTATACCAAAACATTTTAAAACTCCGGGATAATAAGGTAATCTCAGTCAAACCCGAATTCCGTGATCTCCTTAAGGCTGAAGCCATCAAAAATAGATACAATAAAAAACAACCTACATTATTAACACATCAACTAAAAACTGCTGCTAAAGAATTACGCAACCACCCTAACATCACCATAAAAAAAGCTGATAAAACAAACATTTTTGTAGTACTCAATAAAACAGATTACCATTCAAAACTACAAAATATCCTCGATGACCATACAAAATTCAAAAAATTAAATAAGAATCCCACCAACCAACTAAAATCAAAATTAATAAACTAATCACTGCTAATAATGCCGAACTTAATAGCATAAAACTACCCAAAATAATTGGGGATTATAAACCCGGCTATCTTTACGGGACCGTAAAGATACATAAACCTAATCATCCTCTACGCCCTATTATATCACAAATACCTACACCAATTTATCAACTCACAAAAACAATAAAACAGCTTATTTCACCATACTTACCTAGCAAATACAGCATAAAATCTACACATGAATTAATTCAAGTTCTTCATACAATTAAACCCAATAATGGTATATTAGCCTCACTCGATGTAGAAAATTTATTTACTAATGTACCTGTTAATGAAACAATTGATATTATTATAAATAATATTTATAATAACCCATCTCTTCCTCCTCTTAAAATCAACTCTAATATACTTCGAAAACTACTCTTAACATGTACTACTGAAGTTCCATTTTATGACCATCTTGGAAATATTTACGTTCAGACTGATGGCGTATCTATGGGGTCTGTCCTAGGCCAATTTTCAGTAATTTCTACATGTCCGATCTCGAAAATAGAATTTTTAATAGCACAAAAAAACCTCCAATATACCTAAGATATGTTGATGACATCCTTATTCTTACTAATAATATTAACGAAATCAACATACTACAAGACACCTTCCAAAACAATTCAGTCCTTAACTTTACTCATGAAGTAAACAAAAACAATAAAATTTCCTTTTAGATGTTCTTATTGATGCTAACAACAATAATAACTTCACTACCTCCACTTACAAAAAACCCTCTAGTAACAACTCCTGTACCCTCAACTTTAAAAGTGAATGCCCCTTCAGATATAAAAAAGCAATTATTCATAATCTAATATCCCGTGCCAAACTAATCTCCTCCTCCAAAACAATATTTTATAAAGAGGTAGAAAACATAAAACAGGCTCTCATCAACAATGGGTTTCCTAACTATATTGTTGATGAACAAATTAAACGTATGATCAAAAATGTTAACCAAAAAATAAACAGTGTACTACTCCAT
>OY757921.1:60314091-60476591 GCA_963585895.1 Sepioteuthis lessoniana
GAAATCTTTCTCGATAAACAAAACGAACATAAATTCTATACAATATTCCAAATAAGTCAAATGACGTAATTTAAAACAAATAAACGTTGATTGACTAATTAAACAGCCAACTATTTCTTGTTGTACAAATTTTCCCGAAGTTTTTGTATTTTGCACTTTTAAACATCCAGCGTTGATTTAACATCACTAATATCATCCAGCACATACCTGATAATGGTTCATTAGAACCGAAACGTTATTGTGTCGACTTTGCTTCTCAATAAATATCTCCTTCTACTTGGATTACCTTGGTAGCAATTTTTCTTTATATATTGTCGGAGCAGACTACCTTATTTACTTACACACACACACACACACACACACACACACACACACACACACACACACACACACACACACACATATATATATATATATATATATATATATATATATATATATATATATCGTAATGATATTTACTTTTTTGTAAGCACCCCCTTTGTTGTATTACTACCTACTTCTAATGCTGAGTCACTGACCGTTACAAATTAACAAAATAATTACCATCTACGTAAAAATGTAATGATCGATTCATATTGTGAAACTGATACCTACGCTTAACTCATTGTGATCATCGAGATATTAACGTTTTTAAAAGTGTTTATTGAAAAGCTTTGAGAAAATGATTTGAATCTTTACTCGGTATTCGAGAATACATATTCCTTTATTTCATTTTTGGCAATGTTGTTTAATGTTATCCACATTACTGGATACAAGATATTCCTGTTTTGTTCTTCTTTCTTTCTTCTTCTCTATTTTGGTCTGAATAACCAGTCAATTTCGTCTACCCATCATCGTGGATGTCTTCTGAGGAATTGCTTCCTGTCTCTTTGATACTTCTCGACAATTGTATGGGTTTATCTGTTGGTAGTGAAACTTGTGATATATCCGGTCCCGCGGAGTTTCTGTTTCCAGTACTATAGGATTACGTCCATCACTCACCTTCAGTCCGAATTACCTTGCTTCGGACCCACTTATGAAAGTATATATATATATATATATATACTAGCAGAAATACCCGTCTTTGACTAGATTCAGAAAGAACCTTCAAAAATTATATTCTAATTTATGAAAGTTACTGCTTCGATATTATTGAATGTTTAGGATTGGGATATTCGGCCTAAAAATACAATATAGTTTATATAGTACTCATTCAAATAGTCGTTTATCCTAAAAAGTAATGTAAATTATGAATCTATATCAATTCTTGTTACTCAAAAGAAAGTAATATCAATTTTGTATCGAAGAGGTGCTTCTATTAAACCAGATATTATCATGTTCGCTTACAGAGTACTTATTCTTTATCTCAATATTTCGATTTATAAATTAAAACAGCCATAAAACAGATAGCAAGTTTTACAGGTAATATGCAAGTTAATAAAAGCTTGAAGAAAATTTCAAAGAAATACATATTGCAACATTTATTAAAAAATCTTAAGAAACACTAACAATTAAAGATATATTATCATAATAATATAACATCCACATTATAACTATGTATAATACGTAACGAATCAAGTGTGATACGGGCGAATTTTGTATCAAGGAGATGGCTACAGAAAGTTTTATATATATATATATATATATATAAGAAATGCTTAAAACTTTGATATAAAATTATTTATCAAATCAATGAACACTTGAAATATGTGATTCAGGACTTTTCGCAGAGTCTAATAATTAAATCAATTCAAACTTGAAATACGGGATTTAGCATTTTTCCAGTTGCCAATAATCAATTCGGTTTACCCTACCACATAACGATCCTGACTTCCTGTAAACATAATGATATTAATTTCATTAAATAAGTATTTCAATTTTCCACAATGGAGTTTGCCTCCTTCAAAACTAGACCACTAATAACACTGCAAAGGGAATTTTATGTAGTTGATTGTCTCTCTCATAAAATTTTACATTATAATACATACTTTTTTATCTACCTTCCACGAAAACTGGTATTTGCATATTTAGAGGTTCTGCGCCGTGTTATAAACCTCATTACCAGGGGGGGTAAATATTATTGTAAGATGGTGAAAGTTTGGAAATCGACTTTACTTCGTGCCTAGTAGTTATGTTTTTATTTTCATCGAAATCAAAAGTATCTGAATATTCATCGGGGGTGTTTGCACCCTGGAACCCCACGTAATCGAAAGGGAAAGTAAATTTTATCTAGGTCATTGCCGTTCTGGTAAAAATAATATATTTTAAGAATACATAGAGTATTTTCTTGTATATTCTATTTCCTTTCGTCCTATAGATGCGCGCACACACACACACACACACACACACACACACACACACACACACACACACACACACACACACACACACAGACGTTGAGCTTTATCATGTAGATATGGGGGTTGTCTGAAAAGTTTATATATTAAAAAGTTTATAGGATTACGTCATATCTGCTTTTCATGACTTTCTTGATCAATAGGATCCAAGCACCTCCCCATCAATGGAAGAAGTGTGTGGGCCACAATGGGTGCTATGCTGAAAAATAAACCACACTTAGTCATATCCCATGAGAGTATCTTACACAATAAACTTTTTAGCCTACATTGGTATATATATATATATATATATATATATATATATATATATATATATATATATATATATAACAGCATGAACTGGATGAAAAATAGGGTAGATTCTTTGGGAAATTTATCTGATTTAAATCCAGAGTTTTCCTTCTCCCATTCTGGTTGGTACAGCAATTTTAAAGATCTCAGTTTGACCAAGTATTTAACCATAGATGGCGGGAGAGTAGTTGGATTCATACCTTTCCCTAAGGAAATTATTTCTATGCTAAATCTATATATATATATATGTATATATATATATATATATATCAATGTGAGTGTGCGTTTGAAGCATCGACGTTTACTTTATCCTTATATCTTTTTGTAATCCAAGAAAGGATTCTTTACCTTACAATCCAGTCAAACCTGGTCAATTTCCTTGCTATGATTAAGTTAATTCTTCTCTGAGAACTAACGTGATCTAATAGTAAAATATTCGAGAAATATTGCCTACCAGAAGTTTGTAATAAACTGTAAAAGACAGACCTGTTGTACTATGTGTGAGCCAACAGAAAAGAACTGGTGGATGTTTATAGAACTCTCACACAGTCTACATTTTATAGAACAATATCGGGGTATACAAAATCCCCACAGATCTTGGAAATTGCCACTGAATAGCTGGGGATATAGAGGGTGCGACCATAGATTTTTGCTCCCGGGTCACTTAATGATAGAAAACCTGTTGTTGCGAGAACCTGAAAAAGTCAATGACTCCAGAAAGTACATCAATGATGAGGCATCCCAGCGAGCAATGGTGCATATAACGAATAAAAACAGCCATGTCAATGGTTTTGTATATTTATTCATAATAAATGCAAGATAATAAGAAATGGTGTAATAGACCTGAAATGTACCACTTGTCCTTGTACTTGTATTTTTAAGACTGTTTATTCTTAAGAGGGCTATGCTTTACCCTGGGTATGAGTATATATTTGTATGTATATCCGTATATGTATATGTGCACACACACACACACACACACACACACACATATATATATATAAGTATATATGTAAATTTGTATGAATATATATGAGTGTACATGCATATGTATGGATATATCCGAGAGTATATATATATATATATATATATATATACATATACGTACATACGTGTATGCATATGTATTTACACACACACACACACACACATGCATTTCAAATTTGCTACACACATATTTCAAATTTGCTAATTTGCTAATGAAACCTAATTAGCAAATTTGAAATCATTTGCCGACCAATGCCTTTTGAAAAACTATATATATATACTTGTGTTTCAGACCTAGCACCTTCTTAAGGAAAATTTGAATGTTTAACTTAGGTGTCGAATGCTGTTTTATAGTAATGATAGTTTTGATCGGAATACGATCCATTTTTTAATTCTCTGATTTGAGTCTCTGAATGTTCCATTGGAGTTATTTGTCCGTGTAAGACATCAGATCTCTGCAGACGATCTTTGTATGTTTAGGTTTTCATTTCGTTGTGCGTGTGTGTGCGTACACATGTAAAATATAAGTAAATTCACCTATATGCATGCTAGAAAGGGTTTGTTTTGTCTGGTTTTATTCTGGAAGGACTTATTGGAGTTAATTATCAGCGAAGACCTCTGGTCTATGTAAATCTTCCTTAAAAATAAATAAACTAGAGCACTGTTGTTAAAGGTCCTTTCTGAACACAATCAACGGCAGATATTTCTGTAATTTACGAGAAAAACAATGACCGACATAGAATTTACTGTTCAATTTGATTGGGGGATTTAAAGGTGGTAAATGACTCGGTGAAAATTCAGATACCTTCAATTTTGCTGAAAATAAAGCATAACTAGTTGGCACTAAGTTAAGTCGGTTTGCCAAACTTCACTATCTTAGAATCATGTTTAACTTCCACCTTATGAGGTTGAACTCAAATATTCTGCAAACAGGTTTAATGGCTCAACTCACCGAAGAGCTTCTTTGCTAGTGCAAATACCTCCACTTTCCATAGACGATATATAAAGACCAAGTATGTATTCTAATGTAAAATGTTACGAGAAAGACAATGAACCACATGAAATTCCCTTTCCAGTGCGATTAGCGGTTTTATCTGGGAGTGTATACAGAATTGATTATTGGCAACTTGAAAAAAATTGCTGATTCCCATATTCTGTTTTACAAATGTTTACTGATTTGATGAATCATTGTTTTAGAATTTTATTTATCTATAATTTTTCTTTTATAATTGTTTTAATTTCTCTATTTTCAAAACATATATATATATATATATATATATATATAGCCATCTCTTTGATATGAAAGTTTCCAGCATCGCATTTGATTCGTTACGTATCATACATAGTTATAATGAAGTTATTATATTACTATGATAATATATATTTGATTGTTAGTGTTTGTTGTGATTCTTGAATAAACTTTGCAATATTTATGTTTTTATAATTTTCTTTAAGCTTTTATTTACTTGCATATTACATTCAAAACCTGCAGACTCTTTTGATAGCTAAAAAAAGAAAAAAAGTACTCTTTATGCGAACATGATTATATCTTGTTTAATAGAAACACCTCTTTTAAACAAAATTGGCATTCCTTTCTTTTGAGTTATAAGAATGGATATAGATTTATTATCTATAAGATCGTTTACAATATTATTATTGGGGTAAACAAGTATTGAATTCAATAATATATTAGACTATAATTTTTTTGCCTAGAGCTTGTGAATATTCAGCTCCAAAACATTTAGTAATATTGAAGTAGTAACTTTCATGAATTTGAGTACAATTTTCGAAGGTTCTTTCTGAACCCAGTCAAAAGTGTGTATTTCTGCAATATATATATATATATATATATATATATATATATATATATATATATATATATATATATATATATAAACTTACAACCTGCTGTTATATATATATATATACACAAAAGCATGTTGTAAATTTTTTCTTTAAAATCAAGATCGGTCTCTCTGTGCTAACATTTTCATATCTATCTATCTATCTATCTATCTATCTATCTATGCGTGCGTGTGTACGTACGTACGTGCATTTTAGTGCACCTCCGTGCCTTGTGAGTCTGCCTGGTTCTTTAAAGCCCTTGGGATTGCTGGAATGTGTTCAAACTCTCGTCGGTCAGTTGCTGCGGTAAATGTAAAAATAATAAAGAAAGATCCCTGCATCAAGCAGCCATAAGATATGTGACCCGTCAATGTAAATAGATGAATGAACAGCAGTGAGTGAGTGAGTGAGAGAGACAGAGACAGAGACCCGCAGCAAGCACTACACATATGCCCATGTATCTTAGTATTCATTCTTTAAAACATCCTATCTTATATAGCGTTTTTCCTTATTATTTTAAATTCGAACGGTATATATGCAGGCGCGCTTAGCGTAACGGTTATCGTTGTAGGAATAGAACTAGAGAACCAAGGACAAATCCTAGACCAAACTATCAGATTCATTTTACGCTTATGTCCTCAGAGAGGGCGTGTATTCAACTGTTCTCCCACCAGCTACAGCAAAATAGATAAGTAAACTTGTTTCCTTATGCAATAAGTCTGGACAAAGATAAAAATACTCTGATTTTATTCCTCTAAAAATGGACCTTGTCTTGGATCCTACCTATGATGGAAAAGGTGGGTACATAGATTCTTTATAAGAAGAACAATATGTAATTAATTCGAAATTTTCTACTACTGAAGATTCACGGACTTCGATCCTCAAGTAGGCCGTAGAATTAATATAATTCGTTTTTTGGCTTTTTACAACTATATATATATATATATATATATATATATATATATATATATATATATATATATATATATATGCGTGTGAACGTGTAAAACACCAGTCATTTAATAAATTAGTTGAATTTTTTCAAAGGATATGGCAATAGGAAGCACTGTTTAATGTTGCAATTTTTTCAAGGAAATCAATACTGATGGGTTATTTCCTCTCTCAGAGGACTGTCATTATCACCTTATATTCTAAAACCTGTACTTGGAAATTTTTCTTTACTCAGGCTCATAGTGGTAAAACTATGATGAGACCATTTGTAAACATTTTTAAGTAAAACATGTTTTTTCCCGGCGCATCACACATTATTCAGTAAACTCTGTTTGATCTATCTATTTATCTATCTATCTATCTAATCCGAGGAGAAAATAGGAGTATCCAATTTGAGTTCTCAGTGTCAACGGCTATCAAGGTATAATTAATTTGGAGTAAAAAATACATCAAAACACAACGTGCAGAGCCAAAAAAATTCCTTTATATATATATATATTTTTAAAAACTTCACTTCCTTGGTGTCATTATAAATTTATTTCTAGTTTTGATGACCATCATCAGATGTTACAAGATCCAAATAGTTTTTTTCGTGTGACATCTGATGATGGTCTTCACGACCAGAAATAAATTTTTAATGACACCAATGAAGTGATTTTTCATTTTTATTTTTATATAAAACGTATATATATATATATATATATATATATATATATATATATATATATATATATATATGAAGCCAACTCTTTTAATACAGATTTCTTAACTTTTTAGCATTAATTTTACTAAAAAGAGAGATAAAGTGAAAAAAAATGATCTCGGATAGAGTGGGGGTTTCAAATGTACTAAGTTCAACAATTTTCGGTGTTTTTTGAGATTTATATAAATAAACATTTTTAAATCCTTACAATTACTGTCATGATAAGTTTCTAAATTGTGTGAACAAATTATCATTTTTTTTCTCTTTTTCAATGTCTTTTATTTTAGAAATTTTTTTTTTTTTGAGATTTTCATATGTTTCACTTGGATATATTTCGGGATGTTTCATTTGCATTTTGGGATGTTTCCCTTTCATATATTTTACGACAATCGAGTCATTGAATTGCGTAAATCCCAGCCTTGGAGTGTGCACATCAGTAACGCCGGTGATTTATTCAACAAAGTTAATAGTGTAAACATGGAAAAGTAATTTTAAGGTAGTCTCATCATAAAATTATTATACACTAATATTCCGGTTAACAAATGTGTTAAACGTTCATAAATTCACCACAAGAAAACAAATTTTACTTTACTTTTTCCAATGTTTCATGTTTTGAGATAGATATTTAAAAAAAAGCCAACTACTTCAAATATAAAAAAGTTTTTTAGAAAATCATAACTAACAAATATTTGGCTGGGAAACCTTTGATAACGGAGCTGAGATAAAAGCAAGCATACTCAGTGGAAAACGAAATATGCTAGGGAAAAAAGAAAAAAAAAGAAGAAAAATAATCTTAAACAAAGAAGACAAAATATTGAAATTATTTTGAGAGGCAAAGTGATAAAAGCATTTGGTCTTGAAAATCCCTTCTCGACAAAATTGGAATTCAAATCTAAATTCATTTTCCTTTTACTATATATTTGGTGTTTCCTTTAAAATTTGCTAAACGCTCAAGTTTAATGTCAGGGTCAAACAAAATTCGCAGGAAATCTTTGGATAATATTTGTATGTTACATAACTGATGATTAAGTTTATAAATATAAACACACACACACACACACACACACACACACACACACACACACACACACACTGATTCATATACAACATGTTCCTTCTTAAAAAGGAGACAAAGCTGTAAACCCAGAACTTCTGAGCTGGAAAATAATATTTCCCAGTGAGTAATGCTGTAAGCATAATAGAAATATATTATAGCATAATAAACTAAAGCTAATTAATATATATAAATATAGAGTCGGAGTTAGTCCGATAAGGTGAAACTTTAGTAGAAGATTTCCGACTCGCGATTTAAGTTAATCTTATATATATATATATATATATATATATATATATATATATATATATATATATATGTGTGTGTGTGTGTGTGTGTGTGTGTGTGTATAAATATAAATTGGATTATAAGGAAAAATTTACAAAATTCCCACATTCTTAAATGAAAAATTATTAAATGGACGAAATTTTGGATTTGTTTGGAGGCGAAATTAAACATCATCATTTACCCTGAACAAAACTGCATCGTTAATAACTTTATTAGCAAGTAAATACCAAATAACAAACACTATTTTTAGTCAGTTAGCTCTCGGCTGAAAAATAACAATGTGGGGGGGGATTTAAATAAAGCAAAAAGTATAGAAATATTTACGTTTTTGCGAGCGCCAAATATGTCTATTTCTGTCTCCTATGTAAAGATGGAAGGGTGGTGTTCATGGTTCGTGCTTACAAATCAAGCAAAACAATAACTATTTTAATACTAAGAGTTTCGATGAACGCTTGCAGTAATCAATGTCCAAAACACAATTAAAATTTTATTTAAAAATTTTAGTGAGAGAGTTTTATCATAGGGCTGCATTCGAATTTATTGAGGCTCTATCTCTGATATTGAGTACAGTAGAAGAAATAATGTAATAATGTAATTTTAAAGTGAAATTATATGTATATATCATCATCATCATCTTCAAATCGTGCTGATGGCGTGGTGTCCCATAATTCTATCGTCTTTTGCTTTTGGTTGATTCTCTAGACAGCATCCAGCGTTCCCATAAATTTTATGTTTGTAAATCTCTCATGTTCTTTTAAGACTGGTGCGTTCATGTATGATAGTACATAGGAGGAGATGGCTTAGTGTCCAGAATGTCTTCTTTGACTTCGATGGTTTGTGAGATGAGAGAAAAGTGGCTGTACTGCTTCAAATATTTGTTCAACACTGCACACTGGATTTTTATGTATATCCTATCAAGCATTTTCCAAGGTTTTCAATAGATTCGATGTCGTGAATCCATACAGTAGTTTGGACACGGATACAGCTTGGAATAATCCCGTTTTATTTTGTCAAAGAGATCAGATTTTCATATGATCGACAACTCGTCAAAAGTAGTTCACGCCTTCATTATGTGTATGTTCACATCACTTTCAGTAGATAGGATATTCCTGCTGAGGTATTAATCTGGTTAATTAATTTTAGACGCTTGTCACTTTGAATATATATATATATATATATATATATATATATATATATGTGTGTGTGTGTGTGTGTGTGTGTGTGTGTGTGTGTGTGTGTGTTTACCAACACCTATGCACAAGCTGGATACGATACAAGTTTTTCTTAAGCGGAGCTTAATACGTTTAAATTCAGGAATTTCTTTCTCCTTGACCAATTGCTATACGTAGGTAAACGAACTCAGTCTGCACTACTATTTACCCATAGTTGGAGGGAGAATAGTTGGATTCATGCCTTTCTCAAAGTGAAGTGCAAACAGTCTCCAAGATATGAACTCGAATCGCTTTGCCCATTTCCCTACGACGACATTCATTAGGGCTCAAGCGCTTCTCTGTATGTGTGTGTGTGTGTGTGTGTGTGTGTGTGCACGCCGACGTGCGTTAGAAATATGAAGAAATTATATCATTAAGTGTTTTCCGACTAGTGTCTTCATCTTTATTATTTCCACAGCGTTTCGGCTGATGTGTCCTCCGGCCTTCTTCGGGTGTTTGTCAACTCGGGAATTTACACAGAACTTCGAATGACGTACTTTATTGAATTCATGGGGTCGCCTGTTCTGATTCCGATAGCCATAACCGGGTACAAGTGTTAAGTATTCCTGTATTGTTACTCGTCTGCAGTCAGGACTGAACCTGCAACCTCCAAATGATTGTCTCCTTTGAAGTTTAGGGAACCAACGCCTATAACCTATACGCTACGTATCCAGCTGGATACAGGCTAACGGAATCAAAACAGGTGAGCCCCGTAAATTCAAAAAAGGACGTAGTTAGAAGTTCCGTGTTGGTTCCGGAGTATGACAAACACCTGAAGAAGGCCGGAGTATATATCAGTCGAAACTTTGAAGAAATAACACTAACAATAAAGATGAATACAAAAGTCTGAAAACCCTCAACGATAAAAAATTATCAAGCTTCATCTCAGAAATTTAGAAAACTAATGAAGAAATTAATCATGATGATATATGCAGTTATGAAAATAATCTAAAACGTTTGAACATATATAAATGAATATATTGGTAGATAATAAACATATGAGCTCGTCCCTACTTCTCCAGCAGTGTCTCGAACCTACATACAACAGTTCTGTGTCGATACGGGATGTAGCCCCGAAGACCTGCCGGAAGGAATGGACAATAGGGAGGCGTGACGAGAGGGTCAGGGATATCCTTGTTGATGGTGCGACATGATGACGATAATGATGATGATATAGTCACATACACACGATAGTTTTCTCATCTTTCCTTAGAGTATGTTTAACAGTAAATTAAAATGCTTAATACTGTGCTCGTGTGCCAATGTAATTATTTTTGAGCGAGTCGTCCGACGAAGTAAACTTTATATGCACTGCATAGATAGATAGATAGATAGATACGGGGACAGACTACCAGACAGAGGTAGATAAATATATAGAAAAAGTTAAAAAGATAAAAGCAGACTTCTATATACATATATTCCCTATTTGATAATATGTATCTTCCCCCAATTTTTCTCCACATTTCTCCACCGTTTCATCCTGCACAATTATTTGAAATATTCTTTGCAAATATCTTTTAAGCTTTCTTGATAAAGGAATATCGACAAAGATAAAATGTGTCCCAAGTGTCACGGAATTTCTTTAAAATTTCATTAGCGATTTTTTTGTATTATTTTCAATTGCTAAATTCCTTTATGGGAAATAAATTCTAATCTTATCTGAAATTATAAAAGGAAATTAAAAAGAAGATTATTCGAAAAAAAAGCATAAAATTCTTAAATTAATATTTGTCTTTTGGGACAGACACAGTTAAACTTTTTTTTAATGTTTTATTTTAATTGATTGAAGAGTCATCAAAATTTGATTCGTATTTTTCTTTTTGTAATGTTTTCTTTAAATATAATACATTCAATATATTTCCCTCACAACTGCAAGTCATTTCACTAAGTACTGTTGTATAGATCTTTGCAAAGGCGTATTGTCAGCCCAACTAGCGGTGACATGAGTAGTTGTCACGGGTGCCAAGTGCAAGGGATTGCCTGTTGTGAGTCTGAAACCATAAGATTCTTTCACTTACAAATCGAAACAGAAAAATCAATGAAACAAACAGAATGAACTCCGTCAAAATACAATGTCCTGCTATTAAGTCAGAAAGCTCATAATAGCCATACCCTAGAGAGACAGGATGTTCACTGGGAGAGAGAAGAATAAACTAGAATAGATAGACAGTTAGATAGATTGTTTAATGTTTAGAAACGCGCACGCCGACAAACATGTATATTTGGAAGTGAGTGCTTTTCCCTCTTTCATTCGATATATTGATATTTTTAGTTACTTCTGAACACACACACACACACACACACAGTGAGAGAGAGAGAGAGAGAGAGAGAGAGAGAGAGGTATATATATATATATATATATATATATATATACCTTATATCTAACTCTAGTCTTAACATTATTCCTAACATTAACCAAGGTTAAACACCAACCCTAAAGTTAACACTGCACAACAGACTTAATCCTTGCAATGAAATCTAATTACGACGCTAACTATAAACCACATAACAGACATAAGCATAATCATCATAATAATTATAACCCTACATCCAGCTGCTCTGCTATTTAACCATAGTGGAGGTATCGGTGGTGCAATGGTTACCATAGTTGGAAAATGGACACGTTAACACTAGTTCAAATCCTGGACGAGGTTGATTGCATTTCACATAGCACTAATACCCTTGGGAAAGGCATGAATCCAATTATCGGTAAATAGTAGGGCAGACACTGTTCTTTAGTCTTGGTTAGGCAATCAGTCTGGAAAGAAAGCTTTAGATTCAAACCTGTTAAACTCCGCTTTAAAAAAATAACCTTGAGTCACATCCTGCACACCTGGAGGGGTTAGTAAAAGAGTGCCTTGAGTGAGTTCGAGTCTCATTGGGTGCGCCATTCATTCAGCTTTGTCCCACATCTAAGCAAAATGTTTAGTAAATTACTGCTATTAACCTGTTGTTGGAAGAGAGTGACCAGAAGAATTATAAGAATTTAGGGCATTAGCGCAAAGGGACATGCAAATAATCTCATCCAGGGTTTTAACTCGGGACACCAGTTCTCTATCCAACGATTATAACCGTAACATCGGAGTAAGCTAAGTGAAGAGATGAAAAAATCATCGACATTTCTGGGCCACGATCTTTATTCTGTTTTATGATATACATTTCAGTTTCAATTAAACTGAACGTTAATTAATCTCACTTTGAGAAAACCCTTACGAGAAATCAGAGAGGTTCTCGGAGAAATTGAACAACTTCTCAGATCATGACATCAAATCATCAAAGGAGTATGTAAAAAATATCTATAGATTTTCCGAGACATTTAATTCCATAGACAGAGGGAATATAAAGTTATTACTGCATATGGTCTCCCCTAAGTAACTGTTAACTCTATAATGATGCCTTAAAAAAGGACGAAAGCCATGGTTTCCTCACCGGATAGTGACTCTGGCTTCTTTAACGTTTTCACAAGAGTCTAGCAAGGATACGCATTTGCTCCGTATCAATTCATAATCTGCCTATATTAAGTACAGTAAACATCAATAGATCTGATGAAAGAAAATGTTTTCACTCTAAAAAAGGCAACACACCATAATGGATCCAGATTATATAAATACATTCATCCAAGCCGAATTCGTATGCTTTAAAAAAGATGTTGCCATCTCGACATTAAACAACATGCCTCAGGAAGTAGTTGACAAGTTTAAATGCCCCAGGGAAGTTCCGGTGGCGTCATGGCTAAAGTGTTGGACAGCGGCCTAGAATTTTGCGAGTTCGAACTCTAGTCTAGTTATTACGTTCAATTTCGGATTAATACCTTTGTGAAAGGTATAGAACCTTTATATCCTTTATCTGGGTTAAATAGTATAACTGCTGTTTTTCAAGGATGTCTTTGGCATTAAGTTACCCATGAAGGTTGATCTGCCATTAAACAAGTGACAATGATATTAATGTAGTTGTTTCACTTAGAATGGTCACTAAAGGCTTGGAAAAGAAATAGGTGGAATTGGATATCAGAGGAAGAATCAAAACTGTTCAAAACACAGCACTATTGATATAAGCTAGAATTCTTAGATGATTCCTGGAGAACTGAAGAGACTTATTGCCACTCAGATTCTAGTGAATGACTAGCCGTTAAAACTGCTCTAAGAAACTCAAAAGTTAAATAATGATAATAGAGAAACAACACTACTGCTACCGATATGATTAATAATAATAATAATAATAATAATAATGACATTTTCCATTGATAGATTTAATTTATTCAATTGTTATATACATATATATAGATATTGGCCGACCGTAATTCACAAATGACCCTGGCTACCGATGTTCAATTCCCGGTAAAGTCATACCCAAGACTGAAAATATGGTACTTGATGCCTCCTTGCTCAGCATTCACCATTATAGGGCATGGATCAAGAGTATGTTGAAAAATTGTTGGTATAGTTGGTATTGAAACGAGCCAATATATATATATATATATATATATATATATATATATATACGGGTGTTTTCTTGGTCTTAGAATTGGAAAAGCAAATAAAAATAAAAAATAAAAAGTGCTAATAAAAAATGCTATCAGATTGTTGTGTTCTGGTTAGTGAACACAAGTAGTAGTAATAATAAGACAAACCACGATATGTGAGGAAAAATAGTTATATTTACAGGAAAGAGTATTTACAAGAGAGAGATTGTTAGTAATAAGAACAGGGGATTAGTTATACAGTAAGGATATACTTCAACAATAGGAACGGCTTTTCTGGTCTGACTTGTAGGCTTATTCTTCCCAGACTCATCTCCGCTACTGCCATATATGGCAGATGGAACAGCTCATTATGCTGAAAAGGTAGGTAATACCCAACACAGATATCATTCAAGACTTGGTTATTACGTTAAATTTATTTTGAATGTTCTACTCCCCACACTTCATCTCCAGTATGAAATATAGTTATGTTGGAGTCCGTTGGGACAAGAAATCTTTTTCTTTTTTCGTATCTTCGAAATGGCACGTCATACTTCTTTGAATTCAAAACGCATAAAATCTATACTCAAGCAACACTTTATGAAACACTCTGTATCAGTCTTTCCACGCCTAAAAAGAACTGCGGCTCAAAATGATGAACCAGGTTGTGATCGAAAAATCAGCAATTAGAACAAAATCCTCTATTCATTTCGGTAGTTATCTGATACGAGATAATGCCAAACCTGGCCAACCAAGATTTTTACCATAACGAATAAAAAATGAAAACGCAAAAAATATTCTATAGAGGATTATAAAAAATATTTTTTGTGTTTTTATGCCATTAGGAACCATCAAGAAGAAATGCAACAGAAAGCGCCAACAACATATGGTGATAAATGACTAAATGAACAGATATGCACTTAGCTCCAAATAAAATAGCCAATGTGAGGAGTTATAGCATTAAAAGCAACCGCTTAATAAATGCTGAAAAATATAATATTAAAGAATAGGTAGTTGCTAATACCTAACGAAACAAAAAAAAGTTACGCTTAAAATGAACGTAGTTAATAATGAGAATAGTTTAAAAGAATCAGGAAATAATTGTACGAAAACCCCAGCCACAGCAAATAAATACAATAAATTAGGGAATAATCTACCTCAAATAGAAAACCCAGACTACATAGAAAATAAAATTAAGATTTACCAAATATAATCAGAGAACTCTTTACGGTTACTAATACTAATATGAATGACAGAGTAACTTCAAAAAAGTGACAAACATAAACTAATGCAGAGTAATTTGGTAAACTATGCTTTATAAGATTTGCTACAATGTCCAAACCAAATGAAATAATATATATGACTGCTACAGTAATAAACCCTGTAATAATAACACATAAACAAAATAGCTTTGAGCTACATAAACGAAACTTCAAGATAAAAAACGAAATAGTTATACAGAGGACAAATATCCATATTTGATGAAATGAGTAAGGGTGTCAAAATGAAAATTAAGAAAACAAGAAAAAGTTTAAAAAAAAAAAAACAACAACATGAAATAATACCAGTTGATAAAACCTCGATAATAAAAGAAAATCTGAAGCAAAAAATCCAATTAAAGGCCTAGCGTACCGTAAGATATGAAAAACCAACAAAATTCATAAATCACAAAAAGATATTTCAAGACGACAAAAAAAAATTATATTGAGAAAAAGGAAAGAAAAATAATGTAAAAGAAAACCCCATGATTGAAGAATTGGAATAATTCTGGAGTAAGTATGCGGAGTCATAAGAAATCATAAAATAGAAGCGCTCGGTGGATTAAAAATATAAAAGATTCAAATAAGAATAATGAACCAAAAATGAACGAAGATATTACAACAGAAGAGATTATAGATACAATTGCACGTGCCTAAAAATAGAAGTCATATGGGATAGATGAAATAAACTTTTGGCTCGACCAACTATCCTCCAAACATCAACTGATGAGGAACTTTATTGCAGAAATATTTTAAAAAATCTGAAAAATGCCTGATTAGCTAACAGAAGGAGTAACAAAATTACAACAAATGCCAAAATATTCTGACCAATCACATACCTCCCTACAGTATATAAAACGATAACATCGATTCTAAAGGAGTGAATTATCAAATTCCTTGACTGTTAGGACAGCATTCTTTTAGAACAAAAGGGAAGCAAAAAAGTATTATATGGGTTCAAAAATTAGCTTCTCATAAACAAGATGAGCAAAGAGAATTGTCGATTCACAGAAACAAAATAAAACAAAACAAACATGACTGGAATTGACAAGAAAAAAGTCTTTGATTGCGTACTCTACGAATGGATTCTAAAAGTTTAAACTTTTTAAACATATACCAAATAATAACAACATTCCTTAAATTCAATTTGGAAAAGTAGCATGTTAACCTCTGATAAATAAGTGAAAAAGTTATGATCAAAACTTATAATCCGAATATTAACAATGGAATTTTTCTTCTCTTCTTTTTTGTATAGATTTAATACCTCTCTTATTTGAACAAAAAAAAAACACAGCCTATAGATTTAAAATTACAATTAAAAAAATAAACCACATATCCGATATGGACGAGTTGAAGTTATACGTAAAAATGATGTCGATTTAGACTGTCTACTAAGCGTGATAAAAAGGTTTATTGACAACATAGGAATGCAATTTGTTTGGAAAAATGAGTGGAAGTCACATATTTGAGAAAGACTCGTTAGTAAAATCTAAATACTTCACACGAGATATAAACACAGAAATTAAAGAGTTAGAGCTCAACAAAAAATTATAAATATCTCAGAAGTAATTAAGCGAATGGTATCAATTATAGTATGCATAAAGAAAAAGATAAGAAAATAATTATAAAGGAGAATAAAGAATAGAATTCATAGCAAAACATCTCATAACAATCAAAATCATGTCAATAACATGAACGACATATAAATTCAATATAAGAAACTGGACGTTAGCTGAAATAGAAAAAGGGTTACTAAAGTTCGGATACTAATAATCTGCGAAAGAATATCTCATTCAAGAAGTGATAGAGATCGTCTTTATGCCGAGAGATAAATTATTTGAAGAGGATTAATCCAACTAAAATGGACCTATAAATACAACTTATATAGGATTAAAGAAATACTTTTAAACAAGAAAAAAAGTGAATACTACAGATAATAAACTAACTTGGAAAGCAAAGGAAAAAAAAGCAATTCAATTAGTAAAGAAAGTAATAGATTTGCTCATCAATTCAAAATTAGAATGACAGAAATAGAATCAAAGATGAAGCAATAATGGAAGCAAAAATACAAAGAACGAAGTTAAAACGCAAGGAATATAAGAATTAAAAAAAAATCGCCTACGAACAAAAAACCCTAGATGGACAATACGCAAAAAGAATTACAAAATGTCTATGTAGATATAGTAAAGATTTATCGATGGTTTAGAATTGTTGGACTGAAAGAGGAGATAACCAACGAAACACAGAAACAAGATACCTGGCAGTCAAGGTCAATATGAAATACAGAAAAATGCACTTTGCGGAACTGCTCATTTCCTTTGGAGAATACAATCAATACGATTGAAAAATATCTCCCATTAGATGCAGCAAAAAACATAAATACATAGAATACATATAATTACTATCGTCCATCAATAAAGGTTTTGGTTAAAGGCCCGGAGACACATTGTAAGAAATTGAAAATAAAACTGAAAATTTGTAATGATAATAATAATAATAATAATAATAATAACAGCCAATCTTTGCGGTAGAAATATTATCAAAAGCATATATATCTGGGCAGTTCCCTTCGAAAGATAAACGGGACCATAGTTAAAATTGACAATGGAGGAAAAAAGGGTAAAAAAGAAAATAAAATTGATGACGATGGACAAGGTCTTACACTCGGGAGGTGTTAAAGATAGAAAGAGGAAGAGAATTCGCCAGCATTGAGGATTGTGTTTAGGCATCAATTCAAAAACTTGGGGGATATATTAAAAAGAGCAACAAAAAAAAAAGACTAATTAATTATAGCAGCCTGCAATAGCAATAGTAATGATAGCATGAGAAAAAATAGAAAAACAAAACTATAAAACAGAAATGAGAAGAAAAACAAATAAAAGGATATTTCAATGGACAAACTAGTAATATTTCACACGGGAAGACGTGGAGATGGCTAAAAAAGGGAAATCTCCAGAGAGTAACTGGATCTTTGTTAATAACAACACAAAATAATGTCACAAAACCAATTATATCAAAGCAAAACTTGATAAGGCGCAATAGAATAGCTAGTATTGGTTATGGAGGGACAAAACGGTTAATCATATAATAAGCGAATACGGTAAACAAGTAAAAAAGGAGTGCAAGATTAGGTAAGAGAAAAGGTGAACCACTGGAAATTGTTCAAGTATCACATAATAAGCGATGCCTTTTCCACCATAACACAATCCTATCGTACATTTTTCATTCAATATTATAAAACTTATTGGCATTTATCTGTACAACGGTATCTACAACATTGAAAATCTACATAGGTCTATCAAATAGATTGTGTTTTCATATATTTAATAAAAAGTAAAAAAAAACACAAAAAAAACAAACTTGGCTGAATTAATAGTCTTGCTATATTTTTGTGTTGTAAGTTTATACTACGTAAATCATGTGACTGAAGCAGGTGGTATGTACACTCTGCAGTTGGTTGTATAGTGATAGTTCATGCGCTGACACATTGTACATGGCTTCACTTTGCGCGGGATTCAAAGGTCACGCAGATAAACGTCCGACGTAGTTTAATTTAGTAACTTATGCTTTATGAGTTCGAATTAGGCAAGCGAAAAGTTTTGTTCTTCGGGAGGTGAAGGCAAAGTGGATTACGGTAAATCAGAGGATTGAAAAAAAATTGCTCGGGTTGCAAGATTCTTGACGCGCAGGCAAGTCCAGGTAACCTTAATAACTTGTATTCTGACTCTGTGCTACAAAACATAGAGACGCATCCAGCGAGTAGTAATCGGAGAGTTTGAGACAATCTCAATATTTCAACTTCATGATTTTGAAAAAAGATACGGAACTGCAGAATTGTGCACACGTTACTTATCCGAGTGAATCAAATAATAAAGCATCAAACATTTTTATGAGGTCTCCCCTGACCCAGCCTTGGTAAATGCCCAATTTTTATGTAGATATCTTAATCATTTTGTTGATGAGTAATGAGAAAAAACAGATGCTTAATTAACATTTTCAAAACCCGAAACCAAATCAAAAGCATTTTATTGTGGTAAATATCATAAAAATCTCTAATGTGATTATGAATGATATATAACTGATTCTTCCTAATAGAGTTTACTGCAAGATCTACAGTTGAAGTTCTACTTTGTCTTTGAGCCTAGGTTTATTTCTATTTAACCTCTGCTTTAACATTGTGAAAACTTTTTCGATTGGGTGGTGCAGCAGCGAGTTAAGTATCAGGAAGACTTTAAGCTCGTAGGAAGAAGTATTCGGATGATATATTATTGATAATAAATATATTTCAATATGAAATCCAAATTGCAAATATGTTTTTTTCTCATTGTAAATTAAATTCTGACTGGATTTATGTTGCTTTTTATATTTACGCTTCAAACCTGATAGATCATTCTGCCTGACCCTGAATTAACTTCAGGGTGGGCATGATGATATAACTTGTCCTTACTTTAGTATAAAATGAAATTTTTGTTTCTGGAAATGTATTTAAAACGTAAATAAAAAAGAAATTACTTTAATTTAAATGATGCAGAATTTCGGTTTTCCCGGGACAAATTTGTTCTTTGGCCGGGTTTACTAAACCGGATATTGCCTTAATCAAAATTGTAATTTCATAAGCATCAATATATATGAAACATTTTAGAATTTTTCCCATGAAGTTGAAATTTAAATTGTTTGAGACTGGTTTACTGCAAAAATTATTCTAATCACTTAAAAAAATATTTGGTTCGAGGCCATTGAAAATTGTAGCAAATCAAACAGAATGTTCTAGGCTTTTACACAGGACTTCATTAAATAGTTAGTTGCGAGGAAGTGCAAACTAAATAAAATTTATGGGAAAAGCTTTTTTTAAGAAAGATTTACAAATGGGTCTGCCATTCCGAGTCCAAATAAATCCATAAAGTAGAAATACACTGACTTTTCAGTAAAGAAAGAGTTCCTGGTGCATAAGCCAGAAAATAAGGTTATGCTGACTCTTCACGGAGACATGAAAGGACCCAGTACTATTGATTTCCTCGAAGAATTGCAGCTGTAAAAAATGCTTTTTCATGCCAACTCCTTTAAAAAAGTCACGATGACTTTTTTCTTTTAAAAAACTTTCTCGGCGTCCTCATTTTTCTTTCTTTATTTCTATTTTTTTATTTTTGTTGTTAATAGCGTCCATATTGATTCCACGTTGTTAACATCATACACAGTAATTTTCTCCTCGTCACTCGGGGATTTGATTTATGTGTCTTTTTTGGCAAGAAAATGAAACAAACCCTCATAAAACAACATGGTCAGCAACGTCTTTGGCCACAATTAACGTTTCGAACTTCCGTACGGTTATAGCCACGTCGAAACTTTTCGAATACTTGTTAGATTACAAGTAAACATTTTGAAAACTTTCTTGCTTTCGTTTTAACTGCTGGTTAATGAGGATAGCGAAAGAGCACTACACAGGAAGCAATGTTTAAAATTATCAAAGTTTAATTGGTTGAATACAGAACATCAGGTTTAATACACGAATAGCATGCTACAAAGAAATTACCTTTTCCTTTACCAATTAGATGTTTGAGTTTGTCAATTACAGTCTAAAGTTCAGTGATGAATAATTGTAAATATTTAAACTAGTCACTTCAAAGTTGGTATTTCAGTTTCAGCTAAGGCAAACAGCTTATTATAGATTTTTATAAATGTGACATGAAATATGGAGATTGAAGCTTTCATTTTTTTCAAATTTTTAAGACTAATATTGAAAGTTAAAGTGAAGAAGTGTACAGCTGAGCAACATCTATTATCTTGATGTACAAATGAAATAACAAACGATACTTTTTCAAATTTTATACCAGTCGACTCATAATTTGTTTGAGTGAGAAGTCATTGATGTTTTTGCGACAAATAGAGAGGAAAAATTTATATATATATATATATATATATATATATATATATATATATATAAAGATTAATTACAAAGTGGTTGGCCTCTTTCAGAAAGAAGAGTCATAGCTTAAAATTTTTGTTGTGACAACACTCAATGACAATAACAATGCCGAAATTTTTGAGCTGATAAAATTCATAAAAAACTGATAGGTAGACGACAAATCTAAAAATAGACAATAGAGGTCTAGGTAGTTAAAAAGCATCAGCAAAAGAAAGGTAAGACACCTAAGGAAATCAATGAGGACTTGCTATAGATATTTGCTGATGACTCCCCTTTCAATACAAAAGTGAATTATTCGGCTGGAAAATTTACTGAGGCTGGGATAGAGCAGATTATGACCCTCTGTTAGATCGTTCATAAACCTCAACCCCTGATAAACAATTTGATGCAATTCCCCATTTGGTTTTTGATGCCGGACGCCTTACTGTCCAGCAGATAGCTAAATGAATAGGCATTAGTTATGGTTTACTCCACACTGTTTTACTGATAATCATGGGAATGAGCACGGTATTTGCAAGATGGGTCTTAAGAATTCTGACACCGGAGCACACACTGAAAAGGTTGATATATCCATGACAATTCTGACTTACTTACAGATTAACCTAACGACTCTAAACCGCTGGTAGTGACTCAGAATACAAACTTGGTTCACCACTTCGAAACGGAATCAGAGATTCAAATGAAACAATGGAATCTATTTGGTTCTCTATCCACGAAGTGGAAGTTGCCATCACCTATTGGTAAGGTGATGGCTTCTATTTTTTTAAGATTTTGAATGCGTAATCATAATAGACGATCTGGAATAGAGGAAAACAAATAATGGACAGTAATATGCATCCGAAGTAAGACCACTGATGAAAGCAGAGGGCAGGTGCTCAAGGATAATGTCTCTTGCTCCCACTGCTTTGGTTTCAGCATCAAAAGAAGCCAACTGCGGCTTTGTATTGATACCCTCTTACTCATACTCACCAGACATTGATCCTCCTGACTTCTAGTGATTTTCTAAAGTCAAGTCCTATCGGTGTTGTCACCATTTAGGAAAATTGATGAGGTCATATGTACTGTGGAGGGGTTTCTGAAGGATGTCACCTTTTTTCTGCGATTAAACTGCAGTGTTTGAGCATCACTGGATAAAGTGCACTGCTGTCAAGTGAAACTATTTTGAAAAATAGTGAACGAACGGTTTTGTTTCACTGATTCCTTCTTGGAGGGCCTACATTTTTGGAATGACCCTCGTATGATTCAATGCCAATGATTATCAAAGTTTAATCTATTGTGTAGAGAACTTCAGGTTGATTATTAAGAGAAAGAATAAGCCGCAAATATTCTAAATTTCATTTTTGGTCGCCAATCAGAATTTTGAGTTTGTTAATTACTCATTAAGTTTCAAAATTGAATAATTTCATATTCAACCTTGTATCTCAAAATGTTCTATATTATTTCCAGCAAAGACATTTCTATGCATTTTGTTCTGAGTAAGATCATAATTTTTTTGTTTTAGTCATAACCTTTCTGCTAATACCATCTTCCAGGATCCTTTTATTGTCTTGCATTCTGAGTTGAGATATAATTATTGTTCAACTACTTCCTCGTTTAATCATCTGTAGTGTAGTCACTGATGACTGTTATATCAATGACGGCTAAGCGTTGGATAAAGAAGGAAAAAGCACAACTCTCTGCAAGTGTTAGGAACTTCCATCTGTTTTTGGCCGTCAAAGTTGGTGGAAATTGATATTTGAAACAGTGCAGAGTAGTTTCTTCATTCTAATAGGGACCGTCTCCGCCCAGACCTTTTAAAGGTTCGCTCATTTTCCGTTCTCTAGAGAAATAATTAGTTCTTTGAATTTAGGACTCCAAGTTTTTAATTTTATACTAGAAAAAACTGTTGTTGAGAGATAATTACAAATAATTAGATGATCATCTCCGAATTTGTTTTAGTCTCAAAACCTCTCTTGCAAAACTGTTTCTCTACTTTCAAAACATTGCTAAAAGTTCTGAGATGATATATAGTCATGAATCAATCATTATAAATATTTTTATGACGTTTGTTATTTCCTGGACATCACTGTTAATTGGTTGCACTGATGTATTGTACTTGTCACGGTACTTTACTATGGCCATGGTTCCGTGACCACCACATGCGTTTTCAGGTTGTTTGGTTCTCAATCCCCTCCGTGCCCACGTTGTGTTTTAAAGATCCACACGTGGGGGATGACACAATCTCTCTGGAACTTCTTCTGACGGTCGGGGTGATTCGTTGGAATAAGTTGCTTATGTATTCGCAACTCAAAGACGAGAAAAACTCTCCGTTAACAATTATTTATTAAAACACATTGGTGTTACATTATATACAATATATATACACACACACACATATATATACCCCTTTATACATATATATATATATATGCCTCTTTATATATATATATATATATGCCTCTGTATATATATATATATATATATATATGCCCCTTTAGTATTTATAGTAAGCAGAATGAATGTAAGCTAGGACCGTGTGAGTTTGTGAATATTAATTTACAACCTGGTTTGGAAATAGTTTTTTTTTTCACGAACTTAGATTGTTTTAACTGCAACAGCGTCATGATAACGGTTTTGTAAACAAACATAAATTTAAATTAACATATTTAGAAATTATGCATATTTGTAAGCGTCTATGACTAAATTAGATAGATTGGTGCCAAAATTACGCAACAACACATTCACATGGGATTGATATTAATACGGAAGGGAATGCACATGATGGTAGCTTACTTCATACTTAAAAGCATCACAAAGCAATAACTTAATATAGTTTTCGATTTCTTTTGGTTGCTGAAAATAAATTAATTCTAAAAGCCTCTGCGCTGTCATAGAAACGATGGAATATTAATGAAAAATCAAATCAGATCAGAATTGTTAATCAGTCATTTAAATCATTCTTACTTTGACTAATAAACAAACACACACTCACAGAGATAGATTTATAAGTTGATTGATTACAATGTAGTTATATGATTTGCTATATCTAAATGAAAACACGCTCAATATCGGTGATTGAGCATGGACAGTTTAAAATTCTAATAGCGTAGAAACAACCGATGACCGTAAGATTATCAGAGCAGGCGTCGTTGATACTGTGTCTACGCTATTAAAACATATCTATCTACATATCGATCAATCGATCAATCTATGCCTGTATGTCTGTCTCCCTCTCTCCACACGCACACACGCACACGTATATATATATATATATATATATGTGTGTATAAATATATCCTCTACATCCATTTCTATCGTTTCTATCCCGACATGTGGACGTGCCAGTGTTGGCCGACCAGCATGAATGCATCTACATCAGCTCTGTGCAGACACAGGATGTCCTTTGGAAAACATACTGAGAGCAATGGATTTTAGGGACGAATGGAAAAAGAGATTCAAGGAAATCAATGATAGCAGTGCAATTTGATGATGATGATGATGATGATGATGATGATCTTAACAGTTTAAGTATTGAATCCTATCATAAGCGTTCTCTTATTTCGTGTTTTGTTGCATATATTTTTAGTTTCCCACATTCCTTGGGTATTAATTCAGGGATATGGGCGACGTATTTTACAAACCTGGTTATATGTTGATTCTTCAGTACACTTTCGCCATAGAAATAAAAAAAATCGAAGTTATAAGCGTGGTATTTTAGAAAATATTTGAAGTATCCTTGTTTTTTATCTCTCATATGATCTGATTTGAGCAACCTTTCAGCCGATACACTCTTTATCCTTTGTGAGAAAGATTTTAAATATCCCTTTATATAATATACGTTTTTCTTTTATATATCGATGGCTCGAACACTATTTTAACTATGCAAGGGAATCCAGTAGTAAACTCTTTCTTGTATAAACATGGTACATCTGAGGAAGAAGGAATTTTGCATCGTCTGACGCGATGTGTTTGAACGAACAAGGATAGTGAGACTTGATATATTGAATGAGACTATGCAGACATATCCATTAGAAGATAAAATATTTACCTAAATTCTAGATACTTATTCTCCAATTCAAATCACAAATATTTGACGGCCATTTTGACCAGAACCAAAGGCTAAACACACTCCGAGCATTGCATGCCGGGAAAAATCAACAAAAGTATATTTCAAATATAATTTGATTGGATTTTCGCCCAGAAAAAAGCATTTTTTATCATTTCTTATCCACTGTATTCTCGCCGAATTAAATTACATTTGGCTTATCGTATTTGAAGTGTGAAGGGTTCTCTCTCCTTCATGACTCCAATTCGTTCTTTTTACTTTTAGTTTCTTTGCGATCTTTAAGTTCTTTATTCAATATTTCTGTTATGAATATTAATTTTTTGTTCATTTCTACATTTCGCCGAAATCCAATGAATACATGAATAAGTATCCAACACTTGGGAGATGTGTGCTTTTGATTGAAGGCTACGAAGCAGGTCGAAATAATGAAAGATATGGAAAGGAAAATATGAAATTCGGAAGGAGAAATAGTTTGTTTCATTATTGAATTATTAGGCGTTTTTATTGGACATATTGGCACAGAGTAAATCGATTTCCATTTGATTTTTCTAAGGATTTTTGAAGTATTTCTTAACTCTTTTCTTGCAAGCACATTCGATAAATCTTTGTCCCAACAAAATCGAATTACGTATCAATAAGTCGGTAGTCTTAAACGAAGTTAATAGCTTATTCTTAGTCTAAAATAGTCTTTGTATAAGTTTTAATCTACGTGATTAATACTCACTACAGTATTAATTGCATTTACAGGGAAGGAAATTTTGTTAAATGATTTCAATGAACATTTTGATTAGTTAAGTTTATGTGTTTACGGCATATCAACTCATGATGGATTATTTAATGCCAACATTTGATTCATTTGAAAATGTTTAATTGTAATCATAGCTGTATTTTAATGATCTGATGCATTTCTTTTCTTTAATTTTTTCCATAATAATTTGCTTACACGTAGTTATGGTTTCTCGTATTTCTGTAAAATACTAATCGTTTTCAAACAGATGTATTTAACCCATGAATGAGGCCCTAAAAACTTCGACCACTCTGACTTGGAGTGGATCTAAATGTACTGACAATGAAGGATTAATTCAAACTCTACGGAAGTCTAGAACATGGGTTTCACTACCAACTGAAGTTTAAGATCATAATTATTGAAGAGAAAGATCTTATTCCTCTGTAGGGGATGCAGTCAGCGTACTCTAAGCTTCATCGATAGGGTTTACAATCTAATATCAAGAATTATTACACATATTTTTAAAGTAACTATAACTTTTAATAATGATAATATGTTTGACACAGTCGTATAGTTTTAAGTATTCCTAACACCAATAATTTACAAGCAATTATATGGTTTCAAGATACTGATGATAATAATCCTTAGTAAAAATTATCACTACAAGTAACTATTCTTAATATTAATAATTTGGTTAAAGTGAAATAGTTTTAAGTCTTCCCATCAAATATCAATAGTTGTGTTTAATAACAATAATTTCTTCATACATTATTGTATGGCTTCAAATATTCTAAGGTCAATATTTTAAAAGCAATTAAATGGTTTCAAGTAACACCAACAGTACAAAGAACAACAACAGAAATTACTACTACTACTACTACTACTAATGATAATAATAATATTCTTTATTATACAATTATCACTTCAAGCAGCTATCCTTAATTCTACGAATTTTTATGCAATTAACTCATTTTAATTTGTCCTAAACAATATTAATAATTATATTGAATGAGAATTATTTATTTGAATATATTCATATAATTCAATGTATTTATATGAAATACTAATAGTTTTCAAAGCCATCTATTTGATCCATAGATAGGACATTAACATACACTACTCCTCCGTGTCAAAGTAGACCTGGGAGTAATGGCAAAATAGGTATTCCACATTCGCCAGATCTTAAGAACTGGATCCTCAACGTTGTCTTTTGGGGTTGTAGAATACACCGACTGCTTCTCTGCAATAAGTGTCCTAGATATCACAGTAAGCAATCTGATGGCGAGGCTCCAGTGATGCTGGGGCTTTGGGGAATGTAGAGCGCTCCTTCATTGCCATTGCTCCCAGGTCCACTCTGGTCAAGTATGGTAACACCTGATAGGGCCCTATCTATGAGTTTAATAGAACTAAACTGCATACTTATGTTAAACTGAATTGTTTGAAATAGAAAAGACTATTTGCATAAAAATAGAGTTGGCGTTATATAACCTAAAAAGGTTGATATGCCATAAAACTCAACCAATCAACTAAAATCAACATTGACTAGAAATTAGCGTCATAGTCAGGATACCCTTTTTTGAGGGGGTCATGTCCATTTATAGGGAATATAGTAGGCATGTTTTAAGCACCGTCAACAGGCTAAATAATTTTTGAGGAAAATAACTTTTTTCTCCCGTAAACTATAGAGTTAGAGAATTACATGTAAAGAATATGACGGTCCAAGTTTTACTCATGTCTATGAACGTGTGTTAATAAACAAGAATATGCCACTTGTTCTTTTATAAACTGTAAATTGTAGAAAAAAAATATTTCCTGATTTTAGAAATAAAACAATATAAGAGAATTGCTTATTTAGTGACACAATTTAAAACAATGAAATTATTGATGTCACGATTTTGACCGAGTTGCTATCAATATTTCTCTGCTAAATGATACTGCTTAATTTCTAGAATTAAAAAAAGCTTATTTTTACGGTACAATAGTTTTAGAAAATATTCGTATCCAATATCATTGTTTAACTGAAGTATTGACGAAAAACAAACAAACCTTGCATCAGTCTAAACAATAGAAACGGTACTAATTCAATATCAGTTTTTGTGTTGCTTTTGTTTTCTGATGGAACATTTTCCCCATAATTCTTTTTGCAATCCTTTCCCTCCATTTTATTGTTGCATTTTATGTGAAGTCTTTTCATTATTTATAATTTTGCTTAATAAGGCATGAACGCATTTGTTCGAAAGTTACGACCTATCATCACCTCATGGACCGTTCTTTTCTTCTCTTTTGCCTTCGAAAAACTTTTAACCTTCTTCTTCTTCTTCTTCTTCTTCTTCTTCTTCTTCTTCTTCTTCTTCTTCTTTGTTTTGGTTGTTCCTTATAGTTTTAGGAAATTACATTGTTTTCTTTCTTTCTTTCTTTCTTTCTAAATGGACATTTTTTTATTTGTCTTTGTTTTAATTAACGGCATTCTAATTGTTGTTGTTGTTGTTGTTGTTGTTGTTGTTGTTGTTGTTGTTGTTGTTCTTCTTCTTCTTCTTCTTCTTCTTCTTCTTCTTCTTCTTCTTCTTTCCAATTGAATACAACACCGAAAAACACGTATACAATATTTTAAGGACTGGATTAAAATTTCTACGCGTTTTTCTTTAATTTTTTTAACGTGTTCGGAGCAAAACAGGATAGAAAGGTTCAAATCACTCGCTTAAATAAAAGAAAGAATGAAAAAAGAAATGTAGGATGTATACATGAATAGAAACACAGAGAGAGAGAGAGAGAGAGAGAGAGAGAGAGAGAGAGAGAGAGAGAGAGAGAGAGAGAGAGAGAGAGAGAGAGAGAGACGGGGTGGAATATAAGATATTTTTGTTAGTACTTCTAAACGAAGTGATGGATAAATAAATGGAGCAATTTTTTTTAATGCATTATTCCCTTTTAATTCACAAGCACCCCTACCGCAACCCTTCGCCAAAGTTTTATAATTTTGCTAGAATAGGTTATGAACGCGTCTATTCGAAAAATAATGCACCATCAACAGTGAAGAGGGAGAGTTCCAACTTGTAAGACCACGAAAAACATTGATTTTTCATTTTCATTCTGAGAAATAGAAATGAAGCTAGGTAAGAACGAAGAAAGAAACAAGGGGGAGAAAAAAAAGAAAAGAAAAGGAAAGAAAAGAAAAAAATTTCCCCCCCCCCAGGACTTTTACTTTTGTATGAAATGGATGGTAATTTACCTCATCATCTGTGTGGAAAAACTCGGTCAATATCCTCATAGGAGGGATAGGAATGTTTCTCAGTTTTCACACCTTAAAAACACTTAATAACATCAAGAAAATACAGCCAAAAATATTGGTAGCTACGTCTAACGGCAACCCCTGCACAACGGTCATCTCCTGCTACAGTTATACCAATGCTAGTGATGAAACGGGCCTCATTACTTTCTACAACGGCTATGTTCTCTTGTTTGAATTATTCCCACACTAACCATCGGTGGGGACATGAATACTCAAATAGGTAAAGACAAAAACAACACATTCTGCTAAGACAACAAGTCAAACAAAAATAGGGAACATCTAACGGATTTCTCACTTGAAAATGGATTAACATGCCTTAATGATAAATTTCAGAAAGGGAAGGGAAAACTATGGACTTACACCTACGCAAATAATACTAAAGCACAGATGGATTAAACCCTCATAAATAAAAAAAAAAGATAGAACAAAAGCGTTTTTAATTGTGAGGCAAATTCGTCTTTTGAAGAGATGTCATCCGATCACAGAATTGTCACAGCAAAGCTACGTCTGAGCCAACGAAAGAATATGAGGCAAGGATTAAAACCACACGCTATGATCTTTGCTTAAAAACAGAGATATTAGCGATAAATATACGATAATATTTAGAAATCCGAAACACATACTCCGAATAAGGAATATTAGAGTTCTGTCAATGCCCACGTAGAAATAGCAATAGAATGCATACCAACCAAACTAAGAGCTAAACACAGAGTTCTGGGGGAGAGATTAGCAGTTATGATAAAAACTGTAAGCTTAAGCAGGAATATGCAAGTAACCAAAACCACTCACTATGATTGGTCCTTTCATAACAATAGAGATATCATCAATAACTTGCCCAAATGATTAGTGTTCACCAATGGTACAGGAGACCGGGGTTCAATCCCAGGCTGAGTCATACCAAAGACTCAAAAAATGATTCTAGATCTCGCCTTGCTTAAACCTCAGCATTATCAGGTAAGAATCAAGGGTAAAGTGGAGCAATCCAGGGAATGGAGTAGCGCCCTCCCTTACACCTCAGTGTAGTTGCTATTGAAAAGGGAGCCTTCGGGTCACCTTTGACAAAGGTCACACAACTTTACTTATTAAGAAATAAATTCAGTGCTCTTCAGGATATATCAGAAACACTTAGCCCCAATGAAAGATTTGAGAACATCTTCAATAGCCACATGGAAACACCAGCAGAATTCATACCAACTAAAATAAGAGCCAAACATGGAGTTCGGTTGGAGAGATTAGCAGATGGGAAAAACGAGACAACATCAAAACGGCATCCCTTTGTAATAAAAAGAACCAAACTAATGCCGACGCTCAGAAACTTGAGGCATCCTCAATGAAAACTGATTAACGCATACCAAAAAGAAATAAAATGCATTCAAGGTCAAATCAATTAAATTAGAAATTCCATAGAAGATAGACCATTTCTAATAGCGTTGCAGACAGTAAACTAAGTGAGAAAAAGCAGGCGCATCTCCAGAGCTAAACTAAAAGCTGCCAACTAAGAAGAATAAATATAGATGTGAAAAATTCATTTCAAGAATCAGCTTGGAAAATCCACTCTTATTTGTAGATTTCTCCTAGGAATTTGACTCCATACACAGAGGAAAGAAGGAGCAAATACCTCAAGCATACAGTCTCCTAAAAGAAACAGTTACAGCCATAATGATGCTATATAAAACCACGAAAGTAAAGGTTTGCTCACTGGATGGTAACATAATTCTTTGACATTGTTGCTGATATTCTGCAAATGGGATACATTACCCCCCGTATCTGTTCATAATCCGCCTTGACCCTGAGCTTTGATTTCGGTAGATCTAGTGTAAGAAAACGGCTTTAAACTAAAAAAGGCAAAGCAGACGATACCTCGCAGAAACTATTACAGACGCAGACTATGCAGATGACACAGCACTTCTTACAAATACACCTACCCGAATTGAATCCCTGCTGCATAGCCTGGAGCTGGCAGCAGGAGGCATTGGCTTCGATGTAAATGCAGACAAAACGGAGTACATGTACTTTAATAAAAAAGCAGACATCTCTACACTAAACGGTAGATCTCTGAAAGTTGTTGACGAGTTCCCATTTCCCGAAAGCGGCATCTCATCTACTGAAAATGACATCAATACGCTAATAGAGAAGGCATGGAGTGCTATCGATACGTTATCAACCAAATGGAAGTCAGAATAATCTGTTAAAATAAAATGTAATTTCTTTCAAGTAGCGGTTGTGTCAATTCTACTATATGGATGCACCACATGGATGGTAACTAAGCGTATAGAAAAAAGTCTAGTCAGGAATTTCGCAGGAATGCAACGAGCCATATTGAAAAAAAAAAAAACCTGGAAGCAACATACCACAAAAGAGCAGCTGTACGGCCACCTAACTCCTATCTCTAAAACCATTAAAAAAGACGACCAAAAATATGGGACACTGCTGGAGAATAAGAACGAACTTATAAGCGACGTTCTCCGATGGATTCCTTTCACAATGACGTGCAAGTGTTAGTCGACCAATTATCTACAACAGCTCCTTACGGATACAAAATGTAGTCTAGAAAACCTGCCGAAAGCGATGGATGATAGAGACAAATAGTTAGAAAGAGTCAGGTAAATCTGTGCTTGGAGCATGACATGATGATGGTAAAGGTAAGAAAAGGAAAACGTAATATATCCAAGAGAAAAAGAAAGTAAGAAATAAATAAAGTGGAGAGAAAAACCGATAATACTATTCATCAGATACTTATTATCTTGTTTAATGGAAACAAAGAAAAACAAAAACAAAGAAAGTATGTAAAAATCAATGAAAGGAAAGTGCACAGAGATATAAATAAGATATATATATATATATATAGAGAGAGAGAGAGGCGGGGAGAGAACTTTAAAAAAATTTTGTTAGTACTATGAAGAATTCTTGAGTAAACTGTTCTAGTTGGATGTTTAGTTGGTTATTGACACTTTCTGTGATAGGTCTATGACTTCACGGGAGTTTACAAGCAGATTATTGAAATGTTCTTTCTACATTTGTATTCGTTCTTCTTGACTGGCAGCTTTTAGTTTAGCTCTGGATGTACTCTTCCTTTAACCCACTTCATTCACTTTGTGCCATGCTATTTGTAATTTTAAGTCGGACCAATCATAGCACGTCACATATGCCTGACACTTCAGAACGCTATTAATCCATTTCTTTTTTTTTATGAGGATGTAATCTATCTGAGCTTTTTTGGGTTGAGATAGGTCAATAGTTTTCCCTCCCTTTTTGCAATTTATTTTTGAGGCATGTCAGTCTGTTTTCGAGTGAGGAATCTGTTAGATGTTTCCCATTTTTGTTTGACGAGTTGTGTAAGCAGAATTTATTGTTTTCATTTTTGCCTATTTAAGGATTCATGTCTCTATCGATTATTAGAATTTGAAGGAGTTGCTGCTTAATGTATCCACCATCAACCTCGATTGTATTTTTTCGGAGCTATTAAGTGATTTCTGGGGCACAAGGACCGATAAGTATTCCTGTTCCACCTATGATGCCATTGACGCAGATTTTTCATGCAGTTGATGAGAAAAATATCCATCCATTACCAGTATCGTGGTATTTCTTTTCAATTTCGTTTTGTAGTATCTAGGTTCTTGTATGCATACATTGTCTACTTTATCTTCTGCTGTAGATGCTGTCGGCTTAGGTAACTAGCCTATTCAATTTGAAGTTCTAAAGTTACCACCCTTCCCTAAAAAGGGTGTCCTCGAATTAGCCAAGAACTACCGATGTGTAACCCTTAAATCCATCGCGGCCAATGCTCTACTACACAACTGCATAGAACCAAAAATTGAGAATATACTTAGAAAGAATCAAAATGACTTTCGGAGGAAAATGTCACACGTTTTGACTTTTCCGTTGACTTCTTGAAGAGGTAGGTGCAAAAAACAATGAGGCAATAATATTATTTGTCGACTTCTCTAAGGCCTTTGACTCCATACACAGAGGATAGATGGAGCAAATACTTCTTGCCTACGGCCTACCCAAACAAACCATCGCAGCCATAATCATGCAAAAGTCCGCTCTCCGGATGAAGACACAGACTACTTCGACCATTGCTGCAGGTGTACTACAAGGAGACATACTAGCCCCATACCTCTTTATCATCTGCTTAGAACGTGCTTAGAACGTCTATTCATAATATGAAAGAAAACGGTTTTAATCTAACAAAGGAAAGAAGCAGCAGGTACCCCGCACAAACAATTACGGACGCGGACTACGCCGATGACAAAGTGCTTCTGTCAAATACACCCGCCCAAGACGAACCCGCGACATAGTATGGAACGAGCAGCCGCAGGACAGAATATATGTGCTTTAATCAAAGAGGCGTCATCTCCACTTTAAACGGTAGTTCTCTGAAACTAGTAGAAAGTTCACCTACCAAAGAAGCAGTGTCTCATCAACAGAGACAGACATCAACACGTGACTACCAAAGGCATAGACTACTATCGATAAGCTATCGATCTTACGGAAGTCAGACCTGACCGATAAAATAAAACTTTTTTTGAAGCAGTGGTCGTGTCGATACTGCTGTATGGATGCACTACATGGACGCTAACTAAACGTATGGAGAAAAAGCTTGACGACAACTACATAGGAATGCTGCGAGCAATATTGAACAAGTCCAGGAGACAGCACCCCACAAAGCAGTATCTTTACGGCCACTAACTACCCATCACGAAAACTACTCAAGTATTACGAACCGGACATGCAGGACACTACTGGATAAATAGGGACAAACTCATAAGTGACGTACTCCTGTGGACCCCGATCACATAGACGAGCAAAGGCAGGACGACAAGTTAGAACCTACATACAACTCTGTGCCGATATAGGATATAGCCTTGAAGACCTACTTAAAGCGAAGGATAATAGTGACGGGTGGTGCGAGAGGGTCAGGGAAATATGTGCTGATGGCGTGACATTATGATGATGATAATGATGTGTACTGTATTTTTGAATCTGAGTAATTTTGGTTTATGTTTGAGTTTAAGTTCTGCCCCTGATTTTTCGAACAATGGGGCCAAAGCTCCAACATCAGCGGAACGCGTCTCTTGTTTTCTCGCGCAAAGGGCGATTTGGTTTGGAACTATAGTTTGAATTAGAGTCATTGTGATATTTCGATAGCTTTTTTTATCTCATCAATAGATACCGCTTTTATAAATAAAGAGCTGTAGTTTCCTTACTATATTATCCTGGCTGTTGACTTGAGGAGTTCTTCCACCCAGCTTTAGGTGAAGCCCATTATTGACCCAGTTTTGGGTATATCTACCTTACTTCACATCCACAATGCTGCTTCCCACAGCTTTTGATGTTTTATGTTTACAGTTGAACTTTTTCTGAATTTGTTAAGTTTTAACTGAGTTAAAGTCCAACTATACACTTTTATTTTTAAAATTTTTTATCCCCACCTTTATTTTCATTATGTGCTCTCTTCCTTCCCCTCTTCCTATCAAATTATAAAATTCCTTAACTTTATTCTAAAGTTACTTATGTTTCATCACAGAATCTTATAGCTGTCAATACACTACTTTTCCCTTAGTTGGTTTTGCAAAACAACCAATCCTAAATTAAGAGATACTACCCTTATATAGTTGCAGAAGGATTTTGCCAGCATTGAAGACAGTTTTGACGCATCGATACAATGACTCGAGGACTACATAGAAAAACGCAAAGGAGGACTGATTACAGCCATCAAAAATGATACTGACAAAACAAAGACCAAAGAATAAAAATAACTAGAAATTTATATGGGAAATTTAAATTTGACCATTCGAACAAATGGTAAATGCACAACTCAGCATCTGTCCTAGAGAATGACACACACAAACTCCTACCGGACTTTGACATACAAACGGATCATCTAATCTCGGCTAGAATACCAGACCTTTAATAATAATAATAGAAAAAGGGAACGCGCAAAATTGCTGTCCTAGATGACCGCATAATGAGACTGAATCAAAGTGAAAAGAATGATAAGTATGTCAACCTTGCTAGAGAATTGAAAAAACTATGGGACATAAAGGTGACGATTATACCAATTGTGATTGGTGCTTTTGGTATAGTTACCAAAGGATTATTAAAGGGACTGGAGGACTTGGAGGTAGGAGGACGAGTGGGGACCATCTAATCTACAATATTATTGAGGACGGCCAGAATATCGAGATGAGTCCTGTAGACATGAAGAAAATTGCTGTCACTCAAACTGCAGTGAAAGACCATGAGCTAAAACTGATGAAAGAACTTCTTAAGGAGTAGATAATAATAATAATAATAATAATAATAATAATAATAATAATATCAGGTGCAATTTTCTCGAGCTAACTGAAGAATTGTTTAAATTTATCGCGCCAAACTCAAAAATTTAGCATAGAATACTGTAGAATCTCTCCCACCTCTTCAAACACTCCCATTTATTTTAAATTGATGTATTCCCCCACCAAAAATAAACAAAAAAAAAAAAGAAAAAAAAAGAAACAAACGCAAAAAGAATTTTTCGAATGCAATTTTCTAGAATCAGGTGTCATGTAATTCTTAGGAAAGATATAAAGAAATATCTGGGTGTATACACAGACTAAATAATTCTCCAGAAACACTCATTGGGTAGAGGACAAGTGGATTTTACCTTCCTAACTAATCATTTCATTCTGTGTCAGTTTCTCCCGGCTGGACTGAATACCCAGACCTTGTAGGAACTAAAAGATAAGTCCATTTTTCCGTTTTTTACCTTCATTTTCTCCTTTCTTATATCTCAATTTTTTTTCTCACCCAAAACATTATTTTCTTCTCAGACCCTGGTGGCCTTTTATAAACACCAAATTAAAGTCAAAATCCGGTCTGAGAGAAAGAGACTCTCTTCGCTGGAGTTTGGCAAGAGGTGTGTGACAGTTCTACACTTGTGTGGTAAGAGCCAGCCTTATCTTCAACTTGGACATTGCAGCGACTTAAGGATATTGAGTTACCAGAAGCGTGTGACCACCCAGCCCAGGTAAGTTAGTGTTTAGACCATTTTTGTTTTGTTTGTCTAATTTATTTAACTTAGCTAGAGTATGTTAGGTTATTGGCCCCCTTTTATTGTTTTTAGTCCCCTTCTTTTGTTTGTCTCCCCTTCTCTTCCCTTCCCTTGTTTAGGTGACAGGAATTGGAGTTCTCCAGAAGTGCGACGGAGTGTTTATCTTTATTTATTCATTGTTTATTTGTGTAATTACCATTTATTTATTTATTTATTTATTCGGCACTATTTTCGACTGGTTAACTCCCCTTTCTGCCAATATTAGTTTGAGTTGGGGGGACCCCATACTAATCATCATCTTTATTTGTGTAAATATTTCGTTCATTTTTCGTTTTTAGGAGAATGTGTATATATGTATATAGCTTTCTTTGGATTTTAAATAATTCCCCCCCCTCACCTCACTATGAAAATATGGGAATTAACTTAGAAGTCTATGGAGCACTAGTGTTGTTTTGGTGAACGTTGTATGATTGTGATATGTTTAATTGATGTATTATGGTGCTTTTTAATTTTGTAGATATGTATTGGTCAGTGAATGAGTCTAGTTAAGTTAGAATTTAGGATAGTGTTGGCCAGCCTTTTTAAGCCATGTGCCGCATTTGTATTTTTCATACAATAAATAAAGTATACAGAGACTAAATAATTCTCCTGGAACACTCGATGGGTAGAGGTTAGTACAAGCTGTTCTTTTAAAAAAAACACAAGATTTTCGATGAGTTGTAAAATCTGTTAGAGAATTTTTGTTATATTTTAACTGAGGAGTGTCACTAATCGGCTAAATGTTTTTACCAGGCGCAATTATCTCGAGCTAACTGAACAATTGTTTAAATTTACCTCGTCACCCTCCATATTGCCCAACGACTTTCCCAGTCGTTTTAGCCCTGTATTTCACCGTAAAATCATCAGAAATCTCATGTGAAAGATTATTACCAGCACATTTTAAACTGGGATTAGCTGGCATGGAAAAAGTCTTTCAAGCAGTCCACTCTAGTCGCTTGGGAAGTAAAAATAAATAAAAAAATTAGGACAACGGACTTTAACTAAGTTAAAACTTAGGTTTATATTTACTTCACAGATTTTTTTTTGTGACCCGCTGTTTATGGACAGTCAATTTGACTGCTTGTGGTCACATCTGTGTCAGATGCGCAGATCAAAAACAACCCCTGTGTATGGTATAGCCACAATATACCATCCATGATAAAAATGTCCAATCTCAGTATTACAAAACGTGGGACCCAGGCAACAGTCTTGGTTGTCATGATCGGCAGGTGCTCTCCTGATTGCCAACATGGGATAACTAATCGTCATCCTGCGAATGTTGGCTGCTCTCTTTTCAGGTACATGAATGACGATATTAGTAACTACAACGATATTTTAGGAGCAACCCTTCACAAAAAGGTTATAGGAAAAGAATGATAGAGATCTGGCAAGAATGTGGTAGTTTTCAGACTACAAGCAAAAAACTTGCCGATCAAGTTAGAACAATAATAAAAAAGGATGGTTTTCTGATCTTGAAATACTAGAAATACACCAGAAAACACAGACACAAGACCGTACAATTCCAAACACATCAAGTGGGGCCAACCAAAAAAACAAAAAACCATAAAAAATGAACTGACAACTGTTGAAAATGAATACGCCACAGTACCAAGTAACGCTACAGAAACACTATCACAAGAACAACAAACAAATCTAAAAAACCTAAAAAGAATTATGAACAGGGGGAAGACCACCCTTCAATCATTAAGAAACATAGAATGGAGAACACTTGAAACAGAAACAAACAGAATAAATCAAATGTTACCTTACATATTAACCAATAATATATCTGAGTTAAATGATCTAATCTATGCAGGGGCGAAATTAGTGTGTGGGAAAATTTGGGTCCACTTAAAAAGTACGAAGAAACAATGAAAACCAGGATGGGAAGTTCGACTGGAAATCTACGAAAACAGGCCAAAATGATAAAACAGAAAGATCCTGGAATATGTGGGAAGAGAATGGAAAAGACAACACGAGAAAAATAACGGTACAACTTTCGAAGGTTCTGTCGAAAGAAGAGAGACTAAAGAGGCATTGATAAAGGGTAAAACAATACACACAAAACAGGACATTCCAAAACAACGAAAGACAATTTTATCAACAATTGGGAGGGCATGACACAAAAATATACCAACAACCACACGACAGAGAAACCGAGTGATTTTGGTCGAAAATATGGCAATCGAAAAAACATGACGAAAAGGTTGAATGGATAAACGATATGACAAGAGAACTAGTAGGACCCAAGGATGGCACCGAAACGGAAATATACATCGAATTACTCAAACAGACACTAAAAAAATATCAAACTGGAAAACACCAGGACACGATGGAATACATGGATTTTGGTTCAAGAAATTCACCGCCATTCACGACAGACTAGCACTAGAAATGAACAGACGCCTACAAGATGCACAAGTACCTGACTGGATGACCAACGGAAAGACCACATTGATCTAAAAGGACCCAAGTAAAGGAACTGCTCCAAACAATTATAGACCCATAACTTGTTTACCGATGATGTGGAAAATATTAACAGCACAGATAAGGAAAGAGATATACTACTCGCTAATAAGCCGCGGATTGTTCTCTGACAAAAAGAAAGGATGCCGCAAAGGATCTAGAGGCACAGCAGATTTACTCTACATAGATGAACACATCCTAAATGAAAGCAAGAACAAACGGAAAAATCTAGCGAGACCTGGATTGACTACAAAAAGGCATATGATATGGTTCCGCAAAGCTGGTTAATAAACTGTCTCAAAATGTACAAAATATCACACGAAATCATAAACTTCATCGAAAAAAACATGAAAAACTGGAGAGTTGAATTAACAGCACGAGGTAAAAAGCTTGGCTGAAACAAATATCTAAAGAGGGATTTTCCAAGGAGATGCACTATCACCCCAACTATTTATAATTGCCAGGATGCCACTTAACCACATACTTAGAAAATGCACGGTAGGATATAAACTTAGTAGATCGCAAGAAAAGATCAGCCATGGATGACATAAAACTATTTGCAAAAAATGAAAAAGAACTGGAAACCCTAATACACACTGTTAGAATATACAGTCAAGACATAGGAATTGAATTTGGCATTGAAAAATGCGCTCTGCTCGTCATGAAAAGTGGCAAACGACATCTAACTGACGGAATAGAACTACCAAAACAAGACAAGATCAGAACGCTCGCAGAAAACGAGACCTACAAATATATAGGAAACTTGGAGGCTGACACCATCAAACAAGTCGAAATGAAAAACAAAATTCAAAGAGAATATCTCAGTAAAACTAGAAAACTACTCGAGACAGAGCTCTCTAGCCGAAACCTTATCAAAGGAATAAATACTTGAGCTGTACCATTCGTTAGACACTCGGGACCCTTTCTGAAGTGGACCAGAGAGGAACTTAGGCGAATGGACCAAAGGATTAGAAAATTAATGACCATGCACAAGGCATTACATCTTAGTGACGACGTGGACAGACTATATGTACCAAGAAAAGATGGAGGAAGAGGATTACCAGCATCGAAGACAGCGTTAACACATCCCTACGACTCAAAGACTACATAGAAAAACACGAAAGAGGACTTATTACGGCCATCAGAAACAATACTGACACCACGATAGATAACAGATTGACAAAGACTGGGAAATATAAATGGGAAGGAAAACAACTCCATAGGCATTTTAAACGACTAATAAACAACATCTCACACGACAAAACCTGGACATGGCTAAGAAAAGGAAACTTTAAGAGAGAAACAGAATCTCTGCTAATGGCAGCACAAAACAGCCTGATAAGAACCAATCATTTCAAAGCGAAGATAGATAAGATGCAACAAAATAGCAAATGTAGAATATGCGGTGACAGAGATGAAACAATCAATCACATAATAAGCGAATGCTGCAAATTGGCACAGAAGGAGTACAAAGCTATACACGACTGGGTGGGCAAGGTGATCCACTGGGTAATGTGCAAGAAATTTAAATTTGTTCACACTAACAAATGATATATGCACAACCAAGGACCAGTCCTAGAAAATGACACACACAAACTCCTATGGAACTTTGATACACAAACGGATCACCTCATCTCGGCCAGAAGACCAGACCTTATAATAATCAACAAAAAAAAAAAAGACGAAAATCTGCCAAATTGTCGATTTGCTGTCCCGGCTGACCACAGAATAAAACTGAAAGAATGTGAAAAGAGAGATAAATACCTCGACCTTGCTAGAGAATTAAAAAAAACTGTAGAACATGAAGGTGAGAATTATACCAACTGTGATTGGTTCTTTTGGTAAGGTAACTAAATGATTATTAAAGGACCTGGATGATTTGGAAGTTGGCGGCCGAGTGGAGACCATTCAAACAACAGCATTATTGAAAACGGCCAGAATACTGAGAAGCGTCCTGGAGACTTGAGGAAACTTGCTGTCACTCAATCTCCAGTGAAAGACCATCAGCTTTCGTTGATGTGAAAAATTCTAATGAGTAATAATGATAATATGAAAAATCAAAACATGCAGTTTCAACAAAAGTTTCAACCAACGGAAAATCCTATTTATTCAAAAATCTATTAGGTATGTCACACCATTGGTTTACCATTTATCCCAGTGACATAACAGAAATATTTTGATAAAGAAAATGCAATTTCTGGGAAGACCGAAATTGGTGTCTCAGTTTATTAATTGTTAAGTATATTAAACCTATGTGGGTTGGGGTGAAATTATGAAATTGACAGAAACATGACAGAAGATAGAGGAAAAATGTCAATCAAATTTATAACAAAAATAAATTTCTCTTTTTCTTTTTCTTTTTTTTTTAGATAAACAGATCCAACTTTTCAGATACTCAAGAACTGAATATGACATAAGGCCATGACTGCTGATCCACTGGTATGGATCAAATTAATTCCTCATTTTGCATATGTCTATATTCTTAATACATAACTTTTGGGAAACATTTTTTTTTATCATTTTTGCGGAAAAGTTACGCTGTTTTGAAGTTGTTTTATCGAAAAATTAATCGTAAAATTAGCAAATTAACTTTCGAAATTGTCTGGTAAAATAACGAAATATTTTCTGGATGTCTAGAAATATGAAAGAACCAAGAGAGAATCTACTATGCATACATTTATTCTAAACCTAGGACCTTTGTGCTATATCTTCAAATAACTTCATTCAATTCATTCTCGAGTATTTGGAAAACATTGATCAACAATTTTCTTTGAATTGCCAATATTTTGTCACCGAAGTTGCTTTCCCTTAAACATACCAGGTACATAACATATATAATTCCATTTCTTGAAGAAAAAATCCAAGTCAAAAAGTGTGTATTTATTTAATTTAGTTTGATAAAATCATATGATTCCAATTCTTCTTTCAAGTCTTATTTTGAATTTTTGTTGTACTTTTATGTGAGCAAAAGTTTAATAAATAATAAATCCTTTCAAACATAGAGCTATTTAGAGATTAAAAATGGATTCCTGGTGAAGTTCTGGCCCATAAACCTGTGCCTATTCTTTGGTTTATCATACTTTCCGAAAAGTTTACTTTGTTCTATCCAAATCTCTACGAAACGACCAATTTAATCTATTGTATGACCCATTTGATAGTTGTCGATTTTTTATGTGTATACTGTCACTTCAAGCGCAGAACTGCATTTGTACAAGTTAACATTCAGACGAAGGATCTAATTCACAGTGTTGTTTCAGTTTTTTCTGTTTCTCTATCTAATTTCTTCAAGTAACCGGCTTTTTTTTGTCAAAGACCCAACTCTTTATGCACTGTAGCAAGAGAAAAATAGAATTTATAGTCTGGACTTTACCTTTGGATAAACAGAAAGATTAACTTATATTCCCTTTTCTTATATTGAATTCTGATTTGACCAAGCCTTGTGACATTTTTGCATTAGAGTCTCATTTGCGAACATATAAGTTCAGAACAGAATATCAGAGAGACGTCGTCTCTTCTGGGCAAACAATTTTTAATTTTAGTTAGAGTAGCTAGAGGAAAAGTGAAAAGGAAATGTCGTAAGACTAGAACAACAAAAATTTCAATGCATATTTATTGAAATCGGTCTGCAGCTTTAAAACACAACTTTTTTGCTATTCAAAAGGAACGTTTGGTTTGATTGATCGATTTGTCAACCCATCTAGAGTTATTTTATTCCTAAATGTTAGGGAATCGCGTTCATTTTACTTTTATATTAACATTTTTCGTGGAATTGTTTCTTTAGAGTCTTTTCTTGCAGACTGTTCAATCGGATACCCACAGGCGTTGTACTTATTAAAGAACCATCTATGAGTCATATCGATTATTATAAATAAATAAAATTATTTGTATTGGAATACTTGAAATCTTGTACCTGGAATTTCAAGTATTCCAGGTACAAGATTTCAAGTATTCCATCTTTTATTGGAATACCTGGAATACTGGAAATCTTGTATTGGAATACTTGAAATCTTGTACCTGTTAGTAAATTCTTTGTTAAATAAGAATTTTTGATATCAAATTATTACTAACTAGGAATAGTTAAGTTATACCATATAACTGGTTAAATTATTTTTATTAAAAAAGAATACTTGAAATCCTTTGGCTCAGTGATTATCGTCGTAGGAAATGAACTCTCCAAACTGATTTCAAGACTGCATTTCACATTGTACAAGTAGTCTTTCGAACTTTATGTATTCAGATATTATTGGGAAATGTATGCATTTAAATATCATCCCTTCAGTGATGGGTAAATAGTAGATCAGACTGGCCTCTTTAACCATGGTATGAAAACCAGTCAAAGAGTGTCACATTCTGCTTGTGGTAGAGGAGTTGTTTAGATATATACTAATTTGTTTGATTGGTAGTTTTTGAAAGTGAAAGTCTAAGATATTTATTTAACATGTTTAGGGTGTGCAACACGGACACAAAACAAAAATATAATATTCATAAATCTATTCAGGGTCACTCAGTTGAACCAGTATATAACCCCACGTAATCCACGCCCTGACATCCTACCCGGCGTCGATGGTTAGTTCAGCCAAATGGATTGGTTTTCGTCGTAAGAAATGGAATCGGTGACCCGAGTTTAAATCCTGGACGAAGTTTTTTTCGTTTTACTTCGTACTAATTACCTTGGAGAAGTCATGAATCAACCTGTTACCTCTTCAACTAGGAGTAAATAGTAAGGACGATGGGTTCTTTAGACTTGGTTTGGCAACCGATCTAGAAGAGGGAACAATCTCTTAATTCAAACCAGTTGTACCTTGCTTAAAAAGATAGATCATACGCTACATTCAGCTCATGATAGGCACACATACACACATATCCATATATAATTTTAAATGCCGACATAAAAATAGGTTTAAACTTATATGATAATGATTGTGAATAGAAAAAATTGATAGAGATAATTATAGAAGAATAAAGGTTATGATATTAGAATAGGTGAATGAAGGTTAGAATATCAGCATTAACGTGCATACTGGCGGTAATAAGATAATAATATAAGAGAATAATGATAATAATGAAAATAATAATAATGGATCAACTAAACCCGGCCAGAAGACCAGACTTTATAATAATCAACAACAAAAAAAAGATAATTTGCAAAATTGACGACTCTGCTGTCCCAGCGGACCATAGAATAAATCAAAAGGAAAGTGAAAAGAAGGATAAGTACCCCGACCTTGCTAGAGAATTGAAAAAGCTGTGGAACATGAAAGTAACGATTGTGTCAATTGTGATTGGTGCGTTTGGCACAATAAATAAAGGATTATTAAAAGGCCTGGAGGTTAAGTTGGAAGTTAGCGGATGGGTAGAGACTATCCAAACGACAACATTACTAAGAACGGCTCGAATCCTGAGACGAGTCCTGGAAACTTGAGGAGACTTGCTGTCACTCAAACTCCAGGGAAAAACCATCAGCTAACACTGATGTGAAAACCTCTAAAGGAGTAATTAATTACAACAACGAGAATAACAATAGTAATAATATCAATATAAATTAGATTAACTTACAGGCATGATAATTTTTTTAAAAATCATCACCAGTTGGTGAATATTCAAAGGTTAATTAATCGAATAACATTGGTAAATATGATTAATAGAATAGCATTAGAATTATATAGTAATAAAATAGTCAGTGATCGGAGTTAAATATAAGAATAGCGACACACCAATTATTAAAAGAATAAACTTCAAATGTGATCTATAAAGAATAAATAACTCCTAAAATATTTTTTTTTACAAAAGATAAGTTTGTGTTTAGCAATGACATTACGTCCTTGCCATCCAAATAAACATATAAATGAAGAAAAGAATAAATAAGCAGATATTTTCTTAAAGTAGAAAACGTTAAATAGGTAAAATGATACGAGCGGCTAGCCTTGTAGTAACCAGCTGATATGAATTTATAATAGCAAAATGACGGTCTCTTGAGATTTTCTTCCCATTATATTACAGATATAATTGCTCTGGACGAGATATTAGTATATTTTTATATTAATAGTCAGACATCGAGCACTCCTGGAGAATTATATGAATCCTCTCATAGATTCTCAATAATCTATGATATATATATTTTCTAACTGCATCAGCGTGAATCTGGCAATCCTATAGAGCTACAACAATCTGACAAAGACTGGTGGTGTCGTGAGATACTACTGGGGATCTCTAGGCCAGTGGTAATGATGCTTCGGCCCCGAAACCATGCCTGAACCCAGAGTCCTCATCTGATGAAGGGTTTGTTAGAAGCAATGCTGTTGTATAAACATCAGTTATTGTATGATACCTACTATATATATATATATATATATATATATATATATATATATATATATATATATATATGTTTGATTAAATAATATCAAGATCCTTTCATGTTTCCTGATAGGTGTTTCAGGTGGGAGGATCTTAATAAAATTATATCTACAAAATGTCTTTATTATTTAATCAAACATGCCTAAATGAAAAACTGCTGCCCAACTACACACACACACACACATACACACACACACACACACACACACACACACACATATATATATATATATATATATATATATATATATACGAGGATTATTAAATAAGTTTCCAGACTTTTTTCGTATAGGCACTTTTATTGATAGTAAACACATGAAACTCTAGTCCCCTTCGAAGTAAACTCCTCCGGCTGCAATGCACTTGTTGTACCGTTTCAACAACTTCTGGAAGGCCCCATGGAAGTCCTTGTATGAGCGTGTCAATGACCTTCGTTACACCTTTCATCTCAATTGTCTCATAACGACAGCCTCTGAGCTTAGTGTATAAGCAAAAGTCACAGGGAGCAAGGTCTACTCTATAGGGAGAGTGAGGAACTGTCTTGATGCCCATCTCGGTCAAATAGACTGTGACAAAGATGGAGTTGTGGGCTGACGCATTGTCCTTGTGGAAATGCTACTGACCCAATTTGAAGAGTCCTAGCCTCTTCCGACGGAGTCTCTTCCTGAACTCCCTTAAAACCTCAACATAGTAACCCTAACCCTAACCCTTTGGCCAATCAACTCTCGTGTATTGACTTCCTTACTCTTCCCACACCTCTCATCATCTCCCACAGACTCCATGCCTTCCTTGAATCTCTTATACCACTCAAAAACTGATGCTCGATTCATGCAAGATGGTCGAAAAGCAGTCTGAAGCATTCCATACGTTTCTGTAGCATTTTTTCCAAGTTTAAAACAGAATCTTATTACATATCGTTCTTCTAAAGTGTCCTCATGTGCAGATTACATTTTTGAAATTGACCAGCTGTGACAATCAGGTTTTAGTAGGGTGTATTCCAATTGCTGCTGTAACTGTTGATTTGAACCTGAAATCATAAAAATAGGTCTGCCATCTGATAATATGTATAGCAATAACATACTGAATTATCAAGGGTCTACGACAATTTTAAATGCCTGTACAAAAAAAGAAGTCTGGAACCTTATTGAATTCACCACGTATATATATATATATATATATACCTAGGATTGATGCGACAAAAGGTCATTTTAATGGAATATATATATATATATATATATATATATATATGTGTGTGTGTGTGTGTGTGTGTGTGTGTTTGTGTGTGTGTGTGATTCTTGTAATGTTCGTTCATGATAACCATGAATTGAGCCAAAGGTTAACAAACGAAAAACGTGATTAATAAATAATTGTTAAGGTTTGTGTAATGTGAAGCTTACTTTTTGGATGAGCGGCAAAATGAAGACTAGTATGACACTGATTATTCCAAATACGCTAGCAAGGTTTTTATTCAGTTTTGTTCTTTTTCTTTGACCGGTTGTCGGAATAAGGTGAAATAATTAAGAATACTTAACTATTTTCTCATAGCAGGGTGAAAAGGAAACATGCCTTTCCGATGTGAAATAGCACGAGGTTAAATAAAAAAAATTCTTCATTTGAATTTGAACTTGACTCGCCAAATCAATTTTCTTTAAGGATAAGCATATAGGCATTTCGTGTCTCTAAATTCATCTCGCATTTATTATGTGTCAACACGTAAGAGTCACATTAGAATTCAATAAAAATAGCTTAAACTATCAACTAATCTTACTACGTCACGAATGAAAACAAAGGTTCGAATAACTATTCGGAAAATACTGGGAAAGATCAAGAATAAAATAACAAAGTAACGAAACAAAAAATCAAGCAACCACAACAACAATAAAAAAACGAGAGTGACGAGAGAAAATAAAATGAAAATTATGCATGTGCAAAAATATCGACTGGATAGCGACACCAGATCTATGAAAAATATAAATGCTGAAAGTTATTTTTCTATACATGTGGGCAAAAAATTGGAAAATCTCTGAATTTATTTATATTGTAACTAATATTTATGTTATTTATAATTGCATCTGTAATTAAGTATCTATCATATATATATATATATATATATATATATATATATATGTGTGTGTGTGTGTGTGTGTGTGTGTGTCCTTATGATTAACTTAATTTTCTATTTTCCTTCATACCTGTTTAGATTTACTTTGGCCTACTAACATTCCACTTAATTCAGCAATTGCATTTTAAAAGATCAAATAATATTTTGAAAATATTCCGCGTAATCATAGACCTAATGTGACGAAATTTTTTTTCTTCGGTAATCTACTTTTTAAAGATCTTACAATTGATGATACTAATAAATTAGGTCACTCAAGATATATATATATATATATATATATATATATATATATATATATATATATATATATATATATATATATATATATTCATACAGTGTAATGATATGATGTCATGAATATAACAAATAAATGTGTTCATCCTTCAATATTCGTTTCATCAGTGCGTACTTAAATATTTAATATTGGTACATTAATGGCACAAAAATATATATTATAGTGTATGAAAAGTATTACCCATTTCTGGAGATACTTATTCTAAAGCTTATACCTATGTACACGATTAAAGGTTGCTTATAATTCCCCTCTAAGAAGAAAAAAGAAAAGAAATTTAGCTTCAGTCAAGATACTAAGATAGAAAGGGACAACGGATTGATTATAAATATATTCATGTTCTTCGAAAGTAGTCATCTTGGCAGTCAACATTTTTTTCTCCACTAAGTTCCAGGTTTTACTGACGTCATCTTTTTTATATTTAACGTCAGTGCTTTCAACAGTCAGTTTTTGTTTTTTGAAAGTAGAATTGTTTTCTGAACTAATGCTTGACAAAGCAAATTTGCTATGGATCGAAAGCTTATTCCATATATTGAAATATCAAATGCCTTCCTGCATAGTTCTTTGGCAAAATAATATCAGTATAATGTGTACATATGAAAATAAACAGTTTAAAGAATTATTGAATTTTGCCGTGGTTAGCATTTCTCTAGATCAGTAAATACAGAGATTCTGTTTTTTCATCAATATAGAGATTCTGTTTTTTTTTTTTTTTTCTGTCGAAAAGGTTAAGCTTCATCTATATTTGAGCATGTACCCAATAGTATATTGTTTGTAGGGTCAATAAGTTTATCAAAAGCTATTGGTAGAACCAGGAAATCAGTCAATTATCCTTACCCACACATTTACAAGTGTTTATGTTTCCGAGAAAATTATGGAAGAATAATTGTCTTATTCATATTACGCTAATCAAAAGTTAAGGGAAAGAACTTGAAAGGCTATGGCGAATATCTAATGTCATATATGCAAAGCTACTAAAGTGAAAGTGAAAGGGCTCTTTGAACAAAGTCTAATCTAATCAAAGATTTTCTTCGAGAAATCATCATTCTTGTTTTCTTCATCGGAATCATTACACATTCTGCCCTCGACAGAATGATATATAATGTACATAAAATTTTTCAACGCAAAGTTTTTTTTATCTTACGTTGTAATTACAATAAATAAATTAAACTTATCAGGTGCAAAGAGTTGATTTGTTTTGACTGGGACTAAAACTTCCTCAACAATATCCCAACGCCATTTTGCTATATCAAGAACAACTAGTTGCAATCATTTTCATTTGGTGAATTGTAAATGAACACACATGGAATACGAAAATGCTTCAAGCTTTTGATGCAAGATTCTCTCTCGGGCTGCACTTTTAACATCATTTTGATGTTATCGACACCAATTATAAAGTATCTGTCCGTTTTCTACAACACAAACTTCAATCTCGTTGGTAATTACGCAGGGTCTTTCAGAAGGTACTGTTTCAGTTTAAACTTTTTGTTGGCTTTCTCACGAGACCATCCTTAAACTACGCCGTTGGTTCAAGGGTAAATTTGTATGCAAAATGATCCTGAACATTTTCATCTAATTGTGTCAATGCAATCAACATGATGAACAAGATTGTGGGATCAATGTTGATCATCTTCCGTTCTTGGAACTTATAATCCATCAAGAGATACTTGAATCTTTTCACTTACATTCTCCGCTTCTTTGCAGTTGACACCATCTTCAGGAAAGGCAACAAAGCCGGTAGACAAACTTATCGGTGGAGATACTTTAATATCAAATGTATCATGAGCAGCAAACCAGGATAAGAGATTCGAAAGATTTTGGTTATCTCATTTGATATGGCTGCTCAAATGTTTCATATACTGTTTACTAAAAGAAAATTGGTAAAATCTTTAGCTGGTTTGTGTAAGGTGGTATATCAATGCTGGTATACCAATGCATAATTGTTATGTAAGTAACACTCACTGATTGAGTCCACATCCTCTTGTAAACCATATCGACTTTTCAACGATTTATTTAGCTCTGGCTGTGTTATCAGATCATTTCACAGGCCTCCCCAAAACTTGTCACTTCTTAGTGTGAAATTCAAAGCGTAAAAACTGTCCATGCACCAAAATAATTCTATCATTGTTTACAGACAAAATTGTACAATTTAGCGTAATTTATATGTTCAGTTGTAGCGAAAATCATTGTCATTCTCTTGACGGTTGAGACGTGGAGATGTCAGATCTTGGTCATCTCGACAGGGATGTAAAATTTCGTCAATTCTCCATAGCGTATGGCACTGATACTTTTCAATGAGAAAATATGATAGTAGATCATTCATAACTTTGAGATTCTTGTTTTTGATGTAAAGTGGATTAGATCTTTGCTGGCATTGGCTGAGAGGATTCTGTATCCAAGAGAACTTCAACTTCCTACAATCTGATTTGTTGTATTTGGTTTGTGCACTTTCAGATTGTTCTTTTGAAGGAATCGCTTGTTTTAGCAGTTTTACAGTTAAATCAGAGTCACCAAGAACATGCTTTCTTATTGCTTTTGAAATAGATTTCCCTAACATCATACCATCGTCAACATTAACACTGTAGTCTTTTTCTAGCGCATAAGCAAGACCCAAAGTTACAAAATTGAGCAAAGACTTTATAATTAGCTCATTAGTAGATTATAACCTCCCAATATTGTGACTGTGTGCAAATAGTTCATATTAATAATCTCAATCCTTTTCAGCTAACATTGTTGATCGAAGTTTATAACTGAAGTTGGGTTACAAAGTTTTGTTGCCTATTTCTGCACAAACCGTTGCACAGAGTAAATGTGAGCAATTTGGATTCAAATTGTCTATATGAAAAAAAAAAGCTTACAGTTGCCTATCCTGGATATTTATCCAATGATATTTTTTTATATAAAAATCGATCAGGTAGCTCCTTTACGTTGTACAAAGTCAGATGAGTGCTAAAAGTCTTTGACGTAGGGTATATGAATCTTCAAGTTTTGGAAATTCTTTAAATGTTATTTTAAAACTGCCGATTTCCTTGTGGTTTATACAGTTCATTCTGGAGACATTTTTCTTCCTGATATCTGCAACTTGCTGGCATTTTGAATGATGTTGAGATTCTTTCCGCTTCTTGATCTGTCGTTGCGGGAGATTCCGATGGAGTGGTTAGACCCTTTACTATATAGAGTTTCAGGTGTGTTACACATTCTCTAGCATCCACTATGTGAAGAAACCTGACAGATGCATTTTAAGGATGTCAACTATTTCCTCATTTACCAACACAGACTACTCGTATCTTGTTACTGCAGCATACTCTTCGCAAAAACCATGATGATTTCACTGTGTAATTAGTCATTCTAAATCAAAGACATGATTCATCTTAAGTGCTAAAGCAAAAGACATGCATAGTATTTTCCTATCAAAGGTGCGAGGTGATGATGATTATAAAAAATGCTTTCCTTTGATTCAATAAATTTTGTTTAAAATCGTTGTAACTTTGGAGAAAACATCGGGAAACATAGCGGGACGTTTGATTGGAAATTAGTATGCAAAGTTCTTCCTAGAATAATCAATAACGAACATCAAGAATCAAAATGGCTATGAGAGCGTTTTGATTCAATCTTGAAGAAACTCTAATTCTTCACTAATTATGTTGATCACCAAGACTTAACTTCAAAATACATCCAATAATACAAAGAAGTGGTTACGCAAAAAGGAGAAAAAAAAGCGAAAATCCTTCTTTACTCTTTGCTATACAAACTAGTCTACTACTTTTTTGAGACATGTATATTCCTTGTTCAAGATACTGTTAGTAAACATTGGTATATTTACCACTGGATATAAGTATAAGTATAGATCTCTCAAACTTTTGATAGTTACAAAATCATTCGACAAAAAAATTGTATACATGGATATATTTCATAATCCTATTTTATCAGAATGAGAACATAAAAATGTTTAAGTATATATCAGAAATTGAATAAAGTAAACTTGCAGATGGTATTTCAACCTAAATACTGGCATATAAGAATATTTTAAAATGCAGACATAATTAATTCATAACCGACATTATGGTAAAACTTCTTGTTTCATTGAACAAGCTGACTGCAGAAAGCATTGATATTAACCATTAGAATGATGACGTCAGCTAAATATGGTGATGCAAATACTTTAATGACTTTAATGTATACTTCATATCAATATTAGGAGCAAAGCCATTAAAGTTATAACGATTTCTGGACAATAGAACAGTTTCCCGTTTGCACATTTTTTGGAATGAATACCGCCCCCACCCTTTAGTGTATTAACTGTGAAAAATGTTGTTCAAAATAAATGCAGGAAATTATTTGATATGCAAACGTAGATAGGATAAGCTTTCAATCCTTAGCAAATGGTCTTTAACAGGAATCCTTTTTGGAAATGACTTCTATGATCACTATTCTATTTCTTTTAATTTCCTCAAAGTCCTCAAATCCCACATTCTTGTCACGAGATTTTCGGCGTAAGAAACAAATAAATGTTCCATAAAAAAGTTAATTTAACGGTTTCCTCATCAACATTTGCTTTATCAATACTAGCCCAAAAGATTTGACACACACAAACGCACGCACACACGCACGCACACACACATGCGCATACAAATACACACAAACACACACACACACACATATATATATATATATAACTTATAATAGTGTGGACAGAGTAAAAGGTGCTTCGTGACTGTCATTTACTCGGCTATGGCATAACCAAATCAAAAGGCTCCCACATGGTGCCTATCTCTTTATATACTGTTGTTTTGGGTAGGATAATAAAGGTAATATAGTTTGAGGGTTTTAATTAAAGGAGTGTCTGGTTTATACTGTTTTTTGCTAATCATCTAATAAGAAATACTGTGTTTATATATATATATATATATATATGTGTGTGTGTGTGTGTGTGTGTGTGTGTTTGTGTTTGTGTGTGCATTTTGGGGTTGGTGGTATATTTGCGAGAAGCTTTAGATCATCTGCGTAGTCGGGTTCCGTTATAGTTACTGCGGTATATCATCTGCTTCTTGCCATTTTTTAAAATGTGAAACTATTTTCTTCTATTAGATCTAATTGACACTCAAAGTACACAGACTAGGATGATTATGAGCGAATGTAGCTCTTTGCATTTCCTCAGCAAAAATGTTGAATAAGTCGCCGTCTGCATCAGGTGAGCGGACCCTTGCTTTCGAGTTTTTGTAAAGCATCATTATCGTGGTAAATGTTTCTTTGGTGAGACCATATGCAAGTCGTATTTGCTCTGTCTTTCCTCTGTATATAGAATTGGATACCTCGTAGAAATTGACGAACTGTAGAGTTACTCCAAAATTATTTTCCTGTACCCCTTCCTTCAATAAACGGATTGTCAAAACCTTTGAGGTTATGGAACGATTCCCCCCAAATCTGTTTTGTTTTCCCTAAGAATTTTCTCGATTTCCGGTCGTATACGATTGAGAAGTATAGCATCATAAACCTTAGCAAATATTGCAATATGAGTTAAATCACTGTAGTTTTTAATCATTTCTAAGTCGAGTCTTTGGAGAAGGAGAAAATTCAGCCTTTTGTCTATTTTTCTATTGTGTTTTGTTTATAAAAAACGTGGCATAATCGGAGAAGTATGCAGTCAAATTTTCTTGTCTTCCAAACTTCAGGGGGTATTTCCTCGAGGCTTGCAGCTTTTCTGCTTTTAATCTTTTTCATGCTGCGTCAAGTAAACTACCATAGTCTAATGCCTAATGGGTCTTTAATAATATTTGGGATAGAGTTGTAAATTCATGTTTTCGGTGTAAATTCTTGAAATGATCTTTCCACTTGTGAAACATTTCTTTTTGGCTGGAAGCTTTTAGTTTCCTTTTGAGTTTCTCTTCGATCCGTTCAATCTATTTACTGTCTGCCATGCTAATCGTGATTGTCTATCTTCAAACAAATTTCTGATTGTATTTATTTAGTATGAAATGTATTCTAGTTTCTCTTTTTGGTATGTTTTAGTTATATCTGGAGCTTCTTAAGTTTTTAGGCATTGATATTTGTTGGGTTTCTTTTATTAAGTAAGCATACTTTATTCAAGTTATCTAATTTTTTTTCTAGCGGCAAATGACTGTTATGGAATTTTACATCTAACTCTTAAACTGGTCACTATGCTCAATGCTACTCTTTCTCTATGGGTTGCATCAAAGTTTTCAAATTTTTCATTCAGAATATATCTTTCAGCTGTCTCCTGAATATAATGTAGTTTGTTTCTTACAGTTACTATATATTCATTGCTTATATCACTATTTGCTTGCGAGGAATGATCATAAAGTATATTTTTTACGGTAAGTATCTTATTTCTGCGTAGACTCAAGCGTGTATTTACTGAGACGAGTCTATGATCAGAAGATACTACTGCAAAAGAGGAGTATGCCTCATAAATTAAAGTGCTTCTTATTCACTTTTTGTTCATGAGTATATAATCTAGATTTGTTTTCGCGTTATTTGGGTACTCATAAGTCCTTAGTTTTCCCTCTCTTTTTAAAAATTAATTTCTATTCCCTACAACATGTAGCAGGAGGCATTTATCTGAGAGTGAACATTAATAAAACAGAGTATGTATGTTTTAAACAAAAAGGAGCCATCTCCACTCAAATTGGTCAGCCTCAAAAATTAATTGACCAGTTCACTTATCTGGGCAGCAAAATCTATCAGATGAAATAAAACGAGATTTTTTCCAAGCTTACCTGTGTTCATATTGTTATATTGGTACATAAAATGTGCACTATCAAAACACAGACCAAAAGAGATCGATGAGAACTACACTAGAATGCTTTGTACAGTCTTGAAGAAATCCTGGAAGCAACATCCCCGTCAAAAGTAGCTGTAAGCCCACTTACCCCCCTATAGTATAAACCATCCAAGTATGATAAACAAGACATGCAGGACAATGCCGGAGAAGCAAGGAAAAACTTATAAGAAAACAGCTTCGTACAGGGTTTGAACTCGGGTAACCCATTTCATTTTTCTATGATGATGTTCGTTAAGCAAAGCGTGCCCCCACCGCCCAATACATATATACCGTATTCAAGTTTCCCTATGGAGGTTTTATTAAAGATAATTTATTAATTAGATAATTAAACTACTGCACATTTTAATAAGATTCAGATATAAAATTTGATATTTTAGTAGATAATCTAAATCGAAAGTTCATATAGGTCATAGTTTTATACATTACTAGTTGTTCGTTTATCTAACGGCATATACACTCCTCATGGCTGATTAAATACCGAAATTTCATTCGTTTGTAAATGTTTAATTGTAATCATAATTATATTTGTAATGTCCATTGCATCTCATGAGTAATTTTTTTATTTATTTATCTATAATCATTTATTTGCACACAGTTTTTGGTATCATAAATTTCAATCCAGTACAAATAGTTTGAATAGTTTGTTTACTCTTTTATGGTTCCCAATATTGCTATAAAGCACAAAAAATTAGTAAGCAATCATATGATTTCAAGTAAATACGGATACTAATATTTCGTAAACGATTATATCTTCATGAAAATATTAATGCATATAATTTACGCTCGTTGCTTCAATTCAGTTAGCACAAAATTGAATATTGATGATAAATCAGGAGCAGATATTTCAAAATACCTTTCACATTTAGCACAAAAATTCTGTCACAATGAGTGGTTCGAAAATAAATACATTATGTATTTCCTGTTTTGTTTTGTTTCTATGTTTAACGGCATGTCGATGTTCATGTTAATATTACACTAAAGCTATCCTTGTAGAAGAACGGATGTGGCACTATCCAACCCATTGCTTAGGAGATAAGGGGTTCATACCTTTTCCATGGGTATTAGTCCAAAAGTGAACGAAATATCGTGACGGGAGTTCGAGCATAATATCTTCGATATTACTGTCCAGCACTTTAGCGACGATGATACGGGGGCATTTCCGTTTTTTTTTGTTATGGTGTAGATCAACTTTTGGAGCTCTTGGGTGTATGGAATCACCCTTTCTTTGCCATTACTCCCGTTTTTGTTCGGAACCCATTTATTGCTCAAAGAGATCAGCAAATTATTTTATTAGAAGTACTAGATATAATCGTAGGGAAAAGAAGAAAAATCAACACAAAAACGTTAATTTAAGCGTATACCACTACTTTAATGACAACTTATAAAATAATCACGATGGGTTGACATGCCGTTAAATCAATCAATTACGTATTTTTTTTTTTTACGATAGATAATCACTTGTTTTATTGTACGAATATATATCTTTCGAAGGTAAACACACATACATAAACACACAAACACATACATATATATATATATATATATATATATATATTCTTCGTTTGTTGCACTGTATATTAAAGGAATGGAGTTTGTATCCATTATCCAGTAGTCTGACATTTATGGCACAGCTGCTGTGATGGTTAATTATTTGATTACCTGGTTTGATTAACGAGCTTCTCAATTTGCTGTAAAGTTAGCTAAAATCTTTGGGCGGAAATGTAAGTCAAATTGGAAAGTTTAAGAGAGTAAATAACGATCAACACAGGAAGGCCAAAATGTAAACAAAATGGATTCACATGTTTTCTCACAGTTTTGATTCGAGAAATAAAAACAGTGAATTTTGGGCACTTGAGAAATGACGCAATAATTAAGCAAGAAGATATCACCCCCACCGATATCCTGAATTTGAATATATTAAGATTAGCAAATTTTGAAAAAGTAGTCAGTTAGCCAGTCGGTCAGTTGTCTGTTAGAAGTTTGCATTCAGCTAGTTCTATCGGGCTGGGGATGTCTCTTTGTGTCTGTTCATAGACCCTTACAAATACTCTCTCTCTCTCTCTCTCTCTCTCTCTCTCTCTCTCTCGTGCTACTGTATGCAGTCTGAACATCAAGCAATAAATGATTGTTAAATGTTGACAGATAGTCCTTGTTTTTGAGTTGCCAACAACCAGGCAACTTTGTTCCAATGGATCACCCCAACCGTGAGAAGAAGTTCCGGATGGATTGTGTCATTCCTTGTCAGTGGATCTTTATAACACAGCGTGGATCAAGACAGGATAGAAAAACGATCTATCCGTAGATGTGATAGTATAGTATCACACATTGATTAAATGTTTATCAGAATTTTAACTGTATGTTTTTCCGAAACAATTAGTCACGGGTGGGGATGCAAGACTAGAAGTATTTTTGAGCGGAGTACAGCGTATTTGAAATCAGTCTTTTTTTTCTTCACATAGACTGGTTGCAATAACAAAGCTTAAAGGGGTTAAATTCTCTACTTTTTACCTATCGTCAAATGGCATAAAAGCAAAATACAACACCAATAGCTTTTCCAGCATTTAAACTCAAACAATTGAGAATATAACTGTATAAACTCCCATAATTTTACTATAGAAAGTTTGAACTAGGGGAAAAATGAAGAAGCATTGGATTAAATGCATTGACAATGAAGGAGATTATGTTGAAAATTGAATTTTATATTAAAACATTCTCATTTACAACATTTATGATGCTCTTATGTAACAGATGCGCATTGACGAAATTTTCATATTCGTCGTTTGGTTTACTTTTTTCCTTCCTTTCTTGTAGTGTTTCGTATCTGTTTCTTAATTCTAATACGTATTTATCTCTTATATCTCTGTCGTTCAAAAGGGCCCAGTCATAGTGTTTGGTGGTTGCTGTTCGTTTGGCGTTTTTTCGTAGGCTTAGCCGTATTTTCGCCGTGACTATTCGGTGATCGGTGGACACACCCTCGAAAGAGGAGTATGCCTCCCAATTCATTGCACTATTTTTCCATTTCTTGTTTATAAGGACGTAGTCTATCTGAGCTTTAGTATTGTTCGCGTACGTGTATGTCCATAGTTTGCCCTCCCTTTTTTGGTAGTTTGTATTGAGGCATGCTAATCTATTTTCTATCATGAAATCTGTTAGATGTTGCCCATTCCTATTTGACGTGTTGTTGAGGCTAAAATTCAAAACTAAATATAGAGTCCCATGGGAAACTTTAGCGGTGAGAGAAAAACGTGCACTAGTGAAAACAGCCTCCAAAAACTATCGAAAAAACCCAACAAACACAAATGCCTTAAAACTAAAAACGGCACAATATCAATTAGCAGGCATATATATAAGGAACAGACAGAATACATTCAAAATCAGATAAATAAGATTAGAGACTCGGTGGAAGATAGACAATCTAGGATAGCCTGGCAAACAATAAACGAAGTGAGTAGAAGAAAGAACATAGCCAAAGCAAAACTGAAAGCAGCAAACCAACAAGAAAGAATAAAACTGTGGAAACAGAACTTCGAACTCGACTCGGTTCTCAGAAAAATTAAAAATAGGAAAGCTGCAGGGCTGGTCGAGATTCCCCCAGAAGTATGGAAGACCAGACAATTCGACGACATACTGCTCCGACACTGCAACGCAGTATACAATCAAAATCCGATAGATTGATGGATGAAGGGATGCATACTCCCCTTCCCTAAAAAGGGGGACCTCGGATTAGCCAAAAACTACCGAGGCATAACACTTACATCCATAGCAGCCAAAATCTACAATGCCCTACGACGAAACCGCATAGAACCCAAAATCGACAACATACTTAGGAAAAACCAAAATGGCTTCCGAAGAAATAGATCCACGACCTCACAAATATTAACCATCCGTAGAATCTTTGAAGGTGTACGGACAAAAAACCTACAAGCGACATTAATATTTGTCGATATTACCAAAGCCTTCGATTCCATTCACAGAGGAAAGATGGAATAAATCCTACTAGCGTACGGCATACCTAAAGAAACCGTAGCAGCAAGAACGATTCTCTATAGAAACACCAAAGTAAAAGTACGATCACCAGATGGAGACACATAATACTTCGACATTGTAGCAGGAGTACTACAAGGGGACACGCTGGCTCCGTACCTCCTTATCATTTGTCTAGACTATGTACTTAGAACATCGATTGACAAAATCAGAGAGAATGGCTTCGAGCTGACGAAGAAAAGAAGCAGAAGGTATCCTGCAAAAACAATTACCGACGCCCACTACGCCGATGACATAGCGATACTGGCAAATACACCCGACCAAGCCGAAACACTACTGCATAGTTTGGAACATGCAGCCGCAGGCATAGGCCTCTATGTTAATGCACACAAAACGGAATATATGTGCTATAATCAAACGGGGGACATCTCCACTGGAGACGGAACCCCTCTTAAACTAGTAGACAAATTCACTTACCTAGGAAGCAGCGTCGAATCAACCGAAAAGGACATCGACACGAGGTTAACAAAAGCATGGACAGCTATCAATAGGCTATCTATTATATGGAAATCAGACCTAAATGATAAAATGAAACGCAGTTTCTTCCAGGCAGCGGTCATATCGATACTGCTATATGCGTGCACTACGGACGCTAACAAAACGGCTGAAGAAGAAGCTAAACGGCAATTACACAAGAATGCTGCGTGCAATCTTGAACAAGTCCTGGCGGCAACACCCCACAAGACACCAACTGTACGGCCACCTGCCTCCTATCACGAAAACTAATCAAGTTAGACGAACCAGACATGCAGGACACTGCTGGAGAAACAGGGACGAACTCATAAGAGATGTACTCTTATGGACCCCCACACATGGCCATGAAAAAGCAGGACGACCAGCACGAACATACATCCAGCAGCTATGTGAGGATACGGGTTGTTGTCCTGAAGACCTGCCTAGGGCGATGAACGATTGGGAGGAATAGCGAGAGAGGGTCAGGGATATCCGTGCTACCAGCGCGACATGATGATGATGATGATGTAACAGGGGTGTTTGTTTAATTGAAAGCACTTACAATTATATAAATTCGAATTAAAATTGAATGATTTCCAACATTTTTCTTATTTTCTATATTTAAGAATAATGAAAATAAATTCTACAACACGTAAATATAAAATATAAAGAAACAAAATATTTCGAGGATGTATTTATTCATGCCTGAATGATATGCCATCGTTGATGTTTCGCTTTTGTCATTTTTTTTTTATCGGATCATCTTCAGAACGATGTTAATATGTAATATTACGTCTCATCTCAAAAGTTATTTGCAAATTAAGAAATGAAACGTTAAACGTGAAAAACCTACTGACATCACCCTAAAGAAGATTTAATACGGAACACTAAAACGTAAAATATTGGCTTATTATTAATAAATAAACAAATACGTCCATTGAATATCTTGATTCTTTACAAATTTTATATTTACACACACACACACACACACACACCACACATATATATATATATATATATATATATATATATATGCTTATAAAAGCTGAAAAACTATAGTAAAGAGACCATTCGTAAATAATGTAGTAATGAGTAAACAGTTCCATTCTAAGGAAAGTTCAAAACTGGTCAGTAATATTTTGTAAATTGTTAAACTGTCATTTAAAATGCACGTATGATTTTATTTAATATCGCCATTGTAAAATCAGGCCTGTATAGTTTGTGAGTCTTAAATGGAAGAACAATTTAAACTTTGAACCCAAAATTGAAATTTTGAACCTGGAAAAGGCTAATACTATCGGAACGTGGAACTCCTTTTTAGAAGAAGGGTAGAATTATTTGACTCACATGCTAATCTCTAAATTTCAGTTGAAAGAAGAAAAAATAAAAAAAAGGGTAGAGTAGTAACAATTGAACAAATGACCTTCTCACCCCGTCCGGCAAACAGTATATGTATGTAAATGCTTATAAAAGCTGAAAAGCAATACTAAAGAAACAATTTGTAAATAATGTAGGAATGAGTAAACAGTTCCATTCGAAGGCAAGTTCAAAACTGGTTATATATATATATATATATATATATATATATATATATATATATATATATATATATATCCAGTCTGGACTTATTAAGCAACACATAAATTTCAATGATTCGAATTTGGTTTGAAAAAATTGTCAAATTTTAAGCAATCAATTTAGACGTCAAATCGAAGCATGGGTTAAAATTTTTTGCTTGTATCAGTAAGTTTTATTGAAAATATTGAACTTGTTTGATATGTTCTAAATAACTACCTTCCGAAGTCATTCGGCAAAATTAAATAATAACATTATACTTCAATTGAAAGTTAATAAAATCACTTAAAATATTGATCAACATCTATAAAAGGCCAAATTGCACGTATGATAAGTCATTGAATCCTTTACGTTTTCTTCTCAAGAATACTTTATACATTCATTTAGTCAATTTTTTAATTTAACAAATAAAATTTTCGACATAGTAATTTTGCTTCCGATTGGTCTGCTTAACTACCTTCATATAATTTCGTCTTCACATTTTACCATCGATTTTCGTTTGGCTTCAGATCAGGACTTGATGGTAGCCATTCCATTAACTTCTCTCCGGTAAATCTTTTTTGCTCACTGAATTCACGCGATAGCTTTGATACATGTTGTGCATAAATACACAGTTCAGTTTGAAATTGCGAGGCGGGGAGGTGTACCATGCAAATAAAATCTTGTCCATAAAATGGCAATAGTTACCACAGTTCAGTTAAACTCCTTCATAAACTTTCAATGGTCCAATAAAGATTAGGTCGAACATTTCAGCCCATATAATAATACTACCACCTCTTTGTTGCCTTCCTATATCTACGGACACGTTTGAATTGGATAATTAAAAATACATGACAATTACTTTAGACAAGTCAATTTTCATGTATTTTTTGGTTCAATTTTGATGTTATGAAATATTTGCTTTGGTGGTAAGAGTTTTTCTAGGGGATTTTTTTCAGATCCTTATTGACAAAATATTCTAAACCTTTTGTCCTTCTTCACTCCCTTACTTCCTGCAATTCAATGATCTGAGCGCTAGTCAAAGGTGGTTGTTTCGCAATAACTCGCCCTAGCTTACATTCATCTTAAGGCAGCATCTTCTTAATGCCTTTTCCTTTGCTTCAAGTTCGCAAATTAGTTATATTTTTAATAGCCTTCTTTGTTGTTCAATCGTCACTGTGAAGCTCCGTTGATATCTCCCAAGTAGACATTTCCTTACTCAATAACTATATTTTCTTTTTTTCAGCTGTTGCTAGATACTTTACAAATATTTCAACATATTTACGGACAAAAAGGAAAAAGTTTTTATTAAATTTCAGAAATCTCAAGCTAATATTAGACTAATCTGCATACTAACTCCAGTCAGTCAATTTTCGTAAATTCTGAATACGTCAAAATTAACCTTTAAAAATGGTAAAAAATTAGTTAAATATTTTATAAAGAGTAGAAATGGACGAGTTTAAATTTGACAAATTTTGCTAAGGAAAGTTTTCATTTGTCGGAGTTTATTTGATTTAGAAATTAACATCATACAAGCGCTATATAAAGTAAAGTTGGCGACAGTAGTCCAGGGTGACCAAAAGGCTCCGTTTTCAATAGCTACTACAGCGAGGTGTAGGAGAGGGCACTACTCCTTTCCCGGGATTGCTCCACTGTACCCTTGATAGGTACCTTATATTACAGAGTGTTAAGCAAGGAGGTATCAAGTACCATCTTTCAAAGTCTTTGTTATGTACTCGACATGGGATTGAACCCAGGTCTCCTAGACCATTGGCGAACACCCCACCCACTTGGCTATTATATATATATATATGTGTGTGTGTGTGTGTGTGCACGTGCGTTTAGATCATGAATGAGGCTATTCGTATTTTCCATAGTGCTTATACTTTTTGAAAATGATACATTGAACTATTTTCTCTTCAACAATGAATGGATTGTAGATAAACGGGTGTTGGAGAAGGAAAAATCTGAATTCAAATCTGTTTAACTCTAACAATAAATTGATTTTGTGTTGATTCCTGCTCGTGCAGAAATGTTACATAAACACACACACGCACACACACACACACATATATATATATATGTATAATTACACACAAATATAAACAAATCATCATCATGTCGTGCTATCTTCACGGATATTCCTGACCCTCTCTCGCCACACCTCCCCATTGTCCATTGCTTTCGACAGATCCTCAAGGATACATCCCGTATCGGCACAGAGCTGCTGTATGTAGGTTCGAGCTGGACCTCCTATCTTTGTTCGTCCATGTGAAGGGGTCCACAGGATTATATCACTTATGAGTGACCTGCGTGTCTGGTTGGTCTAATTTTGATAGTTTTCGTTTTGAGTGGTAGGTGGCCGTACAGATGCTGCTTTGTAGGATGCTGTCTCCAGGACTTGTTCAATATTGCTCGCAACATTCTAGTGTAATTGCTGTCAAGCTTTTTCTCAATAAGTTTAGTTAGCGTCCACGTGGTGTATCCATATAGCAGTAACAATACGATCGCTACTTGGAAAAAACTGCGCTTCTTTTATCGGTCAGGTCTGACTTCCATATGGTCAAAAACTATTGATAGCTGTCCATGCTTTTGCTAGTCGCGTGTTGATGTCTATCTCAGTTGATGAGATACTGCTCCCAAGGTAGGTAAACTTGACAACTAGTTTCAGAGAGCTGCCGTTTAGTGTCGAGATGTCACCTGTTTGATTAAAGCACATATATTCCGTCTTGTGTGCATTGACATGGAAGCCGATGCCTGAAGCGTCTCGGTCCAGACTATGTAGCAGGGTTTCGGCTTCGGCGGGTGCATTTGCCAGAAGCGCAATATCATCGGCGTAGTCGGCGTCGATAATTGTTTTTGCGGGGTACCTTCTGCTTCTTCCTTTTGTTAGCTTGAAACCGTTTTCTTTGATTTTATCGATAGATGTATATACATATATACAGAGAGAGAGAGAGAGAGAGAGAGAGAGAGAGAGAGAGAGAGAGAGAGAGAGAGAGAGAAATTGAGTGAGAGAAAATGATTGAGTGATATATTTACAAGTGCATGTTTGTGTAGCGCGTGTTTGTGTGTGTGTACGCCCGTGTGTTTATGTAAATTGATTAAAATTTCATTTGTTAAATAACTGCATATTAAGCTATTCATTTGCAATTTTTTACTCATTTTAAATGATACCCGCATGCTAAGTTTGCAGCTTTTGTTGAATTGGGATAACTAACTTGCATACGTAGCTTTCTAAATAAAATGTGACAAATAACTATTTTGCGGTTCGTTTTTAATCTCATTTTTAAAGGATTTTTTAAAAAGTATTTTTCAAATTATAAAGTCACTTAGTTATTTAGATAAATATGTTTGTGCCCTAAAATGCATAGCACTCACGTTTTTTAACTAAGAAAAATCAGTCTATTTCCCGGAATAAGAAACCGTTAAGTCATCTTATTACTATTCGGGAAGTTTTCGGAGAGGGTTCAGATGATATTGTAAATTTAAAATCTTTCAAAAACTAAATTTTATTGACAGGCTTACACAATAATAATGAATGTTTATATTTAAAAGACATTTAAAAAACCACTGGCTTGGAATTCTAAATATAATATGATCAAGCCAAAAATGTCAGTTGAAGCGTTTACCAAATGGCTATGGAGATTGAAATAGTATTTACTAAGACAGAAATGAACAACAAATGAAATTTTACTTTCTTGAAAATACGAGTTGAGTTCAAAAACTATCTAGGCTACACATTTATTGACCAAAACAGAAATAAACAATGAATGAAACGTTAATAGTATTCAAAATACAAGGTGTGTTTAAAAAGTATCGAGACTAAAACGAGCTACGTATTGAACTAAAACTTTCTTTAGATTAGTATCGATGTAAGTCATGTATTAGAACAAATTTTTAATTGGTTGAAGCACATCGGTTCATATGATGAGAAACTACGTAATCGTTTTTTTTTCATGTTATTTACGTTCAAAACTCTTGAAAAAAATGTTTTAGCTTTTCCCCCGGTACGTGGGAAGAGCCAAAATTCTGAAGGTGAAACGAAAAAAGGAGAAAAGTCTCTGCATTCAATAACCATCAGTAGCGTTCTGTTTGAATTTTTCTTTTGATGTAATTAGTGTTCCAAATTTATTAGAAAACCTATTTGCTAAAAAAAGTGTATTATTTGCGCTTGATGATAAATTATGATTAGAAGTATTATTAAAAAAAATTAAAAGGGAATTTTGAAAAATAATGCAATCGAAATTATTAAAGGAAAGAATGGTGCTATATTTCGTGCTGATTTGACTAAATATGACAGAACCATGTCTTTGTTTGATAGTATTATAATTACTATTTCATATATATATATATATATATATATATATATATATATATATATATATATATATATATATGTGTGTGTGTGTGTGTGTGTGTGTGTGTGTGTGTTTAATATACATACATAAGTGTACCCATAGGTACACACACATACACACACACACACACACACGCATATATATATATATATATATATATATATATATATATATATATATATATATATATATATATATATATAAGAAATCAGATGTGGTCTTAATTTGAATCTTAAATCACAAATTTTAAAGCTGAAAAAAAAATTAGCTTGATTTTTGATATTCTGATCAAACTTCACATTTTAAAAATTTCATTGACCTAATATTTTATTTTGGCAAATTGTTTTTTTTTAAATACTTTTCATGAAAAAAAATAGTTTGAAAAACTCAATCCTGTTTTCGAATTGTCTGATTGATTTATATAGTTTTCGTTTCAGTGAACGCCAGGTATTCATGCTAGTTCTAACTATTTATGCAAGCATATGCGCATCTTCGTTACTCGTCAGTCTCATATGTCAGATTTGAAAGTACAACATATTATGGCGCCAATCCGGGTGATAGATGTACAGTTTCCATGATCTTTGTATTTTTAATAACTATTTCCGTGAACAATTTTTGAATAAACTATTTACTATCACCTATAGCCATTCACCCCATTTAAAGAAGAAGACCTTTTCCATCATTATGATTGCTTCTTTCATTTTTTGTTTCTTCTTTGAATCAGTTTTTAAGAAGATAAATTTTAAATTATAATTGATGTGCCTTCAAAGAAACTCAAGCTCACAAAACAATGTTCAGAGTTAAGTCTGAAAACACACACACACACACACACACACACACACACACACACACACGTGTGTGTGTGTGTGTGTGTGTGTGTATCTGAATATATATGGGAATATATATGTATATATATATATGGAGAGAGAGAGAGAGAGAGAGAGAGAGAGAGAGAGAGAGAAAAGCATAAATATACGTATGCATGTATATATATATATATATATATATATATATATATATATATATATAAAGACAAAGAGGAAAAGAAAGATTGATAGTGATTTATATACACATATATGCACATATGCATATACTTGCCTATATATATTCATAAACCTACACACACACATGAAGACATAGGCTCACGCACCTATATATATATATATATATATATATAAGTTTTTAAAGAATGTACAAGCAAAATTGGTTAAAATGAAAAGAAATCTAAACAAAGATACATTCACCACGATAGAGAGAGAGAGAGAGAGAGAGAGAGAGGGTGACAGAGATCATAAATTAAGGCAATCTGATATTGCCTTCTACTACATTTCAGCAGTTCCGGTTGCAACACTGATTGGATGTTGTGTAACACCTTTTGTATTACCATATCGGTATTGTAAAGAGGGGAGACCTGCTGCATGGATACTTGTTGCTCTCCTGAATAACTTTGCCAAGGCCTGCTTCTCGCATCAGCAAATTCCTCATAAAAAGAAAATGAAATATTGGCTTTGTTTTCCTTATGCAAAAATAAATTTTGAAAACAAGCCACAGAAGTTTCTTTCAATCATTTTGTCTTTTTTAAAAATCGATGACGTTATACGTGGAGTGTAGAAATAATCATAACGATACTTATTTTTCTTTCTTTTGACCAAATTTATTTATTCGTTTTTATTCTATACGGCTAATGTGTGAATAACTGACACAAAAAGAAGTTATTCGGGGGTCTACAGTTTGCTACCAATTCCGTTTTCTAATTCCTCAATTTGCTGACTGCGAGTGAAAATTATTGAATAAGAAAAATAGAATTGGTGTCCAAGTGTCTATCGCTGAATAAATTACTTTTATGATATCTATTCCCAGATTAGACTTCTTGTGTAAAAAAATATCCTAAATTTGGCTTGGAGACAGAATTTTTGTTTTGTGTATGTTTTTGTCTCGTACTGTCGTCTCCTGTTCCAGCAAACCAGTCAGAAAGTGGAAAAAAAGTGAAATAGCTTGAACAAATATCTCGAGAACTGAAAAAAATTGTTGAACGCCAAAGAAGACACACACACATTTTTATTGGAACACCGGAAATGTTTAGCAAAATAATTGGAATTATTGGAAATCAAAAAATCGAACACTGAGAAAGTTGGATGTACATTGAAGAGACTTGCTGTCACTTGGATAGGTCGAGGACTCACTGTTACCGAACACACATACTGTGTAATGCAATTGCTGAGAAGTGACCCTGATGTCATCGGGTACTGGATGACAGGTGATTTCTTCTGCATGAACTGGAAAAAATACACCTCTAATTCAAGATAAAAAAATAATCTTGTCTGTTTAATGAATATTTTATGAAACCGGGAAATTCGGGTATAAAATAAAAAAAAAACCTTTTTGTATCTAACCTCTTTGTAGTATATTTTGGGCTAAATCAAATATAGATAAAAAATAAGGATGCTAAATCCTTATTTTTGATTTGCTAAGTAGTCAGACTGTTTTATAGTTATCTTCTTCTCTGGTTCAGTGGCCGCTTCTCAAAGTCATCTTGCTTTCTCGGTCGGGGGTCGCTTTTCAACATGCGGTCTTTCTTAGTGACCCCTTGCTGTTCTATTTTCTTTCTGATTTGAAGAGTGAAAAATAAATTTTCCACCTGCACACATACTTTATTATCATTGAAGACTTTGCTTCACGTACATTTTACCGACCGTAAATGTTGGGAATTAGTCATCGGACCAGAGACTGAAAATTACCTCCACACTCTCCGCAATTTCTCGACTAACTGAATTAGATTTATTATCTAACTTTTAACTTTTAGGATTCTAGTCACCTGACTTTACTTTCTTGAATGAAAGCAAAGTTTTCAACGGACGTTAAATTATCAATCCCATTGATTTGATATTCACGTTTAGAAACTTTCAAAATCATCTTCTCTATATTTCAAACCATAAATACAGCAAATCTATTATTTAACAAGACACCAAGAAATAATATAGCATATTAGATTTTTTTAAATTCGTTTATCTCAAATTTATATGTGATGGAGCCATTTACAATCAAAACTTCACTCTTTCTTTATGTCAAGCGTAACTCTAACGGTATAGAGAAGACAATTAGTTGTATATTTTAACCTCAAATCAAATTAATTAGATTTTTCTTTTCCCAGAAACTGAAAGATAGATCCCGAAAATTCGTATTTTTATATTTGTATTTTCAATACAAGCAATGACTACCAATGGCTATACAATAATGTCTTTACACCCACCTCTGAAAAAATATGATGTAATGAAACTAGTTGGAAATTATTTCTGATGCGTGTGTGTGTATTCAAGAAATAATAATGAAAAAATCTCGTCCATCTTAATGACAGCAGTAATTAAAGAGCCATTATGCTGAGTTGTATAGTAAGGAAGAAACATTATCTCACATGATCTTCGGCGAAAATCATGTGGTAATATAAGCGTATGTTTTGAAATAAGTTTAGTAATATAGTATAAAACAAATAACAAAGATATATAAACAATGTTGTAAAATTATAAAGAATAAAAATAGGTTTTTTTAATCCCTAATGTGTGTCTCTTTGAAAAGTAAAAGAAAAAAACATTAACGTCTTTTACCGAGAATAAAGTGTCAAATTTTATCTCTGATGGGAAAATAATTTACTAACATTTACCTCGCGGCGTTGTCAAAATGGATGATTTGCACTTAGTTTAATTCTTGTAAATTGGAACTTTATATATTCTTCGTTTGACTGAGTGCTGAAAAAAAATACAATGTGTAGTTCATTTTCACATTTTTACTGGCTGTAGTTGATAACATCTGAAGAAAATGTTTCCTCATTTTATACTATGGCTTTTCAAATGTGCAAAAAATTATAACTCTTCCATAAGATAATGATCCAAAAAAGCGTGGGTTCAGAGAAGATTGATTTTTAAATTCCGACAGACAAAGAATGTCGAAGTCAGGGCTTCTTAAGGGGATTCATATGGACTTAATTTACGCTTGTAGGATATTAATGTAAAGTTAATTTGAATTCAAAATAGGCTACAACTCATACAACTGATATTTACCAAAGAAGATGTTTATACATGAAATTCTATCTTGTTCATCGTTTTCATCGATGATTTTTAATAAGATTTTAAGATTTGGCAAATTTTCAACAGAAGTCGGACTCTCTGAAGGGTGGAGGCGCACAGAATCAGGGAAAAAAAAAACATATGTATGTCAAATACAAATAAAAAACACAGATGAAACCTCGCTGAATACGAATAAGCAAATAAAATTTTAAAAATTCCTAAGGTTTGTTGTAATTGAATCACTGGAAAAAGACCTTTGTCCAAATTGTTTTTATTTCTATTTTTTATTAAAACAGCGATCTTCAGCCTAGTGAACACATCAACTATGAAAAAAAATTAGAAACTGCAATGTACTTCAGGATTAGGATTGCAAGAAACATGCCGAAAACTAAATCAAAATGAAAACTTTCCACTACTTAAAAGGCAAAGCTTATCTGCATAAAAGCTTGATCCCTCAAAAGAACTTTTCAAAATCTGGGAAATATCCATAGCAACACCAAAAGAAATATAAACTGACTTAGGAGAGCAAAGGGTCACGGACAAGAAAAAAGTAAGCTTGAGCAATGGTGACGAAGAAATACAAACGCACACATACATTTTTGCATTTAATAAATCTATAATTTCTTAGGATGTAGAAACTGGATACTGTCAATAAAAGGCAGAACAATACATCACTTCTAAGGTGTTTTAAGTATCGGAAATAGGGACACTAAAAGAAGAGCAACTGAAGTCATCCCAAAATAACCAGACCACATAGAAGAAGATTGCCCCAATGAAACTGTCGAGAGAATCATACTAAATTTTCAGAAACTTGCAATATATACAAAAGAGAGAGGTATATTTTGCAGATGAAGCATACACGAAATATTATATTTCTAGAAGTAAGGAAAATAATCGAAACCTATATAAAAGATAACATTTACGCCAGAGGGTGGGTATAGTCAGCAATAACAACTATCAACTATATTAATATAGAGTTCTCATTGCACCAAACGACTGGCCAAAGGTTCAAGAAGAGCGAAAAAAAAACCCCAGCAAACAAAACAAAACTATAAAAACGAAAAAACAAAAAAACAAAAACAAAAATACTAATGAGGAACCAAATAGAGAACATGACCATACAAATAAACAAAAACTATGTAACCTCAAAAGACCAAAACGCAATTAAACCAAAGCTCTAGATAGATCTGAAAATGTAGAAAGTACGGATATTGAAACTGACAACAATTGCAAACCTCAATTTATCTGTTAACTTTTGTCTCGCGCTAAAGAAAGAATTTAGCACGGAATAACCCATAAAGGTCGATATATCATGAAACAAAATAACCAACCAATCAAATAACCAACCAACCAAATAATCAACCAATCAAATTATTCAATTACAAATCCCCCACACACACACTCAAACATTTGACATTAAATAACTCATGAAAGTTGATAAAATATTTTTATAAATGACAAACTAAATGATTTCACTCTTTTCTTTTGCCTTTGACTAAAGGATTCATATGCTTAAGAATATTTTATACAAATTAATTCATAAAAATACTGAATTTTAAAATAACCTCTTTAATAAAAGTTTTCGTAAAAAGAAGATTATATAATGATAAGGATAAAAATATAGATTTAAAAAAGGAAAATAATGAAAAAGTAAAATTAAAATATAATGTCTGAAATCCTATTTTCATCCATGGTAACAGATACTTAATGAATAAAATCAAAATTATTTTTCTATTAACGTATTCCAGTTTGCTTCGATAGATACGGGATTTGATTGGTCGTCTATCAATTTTGCATCTGTAAATATCCGACACATCCAGTATTTAAAGTGCCGAATATGTTGGAAAGTCATTATATTTCTTTAATCTGGCTACGATTTTCTTTTTGTATATATATATATATATATATATATATATATATATGATTGAACATGATAGACATTTTTTGTCTGCATTTTTTCTAACCGAAAAACAATAAAATTATAACATAAAGTTAACAAGTAAAGACTACATATTCTCGAGGCACTACGTATTAGGAACATACAACCCAAACTTAATAGAATTAATTTTGAAACCAATGCTAATGTACTTAAATGTCTTTAGCTACTGAAGCTATTTATAGTAACAAATTTGAAAAGTAAACGCTACACAATACAAGAGTACAAACGCTCATTCTTAAAAAGTAGTAATGTACATACAAAAGTTACATCCCTTTTGTAATAAATCCTCCCCTGATGATGGCCTAAAGTTGGGCAGAAAGTGCTTGGGAAAAAAAGCAATCATGGAAAGATTAACAAAAAAATATGTAGACAAAAAATGTTTATTATGTTCAATCAAATATGTATCAATGAAGACATACTGCGAAAATACACACACACACACACACACACACACACACACACACACACACACACACACACACACACACACACACACACACACACACACATATATATATATATATATATATATATATATATAAATATATTTATTTATATATATATATATATAAATATACAGACATACATACATACATACCGATGCAACGGTTCAATAAGAAATAAAGACTTGAATATATTTTAAAGGCACTTCTGAAATTTTTCAAGTATTGTGGAAATGTGTTTTCTTGAATTACTTACAAACTAATAATTCTGTTTGCGATTAGACATTTTATTTAGTTTAGTTTTATAATTCTTAATGTCAAAGACGCCAAGGAAAAAATTGTATGTCTTATCTTCCTTAAAGTCAACAGACGAAAACTTTTCATGGGCTTGAACACATGTCCCTGACCCTCCTGGGAAATGTGTAAATATCTATGGATTATCAATGTAATATCGTACAAGGAGACTCGTAAAGGAACTGAGCTGGAAAGATTCTTTTGTTGCAATTTTCCATGGTAACTTTTTGTTGAGAACTTGAATCATTCAACAGAAATATTGTTCGATGACAATTTTCAACACCCTATTTATCAAGTCACTCCGTAGGTGAGACTTAGAATATGTCGACTTTATTCCCTGAGAGGGGCAGTACCTCCTAAATGAGAAATTCTGGTTATGATAAACATCTAATCGCAGGGCTCCAAGGTCTACTCTAACCCGTAATGGTCGTATTTGCTTTGGTCCCATCAATGGTTAAAACCTGTTTAAATTATTCCAATTCGATTAGACCTTGTACAATGAACACAATTCCCAAAGCTCCAAGTATAAAATAGCCGAAGTGGCGTTAAGATGCTGTTAAAACCTATTAATCAATCCATCCTATCTATCATGTAGTGAATTTGACATGAAATAAACAATTATAATAGCCCCTGAATAGAATTGAACGTCGATCTCTGGTACCGTGATTAATTCCATTAAAGGATGGAGCACTTTTCCAGACAGTTATATGAAATAAAGATTCCTATATTCCTCGTGAACAGAAATTGTCCGACCAAATTTCGATTATTTGAAGAAAATTTCCCCATTAAGACAATTGTTTATTTATTTGTTCGGTATTTTATTTCTAAAATTGTCCATTGGCATCAAATTATTTGTAGGTAGTAATATACACAGCTTCATGTAAGTTTGTGAAAATTTGTCTTTGAAAAATGAAACTTTAATTTTTTTTGTCGTCTGCAACGTTCACGTTTGTTTTTAATGTTTTTGTGTCAGGGCATTTTGTGTGATTGCATACTTCCATTGACTGCACGACTTGGTATGTTTGTGTCTCATCTTTTCTATGAGTGAGTAAATATAGAGTCGATAAGTGCAGATAACTTACAGGCTTTTTTTTTGTTTAAAGAAATTACAATTTCCCAAGTGTGTCCTCGTGTATCACACGGATTTTCTCCGTCCAAACAAATATAAGATTTATTTTCTCTCGATAAATGTAAATGGCTACATATCGATTTTTTGAAAAAGTTCTGATTTTATTTATTTTGTCACTTTTTAAAAAATGTTCATTTTTTTTTTCGACTTGTAAGTTCTTCCTTTTACATTTTTTCGTCTTGTTAATTTTTCCTTTAACTTTTTCGGTTTGCGCACTCTTTGTTTGAGACTGTTACAATTTCTTCGTTTTTATTTAGACTGGTCAGTCAGAACTTGACACGCACTAAGGGGCGCATATTATCTTGCTTTTTTCCTACATGATGCAATCAAAATCTTCTGGGAAGGAAAGATGTGTAGAATGGTAAGGCACGTATTGCAGGAGTTGATTAATGCAGTATTGTCGATGAGAGCTTTGAATATAGTTATTGCTAAAATAGAGTGGTCACGAGGTATGAATTGATGGGTAATAAAAAAAAGAATCAACAACAGAAAGAGAGACGAGTTGAAAAAAAAAACAGTCTGTAGTGCATGAGTATTCTTTTGTTTACCATGCTCTCAGGTCCTCTCTGTCCTTGAGTATAAGAACTCATTAGAATCTTATCAATGGGTAGGAGAGATTTGTTTAAAAAAGATTTTTATTGGTTAGGAATTCTTGAAACCATTTAATTGTAAAAATTATTTGTATGAAGAATTGGCACTTGAAACTATACTTATCTACAAAGGATTCTTTGTTAAAACTATATTATAGCATTAAATTCGTGAAACCATACAATTCTGGAGAAATGAGTATTCTATGTGTGCAAAAAGATTATTATTATTATTATTATTATTATTATTTACTCTTTTAGAGTTTTTCACATCAGTATTAACTAATGATTTTTCACTGGAGTTTGAGTGACAGCAAGTCTTCTCATGTCTCCTGGACTTTTCTCAATATTCTGTCCGTTCTCAGTAGTGCTGTCATTTCGATAGTCCCTACCCGTCCGTCAACTTCCAAGTCCTCCAGGCCTTTTAATAATCCTTTAGTTATTGTACCAAAAGCGCCAATCACAATTGGTATAATCGTCACTTTCATGTTCCACAGCTTTTTCAATTCTCTAGCAAGGTCGAGGTACTTATCCTTCGTTTCACATTCTTTCAGTTTTATTCTGTGGTTAGCCGTGACAGCAGAGTCGACAATTTTGCAAATTCTCTTTTCTTTTTTGTTAATCATTATAAGTTCTGGTCTTCTGGCCGAGATTAGGTGATCCGTTTGTATGTCAAAGTCCCATATGAGTTTATGTGTCATTTTCTAGACAGATGCCGGGTTGTGCATATACCATTTGTTAGTGTGGTCAAATTTCAATTTCTTGCACATTTCCCAGTTGATCACCTTTCCGACCCAGTCGTGTTTTGCCTTATACTCCCTCTGGGCGAATTTGTTGCATTTGCTTATTATGTGATTGATGGTTTTATATCTGTCACCGCATAGTGTACATTTGCTATTTTGTTGAGTCTTGTCTATTCTCGCTTTGATATGATTGGTTCTTATGACGATGTCCTGCGCTGCTAATTGGAGAGATTCCGTTTCTCTTTTAAGATTACCTTTTTTAGCCAGGTCCAGGTTTTCTCGTGTAAGATAGTGTTTATTAGTCGTTTAAAGCGGCCATAGAGTTATTTTTTTCCGATTTTTATTTTCTAGTTATTGTCATTCTATTTTCTGTCGTGTTGTCGGTATCTTTTCTGATGGCTGTAAGGAAATCAATAGACAAAAGTTGATGGGCTAAAGGGCTATGGTTAGGGTTAGGGTTACTATGTTGAAGTTTTAAGGGAGTGTAGGAAGAGATTCCGCCAGAGGAGACCAGCACTCTTCAAATCGGGTCACTGGCATTTCCTTCAGGACAATGCACCAGCCAACAACTCCATCCTCTTCACAGACTATTTGACCGAGACAGGCATCAAGACATTTCCTCACTCTCCCTATAGCCCAGCCCTTGCTCCCTGTGACTTTTGCTTATTCCCTAAGCTCAGAGGCTGTCATTATGAGACAATTGTGGAGATGAAAGAGGCTGTGACGAAGGTCATTGACACGCTCACACAAGAGGACTTCCATGGGGCGTTCCAGAAGTGCATTGCAGCCGGAGGAGATTACTTTGAAGGGGACTAGAGTCTCATGAGTGTACTATCAATAAAAGTGCCCATACGAAAAAAGTCTGGAAACCTATTTAAACATATTCTCTGTCAACGTCGTCTCCGGGATGTAATGTCTTATGCATGGTCATTAGTTTTCTTGTTCTTTGATCCATTTGTTTAAGTTCATCTCTAGTCCACTTGAGAAATGGTCCCGAATGTCTAACGAGGGGTACAGCCCAAGTATTTATTCCATTGATGAGGTTTCTGCAAGAGAGTTTTGTCTCAAGTAGTTTTCTATTTCTCCTGATATATTCTTTTTGAATTTTGTCTTTCATTTGCACTTGTTTGATGGTGTCAGCCTTCAAGATATCCAAGTATTTGTAGGTTTCATTTTCCTAATTTTGTCGTGATTTGGTTGTTCCATTCCATCAGTCATATGTCGTTTGTCACTTTTCATGACGAGCTTTACACATCTTTCAGGGCCAAATTCCATTCCTATGTCCTGACTTCCAGTTCTTTTGCATGTTTTGTCAATAGTTGATTTCATCCATGTACATAAGTGATTGATCTTTTCTTCCGATCTGCTAAGTTGGTATCCGGCTGTGCATTTTCTGAGTTTCTGGTTAAGTGGCATCGTAGCTATTATGAATAGTAAGGGTGATAGTGCACTCCTTGGAAAATACCTCTTTGGATCTTTATTTCAGTTAAGCTTCTTACTCCTGCTGTAAGCTCCACTCTCCAGGTCATCATGGTTTTTTCGATAAAGTTTATGATTTCATGTGATATTTTGTACATTTTAAGGCAGTTTATTATCCAGCCTGGTGGAACCATATCATATTTCTTTTTTGTAGTCATCCAGGCCATAGGTAGATTTTTCCTTCTTGTCTTGCTCTCATTCAGGATGTGCTGATCTATGTAAAGTAATTCTGCTGTGCCTCTGAATCCTTTGCGGCATCCTTTCTGTTCTTCAGGGAACAATCCGCGGCTTATTAGCGAGTAGAATTTTTTTTCTCTTATTTGTGCTGTTAGTATTTTCCACATCATCGGTAGGCAAGTTTCTGATCTATAAATGTTTGGAGCAGTTCCTTTTCTTGGGTCCTTTTGATTCAATGTGGTCTTTCCTTTCGTCATCCAGTCTGGTACCTGTGCTCCTTGTAAGCATCTGTTCATTTCTAGTGCTAGTCTGTCGTGAATAGAGGTGAATTTCTTGAACCATAAGCCATGTATTCTATCGTGGCTTGGCGTTTTAAAGTTTGGTATTCTTTTTATCATCGGTTTCAGTTGATCGATGTGTATTTCCACTTTGGGGCCTTTTTCAAATTCCTTCTGGTTCTCTTGTAATATTGTTTATCCATTCAGCCCTTTCGTTATGTTTTTATGTTTGCCATATTTTAGTCCAAAATCGTTCGGTTTCTTTGGCATCCAGTTGTTGGTATGTTTTGATATCACTCTCTTCCTATTATTATTATTATTATTATTATTATTGAATAGGACTTGAAGCCATAATTGTTTCTTAAAGATTATTATCATGATATTTGAAACGATATAAATGCTTGAAAATGACTGGTATTAAAAAGAAATCATATAACTGTGCAAACAAATGATTATTACTTGATTGGGAAAAACGTGAAAACCTATATTTTTGTGAAAATATTGTTATTATTCTCATTACTATTAATATTATCAACATTATTATTGCAGTCATTTTTACGGGGATTAGAATACGCTGATTTTATTCCCCCCACCAAAAGAATTGTCTTGGGTATGACACTGTATTCGGTGGTATCACTGTTGTTCTGGTCATCTAGGAATATGGGGTATTTGTTAATTGTCATTACTCTAAGGGCCACTCTCTAGCCCAGAGTGGTATTATCTGTTAGGGTCCCATATATGGATTAGATATATCTGCTTAGAATTATTAGTACTAGACTGAAACACTTGGGATCACATAACTGTGGATAAAGAAAGGATTACTATCAAATAGAATTTTAATCAGCTTGACAGGTACTTCGAAGATGCGTTTGCATTGATAATACACAATCTAAGCTTTCTACAAAACGAAAGCTGTTCGGTCACTTACTATCTCACAAACTATCCAAATTAGACGGCCAAGACATACAGTGCACTGATGCATATGTACGAACAAACTCTTACGCGTTATTCTCTTATAGACTACTATACATGAATACCCAGTGTTGACAAAGCAACAAAAACGTACATTCATCAACTTTAGGAGGACACTGAATGTAGGTGAGGAATTTGCCAGAAGCGATGGCCACTAAGGATGGATGGCAAGAGAGAACCAAATGACTCTGCGCTGTCAGCACGTCTTGATAATGATGATTATGAGAGGGTTACTTCAGCTTGTAGGTAAAAATAGCTATAAATCGTTTAAGTATGACGAAAAAATCTCTCATGACATGTCTCCTGACTAACACCAGGTAAATCTGCTAGACCCTAATCTTTTACACATACTGTATCGTTTCCATTGTGATTTATCCAAAATATATCCACAGCCTACACGAACTATTCACTATGTTGAAAATATATTAACTAGAAAGGACAATTATGTCCAATTTTTGACATGGTCATTTTGAGATTATTTCTAATACGGTTAAATATCATTAATTCGTACATTCTAATGTTTTTCCTTTGTTTGCAGATTGATTTTTTTCGAAGTGGGCGTGATTGTAGTAACGAATTATGCGTAATGATATCGTAATACAATGTAGGTCCATATTGTAGCGAGCAAAGGAGTCTTCCGGGCACTGTGTTAAAAGTTTAATTCTGAAATGAACTATAACTAAAATAAACCAGCAACAAAACAAATAGCAGGATTTTGTGTTGAAACAAAGCTGTCTTTTCATGTATTGTTATTAGCAATAACAATAATTTTCCGGGTATGTTTTATATGAGTATCTATTTTTAGTGTGTTCAGTATACATAAAGTTTTCGAATTTTTTATAATTGCTTACTTGCGTATCAGTCTTGAATTCCTTTGAAGATAAAACTTGGTTATCGTCATGATATATGGGACTGATATTTTCGGTTCGGTGTCTGTTCCTTTTGACTCCTTGACTACAATTGACTTGGACGGGGATAGCGTGTTCGTATTCAGACACACTAGGTTTTGACGGCGAATTAGGGAGAAGCTTTTTTAGACATTATGGCTCATGAGGTATTTTTTGCCAACTCTTTGGATTCAAGTTACAATTTAATAGCTGAGCGAACAAACTTTGTATTGAGTTTAAACTTTTGGCTGATACATTAATTTATAAGGAAGAGTTGAAAGTTTTGCAATATTTTCGTAATATGAAGAACAATTCTACCGTTCTGGATGCTTTTGCCTAATTTGTGGACGTGACAAACAATACTAGATGATGAGATGGCAAATTCGTCTGATACTCCCTGAGTGATACTCGATGGATTTTCCTCCATAGTTTGGGACTCGGCCTTTGAATCTACGGGTTTAGGCTTACCTTATCTTGCCTGATCCATGAGGTTTCTGCAACCCGAGCAAAATTCCTTGAACTATCTGGTTACTGTACTGCAATAAACTGCATCTTTATCTTTTGATAAAACATGTTTTACTGGTTTCCGCAGAGTTATGACCCAGTTCATAATCCAAATACTTTAGTTATCCAAATTAGACAACGGTTCATGTTCATCTGTGCGTCACTTAAATGAAATAGAGAATATAACAATTCTTGACATGTCAACGCACCGACTACCACTATACTACCACCCAGAATGAGTAGATTTCACGGTACGAACTGCTTCACTCATAAGATATATGTGCTGCAAACTAAGACATACCAAAATATTGCAAAACTTTTTACTCCCCGAGCAAAACCTATTGTCCATAACCCAATTAGTTTAACAGCTTTCAAATAATTTCAGTCACAACTGTAACCCAGAAAAAAACCAGGAATATTCGTAAAAAAATAATGTTTCTTCTCAGCCCTATGTTATCTCTTAGCGATGTATTTTAGTTAATTTTTTCTAACATTGAAGACTAAGATAGGTTGTAACCTGCATTAATTGATATCTCAGCTAGTATACATACATACGTACATATATACATATAAATGAAAAATAGTGTTTACTTTCCTTGCCTGTTACTTAATATCTGATTGGATGAATTTTTGATCGATTGTACTCTTTCTGCGGTTATATTATCTTAAAATCCATTTTCCTTGATCAACAATGTCAAAATAATTCCAGTGATAAATGCAGTCATGGAGAATTCTTTAAAAAAAGTTGTGAAAAATTGTTGTTTGTGCTCACTCTCATTGCATCTTCTGCGAAGTATTTTCGATATTTTTTCTTGCACAGTTAAAGACCAATATATGTTGTGCCCATGGTTGACAGCTATCCCAACTAGCATACATATATAAATTCATATGAAAGAAACATTTTTAAAATAGAGTACATCAGAATATTTTCCCTCTTGTTCTGCTTCGTTTCCTTTTATTTAAGATTTCATTCTTAATTTAACCATTGTTATTTTCGCATATGTATTAGTTTCAGAATTTTTTGTTTTCGCATTCGTTAATGTGTTTCTCTCATGCATTTCTCTTATTTGACCCGACAAATTTATCTGCTCCATTTAACAACGTTTTTTTCTTAACTCTTCCACAGTTCTGGCCCAGTTTTTTTGTTTGTTCCATCAATGTATCATACATGCATCATCTTTTCATCCCATAAAACTCATTATTTGTGTTTATTTCCTTCATTTTTTCCTTCCATGTTTCTTCGTCAAATTTTTCTATCAATTTCCTCCATTTAGGAAAAAAAATCTGTCAACAACTTCCTTCCGTTCTCAAATACATTTTCTTCCTTTTTTTCTTTCATTAATTTTTCTTTTTTTCACACATTTATTTCTTTTATCATGATTTAATCTTCTTTCATTTCTTTCTTTTATGTGTTCCACCTTTCATTTTATTTTTTTCGAATCTTCCATTAATTTATTTTTTTCTTTCGATATTTCACTCTTTCTTTCATTGATTTCTTACTTAAATTCCTTCCTTATTTTCTTTCTTTATTTTCTTTATTTCAATCTTTTCTTGAAACCTTACTTTCATCCATTTAAGTTCTATCTTTCGTTCTTTCCTTCCGGTTTTTCTTTCATCCCTTCCTATCTTCTATTCATCTGTTCACGTTTTCCTCTCTATTTCTCTTATAATTTCTTTTATTTCTCTTTCTTTCCTTACCTACATTCATATCTATCTATCTATCTATCTATCTATCTATCTATCTATCTATCTATTACTCTTAATATCTACATAGCTAGCTGTAATAGATGTGTAATAGACTGGGCTAATGTCTAAATTTTTTCCTGTGTTATTTAAATATTTATTGACAAATTGAGAAGCTTGCTGTTACAGTGAAAAGCTTACATACAGACAAAGACACACACACACACACACACACACACACACACACACACACACATATATATATATATATATATATATATATATATATATATATATATATATATATAAGACACAGAGATAAGTTGAAACAGTGGGAGGAAGCATGAAAGAAAAACGGAAAAATGTAAACATATTCACAAAGATTATACATAGATACACAAAACTGAAACAAAGGCGTCATCAAATTGAAATGAAAAGATTTTATATATATATATATATAGATAGATAGATAGATCTGAACAGATTGAGATAGGTATATAGATATTCTAGTGTCTCTCTACGTTTATTTCTTCTTTCACTATTTTTTTTCGTATAAGTTTCACTTGTTCTTCCCTACTAAATCCAACTGTTTTCTCTTCTTCGTAGTCTGCATTGAGTTCTATTTCCCTTCATCATTTCATATAATTTAATTCCACCGTGTCTCTAAGCAGAATATGTTTCGAATTCTTTTCTATTATTCACCTTTTACCAAATCTTGTATACATATACAAAAATATGAGTTCCGCCGTTTTTCAGTTAATTTTCAAGCATTCTATACAGAAATGTTTTTATTTCTCCTTTATATTCGTTATCTAGAAAAGATATCAGTTGTTTTAAAAAGGAAAATATGGCGGAATGCACTGTGGAAAAGATGATTTTCTTTTATTTTAATAATATATTTTTTGCATGCATCAAATATTGTTCATTGTTTTTTTTTTTTTATCTGCACAAATAGATCATCATTGGATTGAAGAATTGAAGAATTACTTTCAGGAATCGAGAGTTAAGTGATGAAATCATGCGTTAGGAATAAGAATATCGAGTTGGCAAATGAAATTTCATGTTTGGGAGAAAGATTTAGTGTTAAGAAATGAAATCTAGTTAGGGAGACAAATTTTGTATTGGGGTAAAATCTTACTAAGCCCTAAAATCTAGTATTAACGGGTAAAATCTGCTGTTAAGTATTAGAAACTTGAGTCAAGACGTGAACTCTCATGTTATTTGGTAAAGTCTCGTGCTTCTTGGTTAAATCTGTTGTTAGTTGGTGAATTCTTAGGAAGTTAAATGTCGTGATAGTTGGTAAAATTCCGCCTTTGTAAAATCTCGTGTTGATAAATCAAATATCGTGTCAATGAAATCGCGCATTAGTTGGAGAGATCTCACATAAGTAAGTGAAATATTGTGTTCCTGGATAAAATATCGTGTTAATTGGAGAAATTTCGTGATAGAAAGTGAAATATTATGTTAGTTAAGTCTTTTGTTAAGAATTGAAATCTCGTGTTATAAGGTGAAATCTCATGATAGTTTGTGAAATCTAATTTTGGGAAGGGAAATCTCGTGTTAGGAGTTGGTATATCGTGTTGATTATTAAAATCTGGAATGATTGATGCATTCTTTTCTGAGAAAGTGAAACTGCATCTTCCAGAGGCGAAATATTGTTTTATTAGGTAAAATATTAAGTTGGTGAAATCTCGAAATAGTTGGTGATAATCCCCATCGTTTAGTAAAATCTTGCGTTAGGAAGTGAAATCTTCTGTTGGTGACATTTTGTAATTGTTGATGACATCTCAGATTAGGAAATGGAATCTCGTATTTGATTGTGAAATTTTTTGCTTGGAAATGAAATCTGGTTTTTAGTTGGTGAAATCTCGTGTAAGGACGTGGAATTTCATAATCGTAAAAATCTTGAGTTACACCGCTAAATCTTGAGTTTGGAGATTCAACACCATGTTTGACAGTGTAATCTCGTGTTAGTAGCATAAATCTCATGTTGGTTGTTGAAATATTGTGTTACAAACAGAAATTTTCTTAGTTGGCGGAATGTGGTAGTGAAATCATGGGTTAGTTGGGGAAACCGTTTTAGGAGAGGAACTCTAGATTATGAAATTCATATTAATTGGTGAAATCTCATGTTACTTCGTGAATTCTCGCGTTAGGAGGAACAATTTCGTGTTAAGAGTTGAGATCTAGTGTTATTTGGTGAAATTTCGTATTAGTTTGTGAAATCTCACGTTGCGTGGCATCTTGGATTAGTTGATGAAATCGCAAATCATTAGCGAAGTCTCGAGTTAGTAGATAAAATCACGTGTTGGTGAACCCTTGTGTTTGTTGGTGAAATCTCACGTTAGGAAGCGGAATTTTATGGCAATTGGTGAAATCTTGGGTTATAAACAAAACTCTTTTGGAGGTAAAATCTATTTTAGAAGGTGAAATCACGTGTTGGTGAATCTTGCATTGTTTTTTGGTTTCATTCAAATTTCTTTCACCGTATTTTTCTAGTTTCCTTCATTTCTCCCTTTTATATGCCTTCTGAGTTTCTTTTTATCTTTCTCTACCCATTTTCTTTTCATTCTGTCCCATTATCTTTTCACCCTTCATTCATTTATGCGTTCATTTATTTCTTCTTTTCTTTCTTTACTTTTTTTTTTCCTCCATACCTGACCTAGTTTCTTTTAATTCGTACCCTTCCTTCTTTCTTTCAGTCCTTGTTGTTTTTTTTTTTTTCATGTGTTTTTTTAATTCCTTCCTTTACTAACATTTTGCTCGTGTTTCTCTTCTCTTCATTGTTTTCTTATTTCATTTTTCTTTTCCTTTTCACTTTTCTTTTCTCCCTCCATATCTATCTATCTATCTATCTATCAAAGTTGCTTGCAAGCTTGGTAGCTTGCTTAAGGTGGAGGGTGTATCCTGAATTAAGATCTACGTACTTTTCTGTTTTTATCTAGCCAGTCAAATTATTCAAATATTTATTAAGAATTTACACATCTTGGTGTACAGTAAAAAAAGCTTTTACACAGACGCGCACGTTTAAACGCACACACACACACACACACACACACACACACACACACACACACACACACACACACACACACACACACACACACATATATATATATATATATATATATATATATACATATATATATATATCCGTCCAGAGATTCGGAAAAACACAAAGGCAGAGAGGGAGGAAAAAACGAAAAACTGAAGTAATGCGAACAGACTGACGTAGTTGATATATAGATCAAACCACAACAACAACTAAATCAAAGTTTATTGACGTACGTCATTTAATAGATATGATCATATATATATATTTGAACATTATCAACATCATGTCTACATATTTTTTGTGAATCCACATAAGTTGCCATATCGATTTTATGATATAGATACATAGATAGATATAAACAGAATGAAGTTGATAGATGTAAGCAGGATAGGATAAATAGATAAATTGAGAAGGAAATGATGAATACCTTGCTTGCTGGCTAGCTAGCTCAGTTGATCTCAGAATTATGTGAGAAATGAATTGATCAAAGATATATATATATATATATATATATATATATATATATATATATATATATATAAGAGAGAGAGAGAGAGAGAGAGAGAGAGAGAGAGACCGAGATTGTTTTTTTTATATCTATACTTTTTTAGTTTTATATTAATTTCTTCGTATAATTTTCACTTGTTCTTAAGTTACTACAATGTGGCAGTCATCCACGTTAGCCACTACACCACGGGGTCTCACCCCGAGCAGAAAAAGATAGATACATACGTAGATATAAGCAAATTAAGATAGATAGATAGATAGATCTGAAAAGATTGAGATAGGTATATAAATATTTGAGTCTCTCTCAACATTTATTTCTGCTTTCAATAATTCTTTGTATAAGTTTCACTTGTCCTTCCCTAGTAAATTGACCTGTTTTTTCTGCTTCGTTGTCTGCATTGAATTCTGTTTTCCTTCATCATTTCATATAATTTAATTCAACCGTGTCTCTAAGCAGAATATTTTTCAAATCCTTTTTTTCATCTCATGTTTGCTTTGTTCATCTTTTACCAAATTTTGTATACATATACATGAATATGTCATCCACCCTTTTTTAGATGATCTAACATTTCGAAATGAAGTTTTTTTCACTTCTCCTTAGATCTACTAAGCACAAATTTCCCAATCCTCTTAAAAATCATGTGAGGCGAAAAACACAGTCGAAATCTCGTGTTATTTTTCAAAATCTTGACTTTGTAGGTGAAATATCAATTTAAGTGTTGTAATCAACTTTTAAAAAGTGAAACCTCACGTTGTTTGATAAAATTCTGTTTGAGTTGTTTTAGAATTAAGAAGTGAAATCTTGAATGAATTCTTGAGTCAGTGAAATCTTGAATGAATTCTCGAGTCAGTGAAATTTTTTGTTACGAAATCGAACCTCGTGTTGGTTGAAAAAATTTCCTCCTCGGCATTGCAATTTCGGTTTTATTGCTGAAATCTCAAGGTAGATTTTAAAATATCATATTACTACGAGACATTTTACGTTGGTGAAATAGTGTGTTAGGAAGCGAAATCTAGTGTTGATAAAATATCGTGTTAGTGAAATTTTATGTTAAAATGAGAAATCTCGTGTCAGTAGGTTAAATCCCATGTAAGAAATAAAATTTTACGTTTGTATCTATTGTTCAAATCTCATGTTAGGACATGTTAGAAAGCTAAATCAGTGTTAGTTTAATGAAATATCGTATCAAGACTTAAAATCTCATATCATTTAATAGAATCTCGAATTAGTTTGTCTAATATCATATTAATAAGTGAATTCTCGTATAAGCGAAATCTGTTGTTAGAAGGGGAAATCACACGTTAGGAAAAATTTGCTTTATTCTTTGAAATTTCATATTTGGACGTAAAATATTGTGTTGGGAGTATAGCATAAATTTAGGAGGGGAAATATAATGTTAGCCGGTAAAATCTCGTTTCAGTGGGTGAAATCTCGTGTTAGTAAAATTTAGTGTGAGAAAATGAAATCTCGTGTTTGGAGGTGACATCTCATAATAGGAATATTACTGATGTCATATATTAGTCTAGAGAGATTATAGATCTGTGAAGAATTTTAAATTCAGACCTAGGAAACAATGTATATATTTACACATCCCCTCGCTAAGATCAATATGTGACACAGGGTCAAATTTTAAGCGGAGTAAAACTAGCTTATTTGTAAGTGTGCAAAATAAATAGTTAAGCTAAGATGTGTCAGAAAGAAAGTCATTATAGAGTTAGATTCGAGCTGACGAGTAACAGTCTACAAACGTGACCCGATATTGTACAACACAAAGATCTTTTAACAGTTGTTTTGTATCAAATTTATATTTGAACAATCTTTTTTCTATTTGGGACATTCTGATGATCGAACTTATTACTGATAATTTGTCTGAGAGTCTACGTTTCTAACGACTATATAACGACAAGGTATTCGGAAACTTCGGGACACAGTTCACATATGGCAGAAAATTGGAAATACGTGGTATTTCGTGAAATCACTATTACACGATGAGGTCAGAAAAGGCGGTATATAGGTTGAAAGGAATCAAGGTCTCATACATCTTAGAACTTCCAGAAAGCAATTTATCCCTCGGTGGTATATATATGGCAGTATGTGAATATGTATGTGTGTATGCGTGTATATACCCCTCCACAACCGACAGGAAATGTAATAAAGTCAAAATTTAGAGTTTTACTTCTTCATGACTATCTGACATAGCAAAGAATCCTGTGTGACCCAAAATTTACTCGTTGCTAGATCGAGAATAGCTACATTTAGACCATACTCTAAGGGTATTGGCGTTATGTGAAATGCAAACAGACTTATTCAGAATTTGAACTAGGGTCAATGAGTCCATTTCCATCAATAACAAACATTATGCTCCTAGTGTCTTATATGGAAGAAAAGCAGTTGTTTTTTCATCAGGTCGCTTATTTCTACTGATGTTTTCTAAGGAGGTGTAAAAGCTGATGGAAAGATTGGTAAATATACACATGAATTTAATTAACAAATGGATATGCCTATCATTATGAACAAGCCAGAAAGAAATGAACAGATCGAAACAGATAGATAGATAGATAGATAGATAGATAGATATGAAAAGACTTAAATAGGTGGAGTTTGATAGATCGATAGATGGTAAGAGATGAACAGACTGAGATAGATAGATAGGATAGATAGATAGATAGATAGATAGAAAGAAAGCATCAGCCATTATTTCCAGTTACACAATAATAATTCCATTGACATTGGGGCACATAATTTTGTCTTTTATTTTTTTGTTAAACAGACACGAAAGGAACTCTTTAAATTTCGATTAAAATTTGCCAAAGAAAAAAAGATGGGAAAGTGGTTTGAAGGGAAATACGGAGAAATGATGAAATATTTAAGTTGTCGTGCTATTATATTCTTTAAGTGTTTTTAAGGACTTATTATTTCTGCTGGCCATCATTATATGCACTGATTTGTTGAAAAGATTGTTCGTATCTTCCAATTTTTTTACTGAGTTAAGAGCCTTGCATTATTATACATTTATCATAACGATTTATTAAATCGTTTCGGCGGGAAGAGTCTCTAACTCAGTGCATGAGGAATATAAACAGATGCTCAAAATATATTAAGTGAAAATGTATAAGATTATTTGGTGGTAGACAAGGAAGAGTATCAGAAGAAAAGAAAGAAATATAAACAAGGAACAAAAAAGAAAATAGAAATTGAAAGAAGAAAAAATACATGGATAAAAAGCAAAAACATGAAAGAAAGAAATAAAGAAAGAAAGAAAGAAAGAATAGGACCTGAAACCGACGAAATAAGCGATATAGGAAAAAACAGAAAAAAAAGAAGAAAAAACAAAAAGAAAGAAGTGATAAAGATATAGGGGGAAAATTTAAAAAAGGGAAAATCAATTTGAAGGAAGAAAAAAGAAAGAAAATGAACAAGAAATAGCGAGAAAGAAAGAAAGAAAGAAAGAAAGAAAGAAAGAAAGAAAAAAAGACGAAATGAGAAAGAAAAAATTTAAAAAGTAAATTGTAAAGAGAGAGTAAAATAAATAATTAAAAAAATAAAAGGAAAATAAAATAAAAAAAATTAAAATAACAAACAATAAAGAAAGAACATGGAAGAAAGAAAATGAAAGAAAGAAAAAGAAATAGGAATGATAGAAAGATAGAAAGGATAAATAAGTACGAAAAAAGAAAAAAAAAGCAATTTAGAATGAAAGAATAAGAAAGAAAAGAAGTAAGAAAAAAGGAAAGAAAAGGAAGAAAATAAATAATAAATAAATAAATGAGTAAATAAATCAGAAAGAAAATGGAAAAAAGAAAAAGTATATGGGAAAAAAGGGAAAGAAAAAGGAAAAAAGAAATAAGAATGAAAGAATTAGAAATTTAAGAGAAAGATAAGAAGAAAAGAAATAAGAGAAAAGGAAAATCGAAAAAGAAAATGAACATAATAGTAATTAGAAAGAAAAAAGAGAGAAAAGTAAAAAAAAGAAAAAAAAACGAGCAAGAAAGAGAAAGGAAGAAAGAAAAAGCGAGAATAAAGAAGAAAATTTAAAAGACATGGGAAAGAATGTCCGAAAAAAAGAAGAAATGATATAGAAAGTTGGAGGAAAAATAAACGAGAAACAAAAAATAATAAAAAGAAACAAAAATTAATGAAGAAGTAGACAAAGAAAAATAAAGAATTAAAGAAAGAAATCTGATTGAGAAGGAAGTAAAATTAAACAGCATTAGAATTTATTGAAAATAAATGAGATAGAAAAAATAATAAGAAGGAATTAATGAAATAAAAGATAGAAGGAAGATGAAAACTGAATGAAAGAAAAACGACAAGGATAAGAAAAACATCTACAGAAGAAAAAATCATTGAAATATAGACAAGAAAATACAGAAAAATGAAAAAAGAGAAAAAAAAAGAGAAAAGAGAGCGAAGAAAACATATTAAACGTATTTAATTGCAAAAAGAAATAAAATCTATTGAAAAGTAAACAAAAAGAATGAAAGAAAAAAAGAAAGTAAACGAAAAAAACAAAAACAAATAAGTTTATGAAGTATATTGATAAAATGAAAAGAAAAATGCATTAAAAGTTTAGAAGGTAAAGGTAATATAAAAAAGGAATAAATAAATGAATGAAGTAAACAAATAAATAATCGAAATGATAAAAATGTTGAAATAATGAAAATCTATTTGTGCAGGTATGAAATTTATTTCAAGTAAAATTCACTGAATAATATATAATATAAGAAGGTTGGTTGAAAAGTTCATCGACTGACCAAAATATTCTAATGGAATGTGTCCAAAAACGGTTTATTTTCCAACATTGTTCCTCTTGCTGTTCCCACATTACTTTCAAAGTTGTTGCAGTGCTTAGATCCTATAAGTAAAAAATGTTGTTTACATGAGGGATGACGTCATCATACAACAATTTCTGTCTGTAAACATTTAAGCCCACCCTCATAGATAGATAGAGAGATAGATAGGAGTAAGAATTGAAAGAAGGAGAAATGAAAGAAAGAAAAATAAAAGAAGCTATTACGTTCACTTTCGAACTAATACCATTGGGAAAGTTATGGAAGCCCCTTATCTTCCGTCATATCGGTTAAGTAGTATAATTGCTGTTAACAGTATCAAGGATGTCTTTCGCTTTAAGTAATTTTCAAAGTTTGATATACCATTAAGCAAAGAAATCAAACCAAAAGCGAAAGAAAGAAGTACCAAAATAGTAAGACTAACATTTGAAGTAAAAAAGATTTAAAAAAAGCATAAGATAGATAGATAGATAGATAGATAGATAGATAGATAGATAGAAAAAGAAATGAAAGAAAGAAAAATAAAAGGATGAAGTTTGAGAATTAAAGAAAGAAAACAAATGAAAGTAAAAACTGAACTAATGAAAGAAAGACATTTTAGATGAAAAATAAAAACTGAAATTAAAAAAATTAAGTGAAGAAAGAAAGCAAGAAAGAAATAAAGTAGAAAGAGAACAATGAAGAGTCATACACAAAATATATCGAAAAGAAGATGATATACAGAAAAAGAATTGAGATGGGGACACCGAAAAAGACAACAATTCAAGAAAGAAAAAAAAAGAAGGAAAATCATGATTGGCGAAAAAGAATGCAAATATTAAAATTCAGAGAAAAGAATAAGATTATGACAAGTAAGAAACTTCGAACAGAAGCGAATAAATTTACAGGGTTGAAAAGGAAGTAAAACAGGAATATGTCATTGAAGAGGAATGAAAAACAAGAAAATGAAGAGAAATCTTGGTTGAATAATAATAATAATAATAATAATAATAATAATAATAATAATAATAATAATGTATAAGTAAAACCTTTTCTATTTGACAACTGGGGAATTCGTATTAACGGTGAACACATTAAATATAAATGGAGGTCATAAATTTTTGACTGAGGGTTATGTTCCAGCAATTAGAATTTTTTACGATCGTGCAGCCCGACATATATCGATGCTAAATGGCACCTAGTCTGAGGCATGTGATAGACACTTGTGTGGAGATTTATAATGCGTCGTTCTTGAAAATGTTGATCTAATCTTTTAAGCAAAACGTTCTTTTATACTAGCTTGGGCGTGAGATATTTACTCTTTGGTACATCTATCTTCTACTCTTATTATTCTAGTGCATGCAATTTTAATAATGTGTATGTGTCACGAACGCAGCGGAAGAGGACAATCCAAGGTTGTTCTCCTTGGACTGTATTAACGGTGCATTATGGGGAGAAGAAGCAGGTTTGATATGACACCTCATACGGAGATTTGATCAGGCACATTACTGTTTTTTAATTGTATTTTTTGTGAGAGCACTTAGTTCAGCTCAGCGTTTTATAAAACTTTTTTTTTATACTGATAACATCTTCTATTCAGTTATTCGTATTAGATGTACGTTAAAAACTTTATAGTATGTTTCTTGCAATTGCGGCAAATTTTTTATGGGACTTCTTAGTCTAGAAGAACAATTTTGGTTTTAAAATTTTTTAGATAAGGCCAGAAAAGTGTCATCTGTACTAAGTTTTTTTTTCTCAATTATGAAAAGTTACGCGAGAAATATATGAATTCCGACCAGGCATCAGTAAAACCTACCGATGCCTACGGAAAGAGAAAGGGCAGGACTTCAATCTACCCAGGAAGATACTAACGACGCAGCAAAGGTGAATATCAGATCAAATCCTATTTCATCACAATTCGACTGCTGCAATTTTCTGCTTTCTCCAGAGATCTCTCCTATTTTGAAATATCGCAACTTGATCTCGGGAGGCATACGTTTCCATCCCCTTTGCGTCAAACATTGCGTGACCTTACAAATGTGTTCTCCTGAATCATGTATCTCATCCTAGTAACGATGAGGACCATTAATCTGATTTGACTGAGTTATCGTTTCAGCGAATGAAGAGCAAGATCTTAAGTGCAACGAGAATGTTAACAACACTGCGTTACTAATATTGAAGTGTAATTTGCTATCATCTCAATATTTTATGATAAATTACGTAGATTTATGTAACAATATTCACACACCCAAACATCCTCAACAGCGGATATACTCTCAGACACCGGTTGTCGATATTTAGCTTAAACAGCGACACAAAAAAAAAAAAAAAGGATGGCAAATACAAGAGTTGAAATGTTCGTCCTATTTGTGAAGACGGGTTGAAAACCGATAAGAAATTATATTACTCATTCATAACAGCATTAGAGGGAACATTTGTCAGTATTTTCGGTCTCATCATAAGATTGGAGACATTTTATTCGTTTATCTTCCAGTGTCTCTAATAACTACGTGATATTATCCATTGAATTATTTAATTTCTTTCAATGATTGTGAACTTTGCATTTCAATGAAAATCGCAGTTGCTCGACTGGATACACAGTTCTTTTTTACACTCGTTTTCGTCTTCGGCCAGGACGAGATATAGTTCTGGAGATTCCAGAAGTGATAGCACATATCAGTGGAACTGAAGTCGGGTCGTTCGGTATTTTCTTCTTGTAATATGTGTTTTTCATAATCTTTTTTCATAAATGTCATGTGTGTTGAATAAAATCATCCCTTTCATGAAAATGTATTTTTAAAATCACAAACTTGTTAAGGGTATCAATAATGATTAGCTAGATATATGTCTCAATACTTTTTGCCTATATCCCCATCATCATCTATGCACACTGCTCACATAGATTCCATTGACTCTCTTTCGCCATCTGTTACTATGGGCCATTGTACTTGGTTAGTCCTGGAGATGGCGTAAAGTGTCTGCACAGAGCTGATGAATGTAAGTTTTTGTTGGTCGGCCAACACTGGTGGGTCTATGTGTAGGAATCCGTTGGAGAATGTTACTTATGTTACTTTGTCCTTACTTCTCCAGCAGTGTCCTAATGTTTTGTTAGTCTTACTTTAATGGTTTGTACGATAAAAGTTAAGTGGCCACACAGTTGCTTTTTTATTAAGTGCCGATTCCAATTTTTTTTCAAAACAGCATGCAACATCCATCTTTTATTCTAATCTAGCCTTTTCTCCCTGCCTTTCATTAAAGTTTGGACAGTTTAACCATACGATAGTACTGTCTCGGCAACATTTGGGAAGAAATCCGGTTTCCATGTGTTCAACCAACTGTCAATAGCAATCGCCGCTTTTCCTCTGTGTATGTTAATATCACTTTCAGTAGATGAGATATTGCTACCGAAATATGTGAACTGATCTGTAATTTTGGAAGCTTGACATTTAATGAGGAGATGACAACATCTTGACATTTTAACACCATTTGTACATACAGATGGATTATATAATTTTTACATTCCAAAATATGTTCTTAATTTGCTTAAATGCACTGGATTCCAGAGAATAATGATATTCATTAATCAACAAGTAATCAGATTTAAAATGAATGGCGTATCAGCAAAATTTGATTCATGTTAATATTCGGTATATCCTCCTTTTACATGTACAAAGATCTGTAAAAAATGGGATTATGAGTGCCTACTAATCCTTTCATGCGTATACCACACACATTGTCCTTTTGTATGTATCATTTTCATTATCTGGTAGACGGACTGGTAAGAGTTATTAGTGCTCAGTAGGAGAGCTGCAGGGCTGGACGAGGTTCCTCCAGAAGTATGGAAGACCAGACAATTCGACGACATACTGCTCCGACACTGCGGCGCAGTATATAATCAAAATCCGATAGATAGATGGATGAAGGGATGCATACTCCCCTTCCCTAAAAAGGGGGACCTCGGATTAGCCAAAAACTACTGAGGCATAACACTTACATCCATAGCAGCCAAAATCTACAATTCCCTACTACGAAACCGCATAAAACCCAAAATCGACAACATACTTAGGAAAAACCAAAATGGCTTCCGAAGAAATAGATCCACGACCTCACAAATATTAACCATCCGTAGAATCCTTGAAGGTGTACGGGCAAAAAACCTACAAGCGACATTACTATTTGTCGACTTTACCAAGGCCTTCGATTCCATTCACAGAGGAAAGATGGAATAAATCCAACTAGCGTACGACATACCTAAAGAAACCGTAGCAGCAATAACGATTCTCTATAGAAACACCAAAGTAAAAGTACGATCACTAGATGGAGACACAGAATACTTCGACATTGTAGCAGGAGTACTACAAGGGGACACGCTAGCTCCATACCTCTTTATCATTTGCCTAGACTACGTACTTAGAACATCAATTGACAAAATCAGAGAGAACAGCTTCGAGCTGACAAAAAAAAATAAGCAGAAGGTATCCTGCAAAAACAATTACCGACGCCCACTACGCCGATGACAGCGATACTGGCAAATATACCCGACCAAGCCGAAACACTACTACATAGTTTGGAACAAGCAGCCGCAGGCATAGACCTCTATGTTAATGCACACAAAACGGAATATATGTGCTATAATCAAACGGGGGACATCTCCACTCTAGACGGAACCCCTCTTAAACTAGTAGACATATTCACTTACCTAGGAAGCAGCGTCGAATCAACCGAAAAGGACATCGACACGAGGTTAACGAAAGCATGGACAGCTATCAATAGGCTATCGATTATATGGAAATCAGACCTAACCGATAAAATGAAACGCAGTTTCTTCCAGGCAGCGGTCACATCGATACTGCTTATATGGATGCACTACATGGACTCTAACAAAACGGCTGGAGAAGAAGCTAGACAGCAATTACACAAGAATGCTGCGAGCAATCTTGAACAAGTCCTGGCGGCAACACTCCACAAGACACCAACTGTACGGCCACCTGCCTCCTATCACGAAAACTATTCAAGTTAGACGAACCAGACATGCAGGACACTGCTGGAGAAGCAGGGACGAACTCATAAGTGATGTACTCTTATGGACCCCCACACATGGCTGTGAAAAAGCAGGACGACCAGCATGAACATACATTCAGCAACTATGTGAGGATACAGGATGTTGTCCTGAAGACCTGCCGGAGGCGATGAACGATGGGGAAAAGTGGCGAGAGAGGGTCAGGGATATCTGCGCTACCAGCACGACATGATGATGATGTAATTGGAGCGTTCTTTTCTTTAAAATAAAGTCACTGGTCAATGTATGTATGTATTTTTTAGAACACCCTATATATATTCTCTACATAGCAGACATTAACTCAATCGTTTTCGGGGTTCTGGAATTTCCTCTGAATTATTAGTAGCGGAAAATTATGTACTTGACTGAATAAAAACACAACTCTACAAATTCAATAAATCTTGTTTCTTTAATTTGTGTGAAAAGTTTGTGCAAGAATAACAAATGTTACCGTGGGTTTTCTGGGGTGAAAAGGTAATAAAATATAGAGCATTAATATACACAAGAAGCTAATAGGATATTTTATTGTTATATATCTGGATAATGTATTTTGTATGTGTAAAAGATATTTGTGTGATTAAGTCACAACAGCAGTGGAAACTATGTTAATGTACAGATATGTAAGCGAAAATAGTTGATTATCAGCAGTGGTGAAGTGAAATATTACTAGAAACATCGCATTGAGAAAGACTAAAAAAGAAAATAAGTTTTTATTTGTTGAAAATAAGCGATGTTTTGTTTGGTTGGGTTGGGTTTTATGGCATATCAACCATTATAGGTTTTAATGCCAAATCCTGTTTATAAATTTATATCAAATATTTACATGATTTGTAAACACATTTTGTAGATAACATTTTTAAACGAACGTTAACTCTTTTGTTTGCATACAGTTAAATGGTTTCAAGTACTGCTATATAACAGTCACTATTTAACAGTTATGTGTTTGCGAAGGTAGTTTAATTTGACCCATACTGAGAACCCTATGAGGTGCTACCACTCCAGGTCAGAATGGACTTGAGAGCAGTGGCAAGAAAGAGATACTCCACATATCAAGTCTAGAGGTTAAATAGTACTAATACATTTGTTCTACAAGAAAGTCTTTGGCATTAAGTGACCGAAGCAAAAATATGTCTTTAATACTTATTCAAATATGTCTCGACAAAAAAATACAACCTAAACACACACACACACACACACACACACATATATATATATATATATATATATATATATATATATTGAGTGAGTGAGTGAGTGAGTGAGTGGAGGGAGAGGGAAATAGGTTGATAGATAGCAATAAAGGTTAATCTGGAGAGTCCATTGCAAAGTGTTATATGAGAACATAAAGATAGGAAGACTGTGTTTTCCGTGTCTCATTTGAACTCGAAAACCGGTCCCTAGAGCTGGAGAAAAACACGCTACACATTTCTCGAAAAATCATATTCGTGTTTGATTGTTAATACACTATAACCTGGAAACACCTGCGTTTATTATTTTGTGATTTTCGAATATGTTCTTTTCTGTGACAATTATTTTCCAAAAATGTCGCATATTTTTTTAAACATCGGTTTTTGTTGTCTATGAAGAACATATTAACAATATTTGCTCTTGCAATAAAAAGAAAGAATCAAATTTGATTAGCACGCTTGATGAAAATTTAAATCTACAATAATTAAAAAAAACAATAGATCCATTACTTTTGTCATACGGAATATTCATAGGGTTGACTTTACTCTCTGTTCCCTAAGATTGGAAAGTTATATTATTATGTGTAATATTTTGCATATGCTCGAAAAATTAATTTCCGCAGAGATAAAGTAAGACACCCCCCCCAAAAAAAACAACAAACAAGCAAAAGTAAAACAAAAAAAATCCTTTCAAGACATTTGTGCGTTTACATTCCATTAACTTGTACAATACCCCCATTTCTGTGCATTCAACATTATGGGAGATTTTTTTTTCTGCACGCGTGCATAAATGGGCTGAACGTGACGGTTGATCCTCTACCCACATTCGACAAGAGGGATTGAGATCTTCATCAGCAGAAACTTGATTTTACACCTTCAGGGTGTGAATTAATAATCAAATCCTCGTGAACAATGCAGTGGAAATTTGGAAATGTGCCATTGTCACAATATTCATCTTGTCTAATCGCAAATAACTATTCCGTCGAAAACCTGCGGGCACACGCAAACACAAATGCACACACATATTAAACGTTCATGCGTGCACATCAGCAAAATAAGCAAACTCGTACACGTACACATAAAATCCACGAAAAACACAAACATTAATACATAGACGGAAATACATTAATACACATACACCTACTTATTGCACACATTTATGAACAGTTCCATAAAGTTTAAGGGTTGGTTTAGTTTCTTTTTTAATTGCATATCAACATTTGTGGCTTATCTAATGCCGAAGCTCTCTTTGTGAAGGAGCAGTAGTTGTACTATTTAACCCATAACTGCAAGGATAAGAAGGTTCATACTTTCCCAAGGATATTAGTCCGAAAGTGAACTTAGTAACGTGAATGGAGTTCGAACCCTCTTACTACGATGTCACAGTTCATCATTTTAGCCACTACACCTAGGCTACACAGACAAACACATGTATATATCCATGGACAATGAGTACTGAAAAACATGCATATATAAATGCACACGAATACATTGACAAAAATATATGCACACACACATAGCAATCCATAATAAAGTAGTCATTTCCCCAATCTGATACACACAGAAGGAGTTACACACAGGTATACATGAAAATATGATAAAAATTGGGCTCATACATAGACACAATGAAGGTCGATATGCCATTAATGAAAGAAACCAAACTATATAAAATATACACCCCAGTGCACATGAGTCATGCTAACGTAATTACATGAACATAAATATGCATGTAGAATCACGTATACAATCGAACATGCTCACAGATATTTGTATAAATATATATCCGTGGTAGGTAGCCTGTGTATGCTAAAAAAAATGCGCTGGGTGATGATGCAGGGTGATTGGCCAAATGAGTAGACTATTCGCGAATGGTCCGTGAGATCAGGGTTCAAGTCATATCATATCATATATATATATATATATATATCTGTCTCTTTCTCTCTCTATATATATGTATATATATATACATGTGTGTGTGTGTGTATACGGGAAATTAAGAAACAGTATTACTGGGCAGTCTCCCCTGTTGTAGTGTATAAGTATACCAATTAAAATACACCCAATATTTGCCTATACATAAAAAGTAATTAAATCTTTTTTTCCTGTTTCTCTTCTTTCATTTTTCTTCCCTTTTTCTTTGCACTTTTAGCTGTTCCACTTAGGAAGCATATAATATATTTATTATCCAGTTTGAACTTGCTATCGGGCTTTATATTTTATTAAATCGGACGTTTTTGAATGAAAGAGTGTAGCTTCTCTTCCAAGAATAATCTAGATCTTTTTGAGTCAACTCCAATTACTTTTTGATAATTCTTCATTTGATTCAATTTGATTGGGTGTTGTGTTTTTGTTCTTAAATGCACTACGTAATTATTGTACAATGAAGGATATTTTAACGTACCTGAAACATGTTTTCAAAGGTCCATCAGTGGCTCCAATGTATACAATTATATCCTTCTCTTAGTTTTAACTGTACATTCGTATTAAACATTCTCTAGTAAACATCGGCCATTTATAAAGCATTCATTTTTGTGTCTCTGTTTGCTGGAGAAAGACATCATTTACATTAAGACAATTTAACACATAATAGTTATGGTCGTTTATTTATTCAGAGGAACATCTTTTCTATAACTGTTGAATAAATTATGTTTGTTCCAGATAGTGGTTTACCGACTACATTAATATTATTCATACTTTGGTTTTAAATGTATTGTTAAAAGGTGTGTTATTCAAATGATATCCTTCTTTTTCTTTATTATTATTATTATTATTTTTATTATTATTATTATTATTATTATTATTATTATTATTATTTACTCCTTTAAAGTTTTTCACATCAATATTAGCAGATGGTTTTTCGCTGAAGTTAGAGTGACAGCAAGTCTACTCAAGTCTCCAGGACTCTTCTCATTATTCTATCCATTATTATTATTATTATTATTATTATTATTATTATTATTATTATTATTCATCTATACTCTCCTTTTTATTTAGGTAAACACCGTCTTTTAGTGAACAACCATATTCCATTTCAGTACGGTAATACATCCTGTTGCTACATTTTAAAAATACTCACTCATATGGGGATTTCTTAAAAAGCAGCAGGTGGGTTTTTAGCAGACATGTTTATATAAATTAGAGTATCTATTTGCTTTTCAGTCTTTTTTTACTTTTAAAAGCAAAAAAATATGCATCCTTCCTATAGATTTTAACCTCGGGGTCAAAAACTTATTCGTGGGAAAATATTTTCTCTATGTTGTTATCAATCTTTCTCCAATTGTATTGTCTTAGAATGATAACCCTATCTTTTCTAAATAGGGCAGTGTATGTATTTTAGAATAAGGAAAGGGAGAAGGTAATAGATATTATGAATTAAAAAAAATATATCATCATCCAATAATCTTGAAAGAGGGAAACTAAGTGTTGGAATTTATATGTTTGCATTTTAATATATATATATATATATATATATATATATATATATATATATATATATATATATATATATATATATATACATTCTTGAATTTCTTTTATAAGATCCGTGTTAATTCATAATACCAAAAGATTTCAGGTATTTCTGGTACATAGACAATATAAGATTCATTTATTCATGAAATGTACATAACCAATGAATTAAATAAAATAAAACTTACCATCGATTTTATCTATGAACTAGAAATTAACATCACCTAATCATTTTTAGGTAGATTATTTATAAACGACAATAACAAATTAGAATTTAAAGTTTATCGTAATTAAAAATGACCATATCAAATTTTACTCTGGTTATACCAAAATTAAAAATGGATTCATTATATTTTTTTCTCCTTATCTTTAGAATTTGTCACCCGAAATTTTCAAATGAGATACTTGATCATATAAAGAAAATCCTTTATATAAGGTAAATATCCCAGATCTTTTGTACATTGTGCAAAAATAAATGTTTTCAAAGTTCACGAATAAAAAAATTTTAAAAGTACTATTTGCACAAAACCAAAATTTCGAATAAAAAACTATTACATTGATATATCATTCAACTAACTTTTTTAACCACGCACATTATCGAAAAAATTAAACAACCTTGTCATCGAATCTTTCACACTCTTCTAAAACATTAAAAAAAGAGAAAAAAAATTTAAAAAACCGCATCAGAAACTTGCATATATTCTGTTAGTTGTAATGTTTGTAACTGAATTTACAAAGATGAAAAATCCAGGTCTATTTATGAAAACTTATAAGATTTTAAATAAGGAGATTTTCAAAATGCTTCAGTCAACCATCATTTAAAAATCAAACATAGTTTTAATCCTAAAAATTCCAAAATGTTAGTAAAAATACTTGATGATGAACACAGAAAAATTGTTGAATCTAACATTATTTCTCATAAAACTATTAAACAGCGACCAACTTATCTTAAGTTAAGGTAATTCTAAATAGTGAAGATATAACAAATTTAAATTAGTTTTGTTAAATATAGCTTAATTATACGTGGCATAGTGTCTTATCTCCTGGACTATGAGTTCGAATTCCAGTCATGCAATTACGTTAAGATTTTATTCATACCCTTGGGAAAGGTATGAACCCCTAATGCCTGCTGGCTTTGGGTTCAACTGTATCACTTCTGTTCACTTACAAGTATCGCTTTGGCATTAGAATATCCACTGATATACCATTAAACAAAGAAACCAAACCAATAGTTATGCTTACATTCAAATTTTCTTTTTAAATTTCAAAACAAGAAACATTTTCTTGAAATTTATTTAGTCACATCAGTCTAGTTTAAAATGAAACGAGAGTAATGTTGGAAAGCATAAAAAATATTTGTCTTTGGTTGGTTGATGGGGTCCTAAGGCATATCAACCTTTGTCGGTTATTTAATCCTGTATATAATTCACAAATTTTATATTGGCAATTACAATGACATAACGCACAACTCACAACAATAAATTCCAAAATTGAAAATTTTGTGGTGGATGATTTTATTAATTTTTTGTTTTTTAAATATGCTTTTTGTTATATTTGCTCCACAATTTTATTCGTTACTTTTTACGCAGTCGTTTTACTTTTTAAACCAAATGAGAATTTGTTTTAAAGTACAAGTACAAATACAGAGATAGAAACACACACACACACACACACACACATATGTATATATATATGTAGGGAGAAATGGAAGTTTTGTTTAATCCAACAAGACGTGAAAAATAAGTTAAAAAGTGGATAAACCGAAACACTAACAACTGTTTCAAAAGGGAATTTTCATAAAACTCGTCATTCTGATGAAGTCTTTTTGAAATAAAGACGAAATATCATTTTTCAATCCGATGTCAGTGTTTGTGTTTATACAGTTTTACATTCATTTTCACACACACACACACACACACACACACACACACACACACACACACACACTATATATATATATATATATATATATATGTATATATGATGGTAAGAGAGAGAGAGAGAGAGAAAGATCCATATATCATATTTACCAACCCCTTCGCTCGGGCAGGATATGACACAAGGTCAATTTTTAAGCGGAGTTTAACAGGTTTGAATTCAGAGTTTTCCTTCTTCTAGACTAGTTGCCTCACCAAGGCTGAAGAACCCAGTCTACCCTACTATTTACCTATAGCTGGAGGGAGAATAATTGGATTCATACCTTTCCAAAGGGTATCAGTGCTATGTGAAATGCAATCAGTTTCATCCGACATTCGAACTCGTGTCGCCGCGCCCATTTCCTACGACGATAACCATTACACCTCGGGCACGAGAGAGATCCATATGTACTCATCAATATAGATAAACTTATGTATTTACCTACAACTTGTCACGAGCAGGATGGGACACAAGGTCAATTTTCAAGTGGGGTTTAACAAGTTTGAATTTAGAGGCTTCCTTCTCTTAGAGCGGTTGTCAAACCAAGAACAAAGATCTCCATCTGCCCTACTATTTACCCCTAGTTAGAGTGAGATTAATTAGATTCATACCTCTTCTAAGGGCATCAGCACTATGTGAAATACAAACAACCTTGTTGTATCGATTATACCACGAACACCTCCAGGATACAGATATATGAATATATACATACCTATCCAAAATCGTATATAAAAGTATCAATGATATAGTTTGCTATATAATTATAAATAAGGAGTGCAATTGTTAGGATAAGTTAGGATAGCGGAGACTGAATCAACAACCCTTGGGGCCTGTATGTTTTTCGCCAATGATATCATCGGATGGAACAGAGAGAGAGAGAGAGAGAGAGAGAGAGAGAGAGAGAGAGAGAGAGAGAGATGGGAGGGACTATCACCAGCAGAGAAGAGAGAACATATAAAAAGATCCAAAAACAAGACTGTAACAGCATCTGAGCGGGTATGGCATTTGTACAGATCAAACACCATCCAATAAAGTCTGGTAGTGTAAAACTAGGAGATACCGCTGGGGCACCCTGGGTTAGTGGTAATGATGCATCGGCCCCGAAACCATGCCAGAACCCAGGGTCATCATCTGACTTTATTGGAAGCAAAACTGCTATTTTTGCGGAAGTTTTTGTATATAATTTTTTCAAACATATATGCATATATATATATGTATAGACACGGATATATGCGTATATAAACACACGAATATACGTATCAATCTCTCTCTCTCTCTCTCTCTATATATATATATATATATATATATATATATATATATATATACACTCACATATCTATCATTGGGGCCACTCGGCTGTAGATAGAGAATACACCGACTGCATCTCTGCACAGGGGTAAGACTCCTGCAATGAGTGTCTTGGATATAACACTATAAAATCTGATGGTAAGGCTCCAGTAATGCTGGAGCTTTGGGGAATGCGGAGTACCTATTTATTGCCATCGCATCCAGGTCCGCTCAGGCCCAGAGAGATAGCACCTGAGAGGGTCCTATCTGCGGGTCAAATGGCACTAAACAAAGTACTTATCCTAAACTGCATTGTTTAAATTAGATCTATTTTGATATTTAACCTATGTACTTATATTAAACTGAATTGTTTGAAATAAAAACTCTTTGTATGTATAGAAAGAGATTTGGCATTAAACAACCCCAACTGGTTGGTATGCCATAAAGCGAAACCAATATCTATCTATCTATCTATCCATCTATCTATCGAAGAGTTTTTGTTTCATTGTTTATAACATGAATTCTTTGTACTTGAATATTTTATTTCGACAGGGGAATTTTTCAAATTTTCTTTTCAGCAAATTATCTGTGTTACTTTCAGATTTTTTTTTTTTTTGGCAAATTTTACAAGAAATGATTCACTTGACTTAGTAAAGATAGGAATGTTCAAATATAGTGCTTTTTTTTTTAAATAAAATTAAAACTTATTAAATATTGAACATAAGATTTTATAAAATGAACCAACAAATTCTTAAAATTACCAAAACGAAGGTTAAGAATTAATTCAAAAATAAATTGATAAATTGATAAAAGAACACTAAATATGCATTTTACAGGAAAAGTATTTATATTGTTTTAAGGACAGCTTTTTTATTATTTTGCAAATTTTTACATTCAAAAAGACATAAAATAACGTATCAAAAATCTTCAAAATATACGAAACTATTCACTTCTAAATATTTATTGGTTCATATCAGACATCCTCCATTAAAAACATTTCAAGCTTAAAATAGAAAAAACATTCTCGTCTCTCGATGGAAAAATATAAAACCTGTATGAAATTTTCAACAATTGTTTACTGAACCCGATACTCTAAAATTAATGACGAGGTGTTAGGATGACTGAACATGAATGGTTCAAAATGCTTTTGGAAATCCAGTCAATAAGATAAGGGTGTGATTATATTAGATACGGATACGACTCTTAGCATTGCATTGCTGGTTTTCTCGCAAAGACTGTTGAAAAGAAGTTGGGGGTAATGAAATAGCTGAAGAGCAAGATTGTCACTTGATTCCCGTACCAAAAATTGTTGTTATAAAAAAGCAATCACATTGTATGTTACAAGTTCTTTCTGAAGCTGTCTTGCAAAAAGGAAGATGTGAAATGTTTTTTTGTTCGGTTGGTGGAGGAAAGATTTATTCTTTCACGGATGACGCTATTCCATGAACGTCTGATTACAGCTTGAAATAATTATCAGCACAGTCTGTTGCATGTGTTTTGAAGAGGAAATGGGCGCTGCCAAGTAACACTTGTTACCTTGAGAAAATTCAAAAAGAGGAACTACTTGACATATAACATCACCAGCAAAATAAATTATTGTAAACGTCTTCTTCAGCAAATATCTCACTTTTCTGGCCATTCTAAGCTAAGCTTCATATATAAAAACTTACAATCGGAAATGGGTGGTATTGCTTTAGACCTAAACTATGCGTCTGTTTCCTTCAAAGTCCTCACATTTTAAGATCTAATTCTCTCTTAATTCGTGTGTGACTTTCCACAGTCAATCACATGAACCCACAGTTTTTCATGGTATGGGATGTAATTTTTGACTTGCAATCTGTCAATCACTCCTACGCTAATTTTCTCCATACCAGGAAAGTTGGAGGGGGAAGCCATAACATAATATCAATCAGGAATATATAAAATAATCAGTTATGATGAAACTCCAGAAATAGTTTTGTAATGATGAAACAATAAACAACAGAGAATCTCTGTTAGAAAAACTCATTAATCATTACTTCATGTTGAACTTCCCCTTAGATTAATTTCATCGGGTACAAGGCTAAAGTATAAAGCTTATGGTAAGGATGAAACTTTATAAAAAGTAAAAATGTTTATTTTAGATTAACTGGTTAATCTTTAATTACTGCTGACCCCCACCCGGTGCTTTGTCTGATTTAAGATGAACGAACTAAGCTCGCAGATAATTATGACTTCAATTCTAACTAAATGTTCATATTTATTCATCTTGAATAAAATTTTGCTTAATTTGGTAATAACAACTCTGTATGGAACCCCCGTCTATGTTTAATTTAGTCTTTCACAAGACTAAATGTATACGGTTTCCAGTGAGTTCAAGGTTAACTACTGAGTAGTAAATAATTTCTAGACTAGTCATTTTAGACATTATTACATTGAATCCTTAGAGTTAATCTTGAAAGTCACCTTCATGAGAGGCACTCAGTCAGATTCAAAATTAAATATAATTAGAATAATAATGCGATTTATACTGTAACCTGGTTATTTATCTCACGTTAAGGGGATTATAATTTTAGATTTATTTGTTCAAATAACAATAGTTAAAAAGCTTTAGGTAAAAAGTAACCAAAAGGTTTGGGAATTAGTAAACTTAGCGGATATTCACTTGGTTCTTTGTAATTTGATCTCTTCATGAAATGAAAATTTATGATGGAAATTAAAAAAAAAATGCTGCTTACATCAAAGAAGATAATGTAACTTCTATTTGGGAAGATTGGAACCACTTCACAAAAGAATATTGTTTTAAATTAAAGAAATTCATGCCTGAAAGAATTATGTCTGTCATAAAAGCTCGAGGAGAGGCAAGTAAGTATTAATTTTAATTTTTTTGTAAATGAATTCGATAATTTTTGTCTCGGTATTGCGTTATTCCAATAATATTTCCCTCTGCATGGCTGAGAAAACAATTAGACCGCTAATTAAAAAAAAAAATCAGACATTAAATCAAAATATATAAGGTGCTCTCTGTTATTGAGTTATTTAGTTATAAATAGATAAAATAAAAATAAAAAAAAACAAAAAACAAACCTCTCAGTGTGCTCATTCCACGTGGTTTTACCAGGAGTAATAGTTGTGTAAAGTTCAAGTAAATAATCATTTTTATTAGGTTTGAGATTTGAAATTGAAATTAAAATTTCAGAAGCCAAACTGAATTATGTCTCATCAAAGTAGTGAAAAAAACTGCTTGTTTATAGTTTAATGAAATATTGAGAAAGTAAACGAAACGTAAAGAAAGGTAAAGGAATAGCAAAACAGATAGGGTCCTTCATCGAGTCCTTCTAACGTTTTTTTTTCTCCATATTGCTTATCCATTCAGTTTTTCTGTTAAGATGTCTTCATTTTGCTTAAAAATCGTTTTGTTTCATTGTCATCTGGTTGTTGGTATGTGTTCGTGTATTCACATCCTACTTGCTGATAGGTTTCTTTTTGTTCTTTGGGATGTCTTATTTTGTTTGAATGTTTTTATTCTGTCTCCCTTTCTAGTCTTCTTTCTTTCGCCCGTATTTTCTGATTTATTTCCTCGAATTGTATTGTTTGTTTTACAAGTTGAATCGCTTTTTTCTTTTCGTCCCAATTTATTCCAGCGTTTTGTCTCTATCTTATATTTTTTGTTTGTTGTCGAAGATTTCTTATTTGCGTTTAGTCGAATTTATGATCCAGGTTTTGAATTTCTCTTCGTATTCCTTTGGGTAACACCGGTTCTATAAAAGACTAATTTCGTTCCTGCATAAATAAATTCATTTAATTCCGTTATGTTTTTCGTTGCGATATATGTTAACAATTCGTTAATTTTTTTCAGTTTCTGCCTTGACTGTTTTCCACTATTGGTTTCTTAGCGATAGTAATATAGTCTTCTTTTCAAACATAATTCTATGTAAATTTCTTATAATCATTCCCTCTTCGTGTGTAAGTGTTTGTTGTGCATGGTTGGGTGTGTGTTGTTTCGATTGTGACAACTTTGTAGTTCATTTCGTTTAGATCGTTCTTGTATTTCAGTATGTGGCGGGTCGATTACTGAATCAGGGTCTTGTTGCCTTGTTTCTCTATTTATTTTTCGGTGTATGTCAAATTTTTCAAGGTTAAAAAAAGTAAGCTTTCTTTATTATCATCCTAACTTAGTCAGCGAGTCTTTGGCTTATGGTCTAAAATCTACCTCATTCTTCCCTAATTTATCTTTTTTTCCCCTATACCCACTTTTCGTAGGGTTGCCTCTAGAATAGCAGTGAGTCGCAAGTCTTCCCGAGTCTATTTTCTGTGTTGGTGTCTCTGGTTTGTGTATTTACTAAAGTGGTCGATTGTGTACCTGACTAAAGAACAGGCAACATTCGCAGAATGTCGAAAAGAACCCCTGTGTTGGTTATCAGAGGAACACCTGCCGATCATGACACCCAGACATGTTATGCAGGTCCCACGTGCGTTATGTTTCGATTGACATTTTTATCTTGGAGAGAATAGGGTAGCTATACCAGACCCAGAGGTTTTTTAAAATCTGAGCATCTCTCAAAGATGTGACCAAATATTCTTTAAGTAAGAGAAATTATAAGTTTTTTTTGGAGCTGTCACCAAAATTATAATTTGACCGTTTTTCCCTCATCAGTAGACGCCACACTTATCGATAGGTAGCAGTTGTTTCTTGACAGCACTATGTGACCCTGATCGTTGAACTTTGCATTTCTTCCACCTAGGTGAGGCTCATAATTAACCCAACATTGGATTCATCCCACCTAATTTACATCCACCATTCTGCTCCCCATGGTTTCTTGCTATATGTATTCAGTTATTTTTTCTTTTTCTTCCTTCCCACTTCCATCTCTTTTTGATTTGTAAAGTTTTAAATTAGTTAAAATCCAGCTAATCATTTTTTTTTCTTTCAGTCCAAGAGCAATTAATTGTTTTGAGTCATAAGTCAGCTATTCCATATAATCTCAAAGGGATTATTGGTTTTAAAAAGAGCATCTTAAACATTACATTGATAGTATTTGCTCTTATATATCTAAACAGCCAAAACTTAGAGACGAGGAGAAAAAACAATTAACAAAATTAAACATGAATTTTCTGCTGAACTGATAAGCGAGGACAAATTTTAAAGTTTATTAATAAAATTAATAGGAGAATCAAGACCATCAAGACTAAAACTTTGCCGAGATTAGTTAGAATACTGAGAAGAGTCCTGGAGATTTGAGGTATCTTGCTGTTACTCAGACTATAGTGAAAGACCACCAGCTAAGGCTAGTTTTAAAAAACACACAACGAAAATGGTAAGAATAATATGATTAATATCGAAAAATGTTTGATTTACAAACCAGAATCTCTCCTGAAAAAATGAGATGCACACAGATTACTTAATACAAATGTTCTGACCAAATTTTGATTACAAAGAATAAAAGAGCTTGTTATCTAGTGTATTTTAATTTTCCTGTGCAGCATAGAGTGAAAGTCCAGGAAAGCCAAAAACTGACAAAATACCCGAACCTTGCAAGAGAACGGAACAAATAATGACCTTAAAGATAACAGTTATACAAATAACAGTTGCATCTTTTGGAACAATGCTATCTACTAATATTAATATTTAAACAATCTTTTTAGAATTATTAATCTCCTTCTGATAATTCAAATTGGTTATAGTAATAGTAGAAAGAAAGTTTGTTACATGAGAGGGATGAATAGTATTAATATATATATATATATATATATATATATATATATATATATATATATATATATATATATAAAGTATACGATAAGCTGTGATGTATAAGTACCTGATTTCTTTTTTCTTTTTTTTTTTTCAAATGATGATATATTCTATATTATCTCCTTCCAAAATCAATTCCACCAACTCTTAATTCTATCAAAGCAAATCTAAATGCAGCCGATTCATATCAGATTCAGTTTGGCTGACTCGTTTTCTTTTCTTTTTTTTTCAAATATAAAACCAGACGACTTTATCCAGAAATATATTTCAGATTTTTAAAACTTTAGATTATTCAGGGACGCTTCTTTCAATACAAACATCTAAAGCTCTTATCGATAAAATCGTAAGCTGCGATAAATGCCTGTTCATCCAATTAAGAAATTAGATTATTTCCAAGTATCAACATAGATATGTGCCATGAATTCATATAAGTACGAATTTATTCAACATCTCTCTTACAAGTGCATTACAAATGGAACAAACTGGTTTGAATATGAAGTTTTCCTTCTTCTATGTTGTTTACCTAACCAAAGCTAAAGAATCTAGCCTGTCCCAGAGAGTTAAGCCCACCTACAATTTAATTGAATTCCTAAATGTATTAGTTGAAAATGCCACTCATACGTCTTCACTGATTAGTTTATCATTCGTACGATTCAAAAAACCATTGTACCACTTGTCTACCTCAAACTGAGTTTGCAGAGGAAAACTAATGCAAGATTAGATTCATGCTGTCAATGATAAGAAATAAAACTCGGCTGAATCGAAAGCTTTGCATTGGCGAGTAGGCTGAGACTGTAGAATACACTGACTGCACCTCTGCAGAGGTGTAAGACCCCACTAAATGGGTGCCCAGGAGATGACACTAAACTATCCGATGGTGAGATTCCAGTAATGCTAGAGCGTTGGGGAATGAAGAGTACCCGTTTATTGCCAACGTTTCCAGGTCCACTCTGGCCCGGAGTGGTAGTACCTGGTAGGTTCCTATTTATGGATCACATAGAACTAAATTACGTACTCATGCAAAAATGATTTTTTTTTAAATAGAACTGTTTTTGACATTGAAGCTGTACTTACGTTAAATTTAAATTGTTTGAAAAAGGACTGTTTTGACATTTAATTATGTTTGGCAAAAACTAAACTTATACTAAACTGAATTGTTTGACATATAACTGACAAAACTGAATTGCTTGAAATAGAAATGTTTTGATAATTAAACTGTGTACCCAAGCTAATCTAAATTATTTGAAATAAAACTGATTATTCGTATAAAATAGATTTGGCGTTAAATAACCACAAAGGTTGATATGCCAAAAAACCCAACCAACCAATCAAATTCTTGCAATAATTTGGTAACGTGAGGCACAATTCAGAAGCTACGGTGATTCTTGCTAAACTCGTCAAAGTAATGGACAAAGCTTGACTGTGAGGTGTCGAAGTCGCCTGATACTCTCGAAGTGATACTCACCTGATATGTCTCTATGTAGTGGAGAACGACCTCGAAATAAACGGTTTTTCGGTCTACCTGACTTTGCCGGGTCGTTGAGGTACGTACAATCTGAGCGGCAACAATTCTTCAACTATCTGGTTAATGCATAATGGTCAAATGAGACAACACCTTTCGAAAAATAAATGTATTTTGGTTGTTTACGCTGCAGTGTGACTGAGTTAGAACTTTTAAAGCATAAGTTCCTGAATTAAATTACATTGCACATTCTTCTTTATAGCATTCAGATCACACACTGAAAGAAGCTACGCACAAAGGGTCAGCGCACCAAATATCACGACTCTACCAACCACCAAAGGTACCTACCAACGTTTGAACTGCTTTGATCATGGCATACGCGTCACAAATGAGCAAGTAGAAAAATATTATAAAGCTTTTGATTCACCCATATAAGGGGGGAACTGCTATTCTTCGCACCCTATATATATATATATATATATATATATATATATGTGTGTGTGTGTGCGCGTGTGTGTGTGTGTGTGTGTGTGTGCGTGCGTGTGTGTGTGTGTGTGTGTGTGTTAAAGAGAGATAGATTAAATCAGACAGTATATACATATGGAATAGAAAATTAATCAAAACATGTATTCTTTATTTAAACTTTCAAATGTTTCAGTTTAAGCGACCATTATCGAGGCTGTATAACTGTTGCTTAATCTTTAACGGCAAAAAGTTATTTGCGAATGAAAAAAAATTAGATAAAAATAGAAACGTTTTTTGAGTTCTTCAAGGTTAATCTTGTTTCACTTTAAATCTGACTGACGTCATTGCTGCGCGTTCAAATAAATAAATAAATAACGTGTTTGTGGCTGAGAGTTCATACCAAAAATTTTGAATGTTGTAAATTACGTAAGTAATTATTAATTAGATTTGATTTGAAAAAAGATACTCTGACTAAATAATTCATTTTCCTTTTTCATTTAATTTTTTTCATTTAAAAATATTTATTCAAATGCAATATTGAATATTAATTATGTAGTTCTGATGATGGTCTGATGACCGAAACGTAGTAATGTATATTCAAAGAGTATATCATTTGAATATTCTGTTATGTTATATATATATATATATATATATATATATATATATATATATATATATATATATATCATACTTTAAATATAATTTCAATCGAGTAAAGATCAAACGTATAAGTAGATCAGTTAGAGTTCGGTTAATGACCGTATGAAGAAATCAACACGCGTAATTTTCCAAAATAATGAGTGTTCCAGCAGTATTTCCACTCTATATTAATTGATTATATACTCTTTATGGTTAAGATGGACCTGTAAATTTGTTGAGTTTAACAGTCGGGGCTCCTGTCTGAGTTACTCCTACATTAGATGACCGAAATCTTTGAGATCAGATTAGCAGATTTTCCAATGATAAATAACAAGCGAAAACAACGAAGTTCCTCTTGGTTTTACAATTTTAGTTTCGGTCAGCACCCCCAACACATACATGTACATATATATAATTGTAAAAATTTTCTATGAGCCGTCATATGCCTGAAATGAATTTATTTGTGCTGGACACTCATAACAGTAATCAAACTTTTCAAAGGCCATCACACAATGGAGAGAGAAACTGTTATAAAATATTCTTTCAATGGATTTTTGCTTGTTAAAAAAACAAATAGATGAAGAAAGAAACAAAGAAAGAAAGAAAATCTTGCGCGTCATTTGGCCACATGTTAAAGCTATTATTTGTTTAAGACAGAATATATATATATATATATATATATATATATATATATATATATATATATATATTGTCTTACTACAAAAACCTGAATAATGTTTCTATTCACATGGCTTTTATAATTTATCAAAATTTATCATCAGATATCGAAAAAAATCTATCACATTGTTTTGATTCTTTTTTCATTTAATTCTTATTTGTTTTAGTAAACTATTTTGAAACTTCAATAACTTTAAACGATAGTGATCAAATTTTCAATATGTTTTACAAACAAAGCATTTAGCTTTTCCGAAATATTATCATCCTCAGTATTATTATTATTATTATTATTATTATTATTATTATTATTATTATTATTATTTCCACATTGATTGAATAAATGTTCAGTGTTACTTACGTTGTATTCTTTCAGTGTTTTTTTTTTTTCTATCAGTTTTTTTTTCTGTTTCTCGTCTGTTGATCGTGTTTTTAGATGATTACATCCGAAAATGCCAACTAAATGTCTCTATAAGTGTTTCAAGAACAACGGCGGCAAATGTTTTTCGGTTGTTTAACCAGAGTCAAGTCGATAAGGACTTCAAACGTTTTCAACCGTTAGTTGACTCAATAAATTTCTGTTTATTTCAGACATTCTTGAGATTAAAGATTCCATTTAACAGAAAAAAGAAAACACCCACGTCAAAGACCTAGACCGTCTTATGATAAACATATACAAAATTAGTTTTTTCTTTTTTTATGTTGATACGTCAGTTTCTTTTTCCTACCATCCTTAATATATTTACCAAAGACATTTCTTTAGCTGTTACTCTCTGGGTTGCTTTATTTTTCGTTAACCTAAAGATCTTTACTGCCATCATTTGTAAAATCCACAACCCATTTTTTTTCATTTTTCTAAAAATCAATCTAAGTTTGGTTGGTTGATGTTAAGTGGCATATCAACCCTTCAGAGTTATTTAATGTCAAATCTTTTTTATGCATACGAGTTGTGAGTGAGTAGTTTGTAAGTAACTTTATTTTTCAATGAGTTTTTAGACCTTATTTGTTTGCACCCAGTTAATCGGTTTAATGTGTTTTTATCTCTCACAAATAATTCAGTTGAATATTAATCGTTTGTTAAATATCTTCAAGTATTTATATTTGCATGGTAATGGAAGAATATTATTCGGGACCTTTCATTGAAATAGCACCATCGGCTTATGAATATGAATATAGAAGATATATAAGCGGCAACCAAAGCAGTACGGTTATAGAACCAGATGTCCAGAGCCCAGTCCTCACTACGCTGTACGCACCATCAACGATCAAGTCCGACCACAAATTAAACTGCCGACCTTACCCAAACCAAAATTATTTAACAGAAGTAATTTTTTCAAGTATTTTTATATTATACAATATGAATATACTTATCTTAGAGCTGAGTGGAGAAAAACAACCAAAAAATAATAAGTAGTCCTCCAAAAAAGAGTTAAGAGTACTTTCCTCATAAAACACACTGGTGGGGTGAAAAGTTCGTATGATATATCTGCCGTTTTTGACCAATGTGATCCAAGCACCGCAACGTTAATGAAAAAAGTGTATGGACCATAAGGGGAATTATGCTAAAATATGAATCTTATTTGGTCACATTACATTTGAGTATCGTGGTCAGCTGATGAACTTTTCAGTCAACTATTCATAATCAATTAAAAAGAGACCAGGTAAAAAAAGAAAGTGATTAGGCAAAACTTACAGAAAAGATAAGTTATAACTTTTTATTGAATTGTTACAAATCATTGGTATGGTAATTTCGCCTCTCAAATTAACACATATTGAAAGATTTAGCATCTTACAAAAAAGCAAGGAAAATAGTTTTAAATGATTATAGAAAATTCTCAGCGTGATTTCAAATAAGTGACACTAATAATCCTTAGTAAATAACAGATTGTACATATCCATGTGAGAGTGGACCTGGGAGTAATGACAATGAAGGGGTAATCCACATTCCGTGATGTTTTTCGTTGAGATGTGCGTCAATAACTCGACCGTTATTATTATTGTTATTATTAAAGTTTTTCACATCAGCGTTAGCTGTTGGTCTTTCACAGGAGTTTGAGTGACAGCAAGTCTCCTCAAGTCTCCAGGACTCTTCTCAGTATTCTGAGCGTTGTCAATAATGCTGTAGTTTGGATGGTCTACACTCGTCTGCCAACTTCCAAATCCTCCTGTCCCTTTAGTAATCCTTTAGTTACTGCTCCAAACGCACCAATTACAATTGTTATAATTGTCACCTGCATGTTCCACAGTTTTTTCAATTCCCTAGCAAGGTCGAGGTACATATTCCTCTTTTCACATTCTTTCAGTTTTATTCTGTGGTCTTTGTTCCAGCAAAGCCGACAATTTTGCAATTTCTCTTTTTTTTTTTTTGTTGGTCTTCTGGCCGAGATTCGGTGATCCTTGTGTATGTCAAAGTCCCATAGGAGTTTATGTGTGTTATTTTCTAGGGCAGGTGCTGGGTTGTGCATATACCATTTGCTGGTTTAGTCAAAATTAAATTTCTTGCACATCTTCCAGTGTATCAAGTTACTCCTTGAGAATTTTTCACATCAGCGTTAGGAGATATTTTTTCACTGGAGTTAGAGTGACAGTAAATCCCCTCAATTCTCCAGAACTCTTCACAGTATTCTGGCTGATCTCAACAATGCCGTAGTTTGGACAGTCTCCACCCTTCCCGTTATTTCCAAATCCTCCAGTCTTTATACCAATTTTTTGGTGACTGTACCAAGAGCACCAATTACAATATGAATAATCGTGACTTTCATGCGCCACAGCTTTTTTTAATTCCCTAGCAAAGTTGAGGCTCTTATCCCTCTTTTCGCATTCTTTCAATTTTACTCTGTGGTCCACTAACACAGCAAAATTCACAATTCTGCAAGTTCTCTCTTTTTTGTTGATTGTTATTAGGTCTGAGTTCCATAAAAATGTACAAAATTGTATTTTCTTTTCAATCGTTTATGGATACGAGATTAAAGCTTCACCATCAGATGCAGTCTAGTGTTATACTCTCGGTTATGCTTCGGAGTCGGAGGCTTTTACTGTTCTGTGGACGCGATGTTATCGTATTCTACTGCCCCAGCTGATATGGCGGGATTTATAAGGTTCAAAATGTCTACCAAATATCATAAGATATCGAAGAAAGGTGTTTTTTATTTTACATTTTTTGTTTCATTTACTTTTATAGAAAACCATTTTAACACTTCATTAAAATGACACAAGGCGAACATACTAATATACAATGGTAAACGGAAGTGAAAATTTCCTCATAATTTGAATATTCCTTTTAAAATAAATACAACAGGCAACACAACGTGCCAAAGAGTCAACGTTGTACCAAAGTATATAAATGAAAACTAAAATCTGATAAAATACGAAACTCTCTCTCCTCTCTCTCCATCTCTCTCTGTATATATATATATATATATATATATACATGTATATGTATAATCCGAGGAAAATAGTCTAAGGATTAGAGAATTTAGTAATAATCCAAGGGAATGTCCAGCTGAGAAAATATGTATATTATAATTTAAAGATAGGAACGTACTAAATTCTAGGAATGAGATAATAGTTAAATGTAGACACAGAAATAAATTCTGAGTATTATTTAATTTTATATCCTAAGAATATTAATTATATTTAACATTATCATATAATTAAGATGAGCTACCGAAACTGTGTTATCACCCCTGGTTGGCGTCTGATGAGAACAGAGTATCGCACGTGCTTTCGCACGTTGTATGATGAAATTAAATTACAATTTAATTCTAAGAATAGAAATATTGATGTAAAATAGAAATAAAAATTGATTAAATAATTCAAATACCCTTTTTTTGATAAAGAATATATTTATTAAAAAAAGATACAGAATAAATATACTTCCTTTGAAAAAATTGGATGATAATCTAATCAGATATATAATTAAAAATATTCAAATTTGATACAATGGACATAAATGTTAGGTGGAACTATTGTATGTACAACACCGTTTTGATATATGTAAATGTCACGTGGTGTCCCACTGAGAAGATAGAAATAAGATTACTACCATTCCTCGTGCGTGAATTAACAGTAGCAAGTCGTCAAAGTAAAGAATGTGGGTCAGAGTGGAGACCAACAGATGTTGGTACTCTGTGAACTCACTCGGGTCGCCTGACACGGGAAGGAAGGACGTAGAAGCCAAATGATTGGCTGGGACCCTAAAACGAAAGTGGCACCTTCTTCCCGTCAGCGAAAAAAGGAAAAGAGAAAATTAGTTGTTGGACAGGACTCATGGCGGACGGAACTAAAGCCAAGAACTCCGGGTAAAAGAAGAGCCCGTAAAACAAGAAAGATTCTCCACAGGAATCCATCGAAATAAGATAAGTAAACTTTGGGACTGTTTCTCCTTATACCCAATTTTATATACCCTCTCTCCTTCTCTCTCAATTTGAAGAAAGACTGGAAACTAAAGAAAAGAAAAGAAAAGAAGAAAGACATTTGTGTTCATGCACTATTCATTTATAATATGTTTGATACGGTGAAGGTGTATATCTGTGAATAGTAAAAAGGATTGATATATTTTAATGTTCCTACGTGCTCGAAGTTGTTATTTGTAGCATCTACTACAAATTTGTTATTTCATGTTTCCTTTCAAGCTTCACCTCGCCTTATGTTATCTTGCTTAAAATTGTCCTATTAATTCCTTTATAATATCACACGGGAAACCGGAATTGCCGACTACTATAACTAATATTATTACGTCTAAACCTAGAGGTCCATATCTTCCATTGTTCTAGGAGAGGAAGTCTAGTGGCCTTGGTGGGTGTGTGGATAGTGTGAAATTTGGAAACTCCTTGCCGGCGGCGGTCAGTCTAGCCATAAATTAATCCCTCACATAGTATGCCAGTTCTTATGTGCCCGAGAAAAAACTCTGAACGAGGACTTATTCTACACGGGATCAAGTGCCAGTCTGCCCCGTCTTCACACGTGAGAAAATAATGTCCCGTAATAGGATTTTAGTGAATTTGCCGTCACATAAACTAATATGTAATACTGGATGAAATAAATCTTTATTTGAAACTATTATTTGATTTAATAATTCTATTTAAAGTTAGAATTTCTTTGATACATTTATCCAATATCTGTTAGAATATTAATCGATTACTTATCACGGTTAACTTAAAAATAAATATGCTAATTCTTCCTTAAATAAATAACAATTTGTTTGTTTGTTTGGGTTTTATGACATATCAACTTTTGTAATGTTATGCCAAATCCATTTTTATATGAATAAACCGTTCAAACAATTCAGTTTTGCATAGGTATACAGTTTAATTGTCAAAAAAACATTTTTATTTCAAGCAGTTCAGTTTAGTATAAGTATAGTTTTTATTTACTTACCGTTAAATGTAAAAACTGTTTTATTTCAAACAATACTCAGGATCGTTATTTCGATCGGGGAACTACTGCTGCTCCTCTATAAGAGTGGCTTCTATAGAAGGGAATAAAACAGCCATCGAAAGATAAACATGACCCACACTCAAACCCAACTGTACGGCCACCTGCCTCCTATCACGAAAACTATTCAAGTTAGACGAACCAGACATGCAGGACACTGCTGGAGAAGCAGGGACGAACTCATAAGAAATGTAGTCTTATGGACTACACATAGCCGTGCAAAAGCAGGACGACCAGCACGAACATACATTCAGCAGCTATGTGAGGATACGGGATGTTGTCCTGAAGACCAGCCTAGGGCGATCAACGATAGGGAGGAGTGGCGAGAGAGGGTCAGAGATATCTGTGCTACCAGCGCGACATGATGATGATGACAGTATCAATGTCAAGAATAGTTCTATTTCAAATAATCTAGTTCAGCATACAAAAACAGTTCCATTCCCAACAATTCAGTTTCGCATAAGTACGCAGTTTAAATGGTGAAACAGTTCTATTAAATAAAATTCAGTTTAGCATAAGTACACAGTTTAGTTTCATTTCAACCATAGATAGGACCCTTATCAGGTGCTACCATTTCGGGCCAGAGTGGACATGGGAGCAATGGCAATGAGGGGTATTCTTAATTCCCCAAATCTCCGGTATTGCTGGAACCTAACCATCAGATTTTTTAGTGTCATATCTAGGACTCTCGTTGGAAGAGTCTTATCCCTCTGCAGAGAAGTAATCGGTTTATTCAACAACTCCAGCCGACTGGGCAATATAAACAACGGGGAATTATTTACGAGATATTTCATTAATAGACTTTTGGTTAAATGAATATCAATTTATACATATTTTAGATTATATTATTTAATCTTTATAATACATCATAATTTCAAGTAAATTAGGAATTAATTTAAGATTAATTTATACTTTATTTGATTGATTCTCATGTCATTATTAATATTTTTCAGTGTTCAACGTTTTTATTTTTCAATTCTGGGACTTTTTAAATTATAGGTTACCATTTAAAAAAAAAATGCATAAATTTTATATTTGTTAATATATAGTGTTGTTTCCAACATTAAAATTTTTTTAATTTAAAAAATAAAAAATATATATTTTAAATTCTCTTCTCGTCGGAAGCAATGTAAATCTGTCTACATTATATTCAGGTACATAAATGTATTTCATCCTTCTGAAGAAAGTCATTTTAGCGACTTAAATCAAATTTATTATGGAGCTACAAAATTGATTTTTTTGTTATATATATATATATACATATATGTATGTATATAGTTTGAAATTGGTTTAACACTATATCAAACACTATGAGTTGTTAATTTGAATATCCGATAATAATCTTAGCAATTTCTATTTTCATCTTTCGTTGCATTCATTTTTTATTTGTTTCTGATAATTTATTTATTCATTTATTTAAATTGTTTATGACAATTTTTTTTTCGTACACAGTTATATGGCTTCAAGTATTCTTATCTAACAAAACAAAATTGCACACATACATACATGTTCTGGAATTCTCATCTAATTCTTATAAAAAAAAACAATTATATATTTTAAGGAACTAATCCTATTTAACAACCGCAAAAACAGCAACAACAATATTCGACCGGCTAAAAAAAAAAAAAACAACGTAGATAATGTCTGGCGGAAAAAAAATTAGCACAGCATCAAAACAAAGGTAAACACCGCCCTCCTATCAATAAGAACGCTCGAAGGACACGAGAAAAATAATAGTAACGTCAGCGAATATTTTTAAGGTCTCCAATTAAATTGTCGAAATGTTTTGCATATGTTTGTATTTTCTCGATAACTTGTGTATAATATTTATATTATTGAAATAACGTAGAATTTAAGACTATTGTCCGAAAAGGAAATAGAAGCAGTAATGATTCAAAGATGTAGAGGGGGGGATGGTGGGAAAGTGAAGAATTAATTAAATATTTCGAGACGGAATAGTTTTAGATGTTAAGTGACTAACTTTGTCAATCATAATCCCTTATCTGTAACCGGGAGACACAAATTAAATTAAATTTCTAAAAGCGGAGCAAAATTCACAATAACTGTATGACACCTAAAACCTTATTGTTTAAAGAACAATATATAAGTAATATAGTAAAGTTCAAATAAAATGTCCACTCAGGAGAGCGACGATCCATTAAGACGACGACTAGAAGTCAACATAAAAAAAGATAAAATTATAGCGACCAGAAACAACACAAACTACACAAGGATTTACAGAATAACAATAAGAAGAAAATCGAAGGAAAAGCAATTGTATGGATATTTAAAGTGAAAAACAAGTGAAAGCTCACACGAGAAAACTTGGACATGACATTATTAAGATGGGCCAGAATATTGAGAAGAGTCCTGGACATTTTAATGGACTTGCTGTCCCTTAAACTACAGTGAGAAACCATCAGTTAATGCTGGCGTGAAAAACTCTCGAGAATAAAATAATGATGATTATAATTCGACCCGTTAAAAAAAAGACACCGCGGAAGATGGAGCAGCAGAAAAAGAAAGATAAACACCGTTCAACAATCAGTGATAACATTCGGAAGAGACAAAAAAAAAAGAAAAAAAAAAGACACGTCAATATATTTTTGCCTCTTGCTCCACAACCGAAATGTATTGCCTGTTTTTTATATTTCCAAGATGATTTCTGTATATTATTTGTGTCCGAATACATAGAAATAATGGTCGAAGAATAAGTAGAAGCCAGATTCAATAGAGGAAGTGTTAAGAGGAAGCGAAAGAGTGGTGAAAAGTAAATAATTAACGTAGGAAGAAGATAGGACATTCTTCTTTGTTAAGTGGTTTTGTTAGTCAAATTCACAATACTGCAATAACACCAAATAGCCCTAGGTTTAAAGTCCAAAGATCAGTTATTCAATAAAGTAAAAATAAACAAAGTCTACTCTGGACTTGAAATAAGTTAAGAGATAACAAATTTACAAAGGAGGGTTTTTTGTGACAAGCTTTCTCTGACTTTAAGGGTACTTGGTCTCATCTGTGACAAGCTTAAGAGTTTGGTCACATCCGTGACAGAAGCACAAATAAAAAACAATCTGAGGGTCTGGTAAAGCCACAAGATACTACACATGAAAAAATTACAAATTTAAACATAACTAAACCTAGGACCTAGACAACAGGTTTAGGTATCACGATGGCCAATATGTGGGACCTTGTCGGCTGTACATTTTTCATGTACAGAATCGACGAACGAAGCAACCACTCAAATCAGAGACACCAACGCAAAAATGGACGAGGAGAAACAACAAACTTCCACTTAACTGTCATTTTAGGAACAAACCGACACAAAGAGTGTAAAGAAAAAGAATACAAGAAATTTGGGAAGAATACGCTAGATTGACAAGTCAAAGACTCGCTGATCAAGCTAGGACTATAATAAAGAAAGGTTGGTTTTCTGACCTTAAATATTTGAAATACACTAACAAATAAATCAGAAATCAAGGCAACAAGACCCTAGTATAATAATCAAGATACTAAATTCTGTAAAAGAAGAACACTCTAACCGAATTGAAGCGTAAAGTAATGACAATCGAACAAAGACTAACACAAGAAGAAAAAAAAAGTATGTAGAGATTATAAGAAGAATTAAATCTCAAAAGAAGATTAGATTACCATTTTTCAGGAACCAAAACTGGAAAACAGTCAAGGAAGAAACTGGAAAAATAAACATAACACATATCTCAACGAACAACGTCGAATTAAACCAATTAATGTATGCAGGAACAAAATTAGTCGGTGTTAAAATCAGTGTTCCTTTAAAGTACACAAACAAAAACTTAAAATCTGGACAGGAAAATAGACTGGAAACACATATAAGAAATCTAAGACAATGACCAAAAATGCAAACAGAGAGGAAAATTGCTGGAATATGTTGCAACGAAAAGAGTAATTATCAATATTAAAACACAACTCTAGAAAATAAACAAGAGGGTACTGGCGAAAGAAAGAAGACTAAAAAGACACGGAGAAAGGATAAAACAATGCGAACAAAACAGGTCGTTCCAATGATACTGGTTTTAAAAAATTAACTTTCATCCACAACATTCTGGCTATCGAAATGAATAGATGGTTAGAAGAAACAGACATACTGGAGAGTGGAATTGACAACAGGAGGAAAAGGCTTAGCTGAGGTGAATTCAGATAGATTCCAGGCTGATGAGACCTTACGATTACTATTTGTAATATCGATGATGCCTCGCAGTCATTTACTAAGGGACTGCATCGGCGGATACAAACTAACAAAATCGCAAGAAACATTGACTACGTAATTTACATAGATGAAATCAAACTGTTTGCTAAGAAAAAGAATTGGAACCCCTTATACAAACAATGAAAATAGACAGTGAAGATATAGGGATGGAATTTGGCATAGGAAAATATGCCACGGTCATGATGAAAGTAGAAAACCAATAATGACGAAAGGAATCGAACTACTAAATAAAGTAAAAATAAGAACGCTAGAAGAAAAGGAAGCTTACAAGTACTTGCGAATATTAGAAGCAGACATAATCAAACAAAGAGATATAAAAGAAAAAAATTAAAAAAGAGTATCTCAGGAGAACGAGAACACTACTCGAATCCAATCTATGTAGCTTGATTCTCATCAAAAGGATAAACACTTGAGCAGTCCCCCTTGTCAGATATTCTGCATCATTCTGGAAATGTAAGAAGGAAGAACTTCAACACATGGGCCAGAAAGCAAGAAAACTAATGAAGATGCATAAGGCCTCACATCACAGAAATAATATAGCCTGACTGTACGTATAAAAAAAGAGGGTTGAAAAGTACTCGCCAACATTCAAGATAGTATCGATACGACGACTCAAAGACTATTTAAAAGGGAGCTAAAAGACTAATTATAGCGACCACAAATAACACAAGGATCAACCGAACAATAATAACAATAAAATAAAAAGGGAAAGAAAAACAACTGTATGAGTATTTCTAGCGACAAACACTCATACAAGAAAACTTTCACATGGCAAAGAAAGGGAAACCTAAAAGGGAAACTGAATATCCTCTAATAGCAGCCTAAAATAATGCAATTAGGACAAACTATGTTTTTAGCAAATATTGTAAGATATAACAAAATCGCAAAAGTAGGTTATGTGGTGATGGAGTCGAAAAGATCTATCGCATAGTAAACAGGCAATTAGCACAAAAAGAGTATAAGATTTGTGTTCACTCAAACTCCAGTGAAAAATCAACAGCTAACGTAAAAATCATCAGCGAGCGTTAAAAACTCTAAAAGAAGTAAAATATTAATAATAATAATAATAATAATAATAATCGGAAAAGCCCGTGACCCATTGAATACACCGACTTCATCACTGTAGAGGAACAAGACTCATCTAACGTGTGTCCTGCATATGACAATAAACAATCTGAAGTTGAGACTCCAGTAACGCAGGAGCTTTAGGGAATGCAGAGTAGTCATTCATTGCCATCGCTCCCAGGTCCACTCTGACCTGGAATGGTTGTTCTTGATGGAGTCCTATCTATGGGTCAAGTAGAACTGGTTGACATTTGTACTGTGTACTTTGACATTTAAGCAGAGTGCAGACAAATAATATGCTAAACTCAATTGCTTGAGATATAACTATTTGACATTTAACTATGTGCAAACAAATAACTGATCTTTTATTAAATTGTTGTTGAGCTAGAGCAATGGAAATGCTTGAAAGCATTAAAATAGTCATAAGGAAAGAAACAAAAATCAAGAAAGGAATACCTCAGAAGTAAATAAAACTTCTCGAAACTAAACTCTGCTGTAGAAATATCATCGAAGGTAAAAATACCAGGGTTGTTCACTTTGTTAGATATTCAAGCCTTTTCTGAAAATTAAAGAGGGAGGGACTTTTTCTGATGAACCAAAAAACAATGAAAATGCTAACTATGCACAAAGCCGTACACCATAGACTGCAGAAACCAAGAAAAGGAGAAATCTGAAGAAGAATTGTGCAAGAGGTTAAAATTTGTCCTCGTAATCAGATGATAAATGCTCAAAGCATAATTTGTTCTAGAAAATAAAATCCCTGGTGCTTTGAGATACTAACGGAACACCAGACCTAGTATTAATTAACAAGAAGAAAAGAAGTTGACATCTTGTGAATAATGCCGTTCCAGCGACACACAGAATGAAAATAAAAAAAAAAAGGTAAATGAATGCCAAAATATTTCTAATGAGCTGAAAATGAATGTTACTGTGATGTCAATAGTTATTGGAACTGGAAAACAGAATGTGAATCGAGACTATCCGCACCATAGCACTGTTAAGATCGGCAATAATACTTAGAAAAGTCTGAGAGAGGGACTTCTTGTCACTAAGAGTTCAGTTGAAACTAGTGTAAAAAAATTACAAAGAGTGAAAATAAGAATTATTTGTTTGCACCATGTTATATGTTAACAAGTATTCCTCAATATTGTTGATTACTTTCCCTCAATTACAAGTATTTTCATTCAAGACCTTTTAAAGAGATTTATTTGACCTATAGATGAGAATCAAACAGGAAGTATCACTGCATATCTGACAGGATCTTAAATTAATGGAAACGAAGAGATGGCTTCGTACTTACCACATCTCTAGAACTGGAACTTGCCATCCAGATGCAGTTTTGTGGCATACCGAGGACAACACTTTTAGAGTAAGAGGTAACTCGTGTATTGCATGCTCCATTGACAAGGTACACACATGCACACCCACACACGCGTATATATATATATATATATAATCATTAACATCAAGTCAAATTTTACTTGATATTAATAATGATATAATTGATTTGCATATATATATATATATATATATATATATATATACGTGGTGCATTCAATAATGCTCCAGACTTTTTTTACAGGCATTTAAAATTGTCGTACATTCTTGAAAATTTAGTATGTTATTGCTATACATCTTATGAGAGATGACTGAACATTTTTTCTGATTTCAAGTTCAAATGAACAGCTACAGAAGCAATTGGAATACACCCTACTAAGACCTGATTGTCACAGCTGGACGTGAGGAAAAACGATAAGCAATAAAATTCTGCTTCAAACTTGGAAAAATGCAACAGAAACGTAGGGAATGCTTCAGACTGCTTTTCGACCGTCTTGCATGAATCGAGCATCAGTTTTTGTGTGACATAAGAGATTCAAGGAAGGCAAGGAGTCTATGAGGGATGATGAGAGGTGTGGGAGGAGTAAGGAAGTCAATGCACCAGAGTTGATAGGCGAAAGGGTTAGGGTTAGGGTTACTATGTTGAGACTTTAAGGAAGTTCAGGAAGAGATTCCTAGGGAAGAGGCCACCACTCTTCAAATCGGGTCAGCGGTATTTCCACCAGGACAATGCATCAGTCCACAACTCTATCCTTGTCACAGACTATTTGACCAAGATGGGCATCAAGACAGTTCCTCAGCCTCCCTATAGTCCAGACCTTGCTCCCTGTGACTTTTGGTTATTCCCTAAGTTCAGAGGCTGTCGTTATAAGACAATTGAGGAGATGAAAGAGGCTATGACGAAGGTCATTGACACGCTCACCCAAGAGGAATTCCGAGGGGCCTTGAAGAAGTTGTTGGAACGGTACAACAAGTGCATTGCAGCCGGAGAAAATTACTTCGAAGAGGTCAAGAGTTTCATGTGTGTACTATCAAAAAAAGTGCCCATACGAAAAAAGTCTGAAAACCTTTTTAATTATCCTCGTATATATATATATATGTATATATATATGTATACTAATAGTTATGGATTGAACACTCTATTTGAATATATTCATATCATGTATTCTGTATGGATTGTTGATTTTAAGTCTATTCTTAGACTTAATTTATATACATGTATATATGTATAGTGATGTGGAAAGAGTTATATTCTTCCGAAATAGCAGATAGGTGAATTACATCATCTTTTTTAGGCTGACTTCTAGACGAAAGTGCTAAGCAGCCTTTGCAAAGCGGTAAGTGTCGAGCAAGACAGTTTCTGTATGGACAACCAAAACAGTACCATCACTATTATTGAATTCTTGATCACTTGCTCCAGGTTGTTCGTGTGGATCCGTAATTTTTCCAGATTCAAAAGACTTCGTGACAGTACTTGATATAGTCTCTGTCCTCATCATCAAATTCTTCCGTAGTCTCTTTGAGTGTCATGAGAAAATGGTGGAAACACAACCCTGGTTCCCTCCATAAGTGACCGGTAAGGGCTTTATGACCTCGCTTGCTTGTTCCCCAGTGACCTTATCAGCTACGAACATGCCTACAGTAATACATCTCATTCTTCATTTTCGTTCACGAAGACATGATATATATATATATATATATATATATATATATATATGTGTGTGTGTGTGTGTGTGTGTGTGTGTGTGTGTGTGTGTGTGTGTGATTCCAACTTAGAAAACTAGTACATAACAAGGTTTTTATTAGACTAATACACTTAAAATAGTCTGTGTGATGAAGCAAATTCCCGTTCAAAGCAAGTGCTGATTTTGTCTGCATCGGCATTGAAAACTTTAGAGATACCTGCAATTCTCACGTTAGAGTCCGATCTATGGTTGAAATAAATCTGTTTGAAAATTATTACTGTAAGTAATACTTAAAACGTCATGACGGTGAGGAGACACAGAATACTTCGACATTGTAGCAGGAGTACTACAAGGGGACACGCTGGCTCCGTATCTCTTTATCATTTGTCTAGACTACGTACTTAGAACATCGATTGACAAAATCAAAGAGAATGGCTTCGAACTGACGAAGAAAAGAAGCAGAAGATATCCCGCAACAACAATTACCGACGCCGACTACGCCGATGACATAGCGATACTGGCAAATACACCTGACCAAGCCGAAACACTTCTGCATAGCCTGGAACGAGCAGCAGCAAGCATAGGCCTCCATGTTAATGCACACAAAACGGAATATATGTGCTATAACCAAACGGGGGACATCTCCACTCTAGAAGGAACCCCTCTTAAACTAGTAGACAAATTCACGTACCTAGGAAGCAGCGTCGAATCAACCGAAAAGGACATCGAAACGAGGTTAACGAAAGCATGGACAGCTATCAATAGGCTATCGACTATATGGAAATCAGACCTAACCGATAAAATGAAACGCAGTTTCTTCCAGGCAGCGGTCACATCGATACTGCTATATGGATGCACTACATGGACGCTAACAAAACGGCTGGAGAAGAAACTAGACAGCAATTACACAAGAATGCTGCGTGCAATCCTGAACAAGTCCTGGCAGCAACACCCCACAAGACACCAACTGTACGGCCACCTGCCCCCTATCACGAAATCTATTCAAGTTAGGCGAACCAGACATGCAGGACATTGCTGGAGAAGCAGAGATGAACTCATAAGAGATGTACTCTTATGGATCCCCACACACGGCCGCGCAAAAGCAGGACGACCAGCACGAACGTACATTCAGCAGCTATGTGAGGATACAGGTTGTTGTCCTGAAGACCTGCCTAGGGCGATGAACGATAGGGAGGAGTGGCGAGAGAGGGTCAGGGATATCCGTGCTGCCAGCACGATATGATGATGATGATGATGATGATGATGATGATGATGTTGAGGGAAATATACTCGGCGTATCGAGTTTCAAACCTTTGACGGGGTTGATTGCACTGTACCAAGTGCCAATGTCTTTGAGAAAAGCCCAAATCAACCTAATCTTTCCCTAGCAATTGGTAAATAGTAGGGCAGACTCAATTCTTTATCCTTAGTAAGGCAAACATTTTAGAAGAAGCAAAACTCTGAATTCAAACTCCGCAAAAAATATTGACCTTAGGGAAGGGGTTAGGTAAATACGTGTTTGGGGGCTAAAGTTTAAATGATATAAATTAAACCAATTGGACCAACGAAATTGTCATTAATTCGTCTAGTCATTTAAACAGCAGTCAATAGACCAAGAATTGATCTCTTTATTGAATTTTTATAATGATCAATATATTATTATTATAACTATCATTTATCTGAACTCGTCTTTATTTTATGTTTGCATTTTAAATCAAAGTTTCTCTGTTTATAGCTTGATCCTATTTCGTTAATTTCTGATTATGAAAGCACCGAATCTACCATTTCTCCTTTATATTAGAATTGTTCAGTCTACAAAACCAATATTTTTGTCAAAGTAAAAACTAAATATATCTTCCCATTCTACATTATCATATGCATTTTTCCCTTTATGAAAAAAAGCGTCGAACCCAGACAAACAGATGACTTCTGAGAACGACAATAGAATTATTTGCGGCTATACCCGACAGATTAACGATGATTTATCTTGTCAGTGTAAGTATCAAAAAATAATCTTTTTATTTTCAGCTTTCCAGCGAAGCTTTGCTAATAACCAAACCAAAATATAAAGAATCCATTTTGGTTGTAAAAATATATTTTCCTTCTCTTGTAACCAATCGGAAGCGTGGTGTTCCCATGCGTAGTGGTTAATGTGGTACATTGCGATATCGTAGTATTTGAGTTCAAACTCCAGTTTTGCTATTGTGTTTACATTTAGACGAATATCCTTGGTATATGTAAGGGTTCTCTTATGCAACCAGATATGTGGTAAATAGTACCAATACCGCTCTTCTGTAAGAATGGGTTTGGAACTGAATAGCCCATAAAGGTTGATATGCCATTAAGAGAAAGTAAACGCTATATGCGTTGTAGGTAATACTAAGACAATAATTTAAAGTTTCCCTAGACAATCTGAATTAATACATATTTGGAATACTCACAAGACAAAATTATTTGCGGTTTGGTTTGGTTTAGTTTTATGGCATATCAATCATTGTAAGTTATTTAATGCCCAATCTATTTTTATACATATTAATTCTATTTCAAACAGTTCAGTCGAGAATAAATAGTTTTTCGTTTACACACAGTTAAATACAAAAACGGTTCTATTTCAAGTAATTCTGTTTAGCATAAGTACACAGTTTAGTTCTATTTGACCCATAGATAGGACCCAAGCAGGTGCTACCACACCAGGCCAGAGTCGCTCTCGGTGCGATGGCAACAAAAGAGTACTGCAAAAGCAAATAAAACCATTTGTTGCATGAAAAGTGGAACCACAGTTGGCCACAGTATCATATGGTTAAAGTAGTATCACTCATGTTGCAAGAACATCGATTATCAGGCAAGGCCAAGCAGACCAAAACTCGTGGAATGTGATGCTATGCTTAAGAAAATCATTGAAAATCTGGTAAGTAGTATTCGAAGAGTTTCAGGTGAACTTGGCATCACGCAGTACAATATGGTGAGTCGATTTCAAAACCTCTGCTGCCGAACAGTGTCACATGTTACCAAAATATTGCAAAACTCCTGACAGGTTTGAATTTTGGTGTTCTCAGAAGTCTCCTTCATTTTCATTCATCCCGGATCCACTTCAGAAGCGAAGTAGATAGATTCCTATCAAGTTCAGAGTGAACCTGAGAGTAATAGCAATAAAGAGGTACTCTATATTCCCCAGAGCTCAAGATCTGAAATCTCATCGCCAGATGTAGTTTAGTTTATACAGGACATCTCTTAATCTTCTGCCAGGACTAAAATCGACGGATTAAAGCAACACACTGTAGGTTGATATATCGCTGTAGCATATATAATTGAAAATCCCCATAGTTAAACTGGGGGGGTCTTCGTGGTGTAATGAGCTGGACTGCGGAATCTTAGTAAACGAGTTCGAACTCCAGTTGCGTTATTGCGTTAACTTTGGGACAAATACTCTATGGAAGGAATAGAACCCCCCTTATCCTCCCGTGGCCTATGGTTTAAATAGTATCACGATTGTTCTAGACAGATGGATCTGGCATTAAATAACCTTCAAAGATTGATATGCCATTAAATTAGATAAAACCTAGCCCAACCAAACCTAGAGTTAAACAGACTTTGTCATAGGGTAACCCAAGAAGATGTGGTGTGCCATAAAACAATGAGGCATCGACGCTAAGTCAGCATGTTCATGCATTTCGTATATCTAACATGTACCTATTATGATTGAGTTTTCTACTTGATATTCATGTGATCACAGATTTTTTTCTCTTTCTTGGATTAAATGTAAAGACATGAGAAAGGCTATTATTGGAGGACATGCATAAAACCGATAGATATCCGAATTATGATACACTATTAGTCCATTTCTTTCTGTTTTACATAATCTTCTGAAAGAAACTTGGTTTTTGGTTCGTTGGTTGTTTGGTTTTACGGCGTATCAACCCTTTTCGAGTCATTTAACGCCGAATCAAGTCATTTTGATAAAAGTTTGTATGATTGGTTTGGTTTTATGGCACATCAACCATTGTAGGTTACTTCATGCTAAATACATTTTTATACATAAAACATTACTATTTCAAATGGTTCACGTTAGAATAAGAATAGTTTTTTTTTGTTTACGCAGTTAAATGTCAAAACAGTTTAGTTCTATTTGGCTCATGGATAGGAACCGGTTAGGTGCTACCACTCCAGGCCAAAGTGGACCTGGGAGCGATAGCAATGAAAACGTACTCTTTATTCCCTAATAGATTGTTTAGTGTGATAGCTAGGATACTCCTTGGGAGAGGGTGTCTTACCCTTCTACGGAAATAAGTTTTGTTTCTTTCCTTGTGAATAGATCTAGCGTAAAAGAGGCAGTCCAATTGGATTTCAGAGTAGATGTAACTGTTTACAAACGATTCCAATTGGGCCATATGATTTCAATAATTAATTCTGTTAGAGGGCTTTTATAGTTTTATTGATGAAGCATTTCTCTAAATCTAAAAGTTCCTCATTATGTTTGATGTTAGCGTAGAGGGATCTAATATCCCTAATGACCATAATCGCATTTATGGTATCGTTTTAGGAAATCCATCAAGTCATGTACGTATGATTTTATTTCTTAACAAGATGAAATCTCCAAATTTAAAAGGTTTGAATTTATAACATTTAATTAAAGAAATTTCTGGTGGTGAAAGTTTGTTCTTTTTATGTATTTTAGAAAACTGATAGACGCTAGCAGATTTTGCATTGATGCCTATTTCAGATGTTTCTTTGTTGCTTGTATTTTTGCAACCATATCGTTTAATTAGTTTATAATGATGTTTTGAAGAGAAATGTCTTTATTATTTAGTTGGCTGTTGCTTCTTTGATATATATCATCGATATCCCAGATGACTGTTGCTCCCTCTTTATAAGCTTGTCTCATAACAATGTTATCCTAATTTAAAAATGTCATAACAACTTCACGTTTTTCATTTCGTCATAACGTTTTATGTCTTAAAATCTTTGTCTTTGATGGCCATTTTTGAATGTGTGGATGGTTCCATTTGTGTTATTGGGATTGAATGAGATGTTTCTTTGATTAATCCAAAATTGTTGGTTCGTGATAGAATAGTCCAAAACGGTCGATCTGCCACATTCTTCTGAAAAAAGATTTACATCATTTTGTATGGTACACAGCAGAAAAATGAGGCCTTTGTTCAATAGTTTGAATATATTTATATCAAATTTGCATTTAATTTTATTGATTACTCGTCAATATGATTTTTTTTAATTTAAGTAATTCGAAGTAGCGTTGTAAAATTTTGAAAGCTTATATTGCTAGAATATCTGGTATTAACCCTTTCAAGTTCTTTTGCTGAGCTATTTCCTCGTTTTTGAATTGTCGTTCGTACTAATTTGGATTTAAGTGTTTTTATTAGGTTTTGTGCTTAATCAAGTGTCCGTTTTTAGATGGTCAACAAATTTGGATTTGCTGTTTAAATCCGTGTTGTAGTAGGGTTCTTTTATTGATATTGTTAATCTGAGAATGTCCGTATAAGTGTATGGTTTGATTTGAGCTATTGTCCTCTTTTGTGTCGTTGCTTCCATTACTGGACCATTTGAAGGGGTTTAATGTTTTGGATCTTTTATACAGCTTTTTTGGAGTGGGGGTTGATTCAGGGCTATTTGGTTACATTGTTTGGTTACATTATTCAGAAAATCTATCTTACGAGGGAAAAATAAAAACAAAAATGACAAACTAACTGATACGCGATTTTTGAAGTCATACAAAGTGGAATGAAAGCAGTCTACTCACGAGGATTGAATAAAGATTTCAGTTTGAAATTCCATGAAGATTATTGTCTACGATAAAAGACTCTAGAAGAAGGCCATAGGGTACAGTGGCCAAAATGGTGTTAATAGAATTACTAGCATAAATACATTAGTCCGAGATGTAAATGATATTAATAATTATAACTCTTCGAGGAAGACAATTACATAAATACTTCCTGTATTTGGTTGCTGTGTACCTGCATAATAGTTTTTACGTTGAGAAGACTAGTTGTTGATAACAGTAAAAGCTATAAAGTTCTACTAGTGTGAAAACTTTAAAATTTTAAGAAATACCACTACTACTATTACTACTTCTTCTACTTCTTCTTCTTCATGGGACTTTAACATACAAACGGATCACCTAATCCCGGTCAGAAGACCAGATCTTATAATAATCAACAAAAAAAAAAAAAAAGAGGATTTGCAAAATTGTCGACTTTGCTGACCCAGCGGACCACAGAATAAATCTGAAGGAATGCGAAAAGAAGGATAAGTACCTCGACCTTGCTAGAGAATTGAAAAAGCTGTGGAACATGAAAGTGGCGATTGTACCAATTGTGATTGGTGCTTTTGGCACAATAACTAAAGGATTATTAAAAGGCCTGGAGGAAATGAAAGTTGGCAGACGGGTGGAGACTATCCAAATGATAGCATTGCTGAGAACGGCCAGAATCCGGAGAAGAGCCCAGGAGACTTGAGGATACTCAAACGCTAGTGAAAAACCATCAGCTAACACTGATGTGAAAAACTCTAAAGTATTAGAAATTACCAGCAATAATAATAATAATAATAATAATAATAATAATAATAATAATAATAATATGGCTAACTTGAATTAAATGAAATGAACAGGTCTGACTTGGTTGTAAAAGTGAGACACTGGGATTTGTGAAAGAAAATGAAATTTAACGATACTAACACATCTATTTATATTAAATTAGTTTCTGAGTTTAGATTTTGTCGTTAAAAATGAAAGTCCATTTATTACCTGGTAAGTTCCCGATGTGTAATGTCGAAATTGGTAGACTGCGGCTAAGAAGTAAGCGAGTTTGCATTTACTTTCGAACTAATAACCTGGGGAAAAGTGTGAACTTTGTAATTCTATCAGCTGTGAGTAAACTGATATCACTGTTGTGCTTCTACCAGGATGGATGAGGCATTAAATTGCCTAGGAAGGTTAATGTGCCGTTAAACAAAGAAACCAGTTAAACCAAAGCATTTCCAGGGCCTTTATTTAATTAAAAAAAACTGGACCTAGTTTTAATTAACAAGAAAAGAATTTGTCATCTAGTGAACTTTGCAATAACAGCGGACAGCAGAGGGAAAAGTGAAGAAAGTCGAAAAGCTTGACAAATACCAAGACCTTTCCAGAGATCTGTCAAAAAGATGTGGAACATAAAGGTGGCCTTGACACCAAATGTATTTGGAGTGCTTGGAATAGTCCCCAAGAAGCTAGAAAAGATATAGGATAAACGAGAGATGAGAGAAAAAATTGAAACCACCCAGACAACAGCACAACAAAAATTAGCTATGATACTTAGAAAAGTTCTGGAGACTTGTTGTCACTCAGACTTCTATGAAAAACACCGAAATAGAACACAATGTTGAAAAATTGCAGGGAAAAAAAGGATAATAGAAAAACCGAAGCATTTTACGAATGATGCAACTATCACTACATTACCTTCTTGTTTGCATAAAATACTTTTTTGACTGTTTTGATTTATAAATAACGTATACTACTTTTTTTCCATCGTTATTATTTAGAATATATGAACATTTCTTCACCCGATATTTATTATATATATATATATATATATATATATATATATATATATATATATATTCATCTTTCCTCTTTTTTGTTTCTGAAACGTATATTGTCATAAGCTCTCTGGTAATATTAACTCGACACACGACAAGAAAAGAGAGAATTCGAATTCTTCTATTACTCGAAAGAACTGCTTACATCCACTCTCAAATATGCTTTGTTGAAGTCATCTGCTTATATATTTCCTATCATTATATGAATGACTTTCTTGTTTTTTTCTTCTTTATTATTCTGTCTGTTTCATTCTCTAGTCATTTTATTACATGATTTACACATTCACCACTTGGTTCTTTGGAAAACAGAAGAGAAATGTACAAACATAATCCTCCCTCTACCCACCAAAAATACACAAATGAAAAAAACCCCAAAATAAAAATGAAAACAAATAATAAAAAAAATACTGTGTTTGTTCTGCGTTCAATATTTGTTTTCATCGGTTAGATAGGAATCGACACGACAGGTTATTCAGCCGGACACATGCACAGCCAATAACAATACTTCAGAGAAGTTTTATAATGATTTCTGAAAACTATTATCGTTTGTGATCAAGCAAGAACATCGATCAGCAAAGTTTTAGCAATAATATGTTCGAAGGCCGACAACACCGCTTTATACATTCGGGGATTGGGGTAAGTTCTGTATGCTGAGGTAAAGAGATATTTTATATTCACGGCATATCAAATTAACCATCATATATACAGAAATATAGAAACATATATACATGTCTGCACACACACACACACACACATACACACACACACACACACACACACACACACACACACACACACACACACATATATATATATATATATATATATATATATATGTGTGTGCATGGATACAGATGCACTCATACGTACATATATATATATATATATATATATATATATATATATATATATATATATATATATCTTCATAGGAGTATTCATCTTTTATGATCTTAATTTTTACAAAGGTAATATCTATCTATCTATCTATCTATCTATCTATCCTATTAGATAAAGAAACCAACGCAACGAATTTTATATTTATCCAAGGATTATATATCTATAGATATGTGTGTATGCATGTGGGTGCGTGTTTGTGCTTATGCGCATGAATATTCAACTGACAACGTGTGCAAACTAATGTTTAGTATAATTTAATCGCACTTCATTTTTACATACAGCGAGACAGTATTAAATAAATACAACACACACACACACACACACACACACACACACACACACACACATATATATATATTACCTCCCCGAAAGTCATGAAATTATCATACTTGTATTTTTTATTTAACAGTAAATAAACTAATGACATATAAGACGTAAAACATCTTTATTTGATTTAAAAACATTCTGGCTTTATGAAAAAGACCTTAAAAACCCGATTAAATTATTTAAATTGATGCTATTTTTTTTCAAAACATTCAGTGGTGTTGTGCATATAAGTGCGACATCATTTTAGTTCATGAAGAAGTAGCCTGTGGATTGCTTGTGAGTAATGGATCTTTTCTCTTATGAGTGCAATTAAAATCTTTCACATCATAGTTAAATACATTTCTGGTCTGTAGATGATTGAAAAAGTTATTTTGTCGGCGTCATTTTTGCTAAGAGTAGTTTTTCCCTTGTCATCCATTTGGGTATTCTTGCTTCTTGTTGGCTGTTACTTAGTTGCCGAGATAATCTGCCGGGGATGGATTTGATCTTTTTAAATCAGAATCCATGTATCCCATAATAGCCTAGTGTTTTGCAATTTGTTACTTCTTTCTGTATTTTTCTTAGCGACTCCAGGTATATTTAAGCCTTTGGGCATTCTCCAACTCTTTGCAATTTATTTTAAGAGTTATTTCTTCATTCAGCCTTTCTTTGGCGTTATTTCTATTCCCATAGTTTACTTGAGAAGTGATCTGTTTCATTTGAATCCTTTTCCTATAGTTTTCTCCACCAACTGGTTAAAGTTTTCTTTCGTAATTTCGAATGTTCTGTTTGATTCAATAAAACAGCGAAATGAAACACTTCCCTCGAGAAAAAGCAACGTACTCCACAAAAAGAGGTCCATTTTGGAGAAGCCCTAGAATATTCAGCTTGAAGCCAGCGAACTGCAAATGAAAAATGAAGATTTTTTATTTACTTATTTATATAAGGTTTATTCTGTATATTTTTATTTTATGTTGAGTAAATTTTTCCGAATTAGTGGGTGGTAATAGTATCTTTGAGATAATTCACTCGCAGGAGATTTTCTTATCTTCCCTGCTATCTGTATCAATCTAAAATGAATTCTCTGCGGTTACTCACTTGTCACTTTTGGCCGAAATCAAATGTTAAAATATAACTATGTAAGAGAAATATCGACCAAATGTAACTTAAGCAGTGTGTGTGTGTGTGTGAGAGAGAGAGAGAGAGAAAGAGAGAGGGAGAGAGAGAGAGAGAGGGGGTATTTGTTTACTAATACCTAAACAATCAAGTTATCATTATTTCGTGAGTTTTTACACCAACTCTAGCTGATGTTTTGTTACTGGATTCAGAGTGAGAAAGTCTCCTTAGGTCTTCAGGTTTCTACTTATCCTAGCCAATCTTAGAGGTGTTGAAGTTTTAATGTTTCTGATTCTTCATGTAATCTACCGTTCTTCGAATTGTTTTCATGGTTTTGGGGACTATTCTATTTTGTAACGCAGTAGTGAGAATGCTTTTTTTAGAATAGTGAAAACAAGTATCCTCAGCTGCTTAAGATTCTTCAAAATATTATTGCTGGTCAAAGAATGATGCGGTCTGAATGATCTCAGTTCAACCTTTGACCTCCAGTTCCTTCTGTTTATTCCCCATGTTCTTTGAGACTGTTCCAATTGCTCCAAGTATCATTTTTACCATATTCCATCACTTCTTTAGTTCTCTGGCAATGTGTTGTAATTATTATTTTGCTTCTTGTGAGCTTTTTCCATAATCGTGACGAGATGGTTTTCAAGTGGAGTTTAATTGACAGGAAATCACCTCAGATCCCTATGATTCTTCTCTGTATTTTAGCCGATCTCAATAATGCTATAGTTTGGATAGTCTTTATTCATCCTCCGATTTCCAACAATTCCAGCCTCCTTTCCTAGCCTTCGTATCCCGTTCTAAACGCATCATTTACTATTGGTATCCCCGTTACTTTCATATTCCACATCCTTTTTAGTTCTCTGGTGAGGGCCAAGCATTTGTTTATCCCTTCACTTTAAGATGGAATGGCAAATTTCCACTATACGGTAAATCCTCCTTTTTTTGTTAATTATCTCGGTTTTGTCTTCTGGCCGGGATTTGGGGACATGTTTGTTTCTCAAAATCCCATAGAATTAATTCTATGCACCTCATTCTCCAGTGTGGTTTGTGCATAAACTATCTGATTGTATTGTCAAATTTCAATTTCTTGCACAATTCCCAGTAAATTTCCTTCTCTACTATGTTGCGTTTGGTTTTGTACTCTTTTTTTCGCGAGCTTTATGCATTCGCTTATTATGTCATGAATCTTTTCGTCTTTATCATCACGTAACGTACACTTGCTATTGTGTTGTGTATTATCGATTTTCGTTTTAACACAATTGGTCTTTAGGCGTTGTCTTGTGCTGATATTAGAAGAAATTCAGTTTCTCTTTTAACGTTTCCCTTCCGTTGTCATGTCCATGTCTTGTCATGTGAGATTTCGTTAGTTTGTCGTTTGAAATATGCAGTTGTTTTTCTTCCTATTTTGATTCCCTACCTATGGTTCTGTTGATCTTTATGTTCTCTGTGTTGATTCTGGTTGCTATAATAAGTCTTTTTTCTCTTTTATTTAGTCTTCGAAGTTTTGTATTGATGTACCCACGTTATCCTCAATGTTGGCGAGTCCTCTTCCTTCTTTTTTTCTCGCCACATTGAGCATGTCTATGTCATTTCTCACCTAGAAGGCCTTATGCATAGTCATAAACTTTCTTTTCCTTTATCTATTTGTCAGAGTTCTTGTCCATTGTAAGAATTGTCCTGAATATTTTACCAAAGAGAAAGCCCGGGTTTTATCCCTTTGATGAGATTTCTGCGCGAGAGCTTGGTTTTTTTTAGACATTTTTTCAGTCGTCTGAAGTATTCTATTCTTGTATTTTACTTTCATTTCCTCTTGTTTGATGGTGTCCGCTTCCATTATTCTCAAGTACTTGTAATTTTCTTTCTCTTCAAGCGTCCCGGATAATTCGGTAGTTCTGTTTGTCTTTTGAAGTTTTCATTATTAGCATGGTACAGCTTTCTATGCCAAATTCCTTTCCTAGATCCAGACTATATAATTTTATTCTTTTTTTTTTATCAGAATATACGATTCTTTTTCAATTTTTGCAAACAGCTTGATGCTACCGATATACATAAGTTGATTAATCTTTTTTTGAGATTTAGTAAATGTGTAGCCCCCAGTGCATTTCCTAAGTATGTGACTGAGTGGCATCAATGCTATTAAAAACAGTAACGGTGAAAGCGCATCTCTCTGGAAGATATCTCTCTGGATTGTTTCCTCTGCTAAAGTATTTCCTCCTCAATTCTATTTTTCAGTTTTTCATGGGTTCTGTGACGCAGTTCATAATTTTGTCAGATATCTTGTACATTTTAAGACTCTCTTCTATCCAGTATTTCAAGACCATATCATTGGCTTATTTGTAGTCAATAGAAGCCATGGCTGAATTTTTTCACCTTGATTTATTCTCCTAAGTGATGTGCTGATCAGTGCTGATCTATTCTTCTTGTTCACTTATAGCATCCTTTCAGTTCTTTGGGAAACAGTCCACGGCTTGCTAGTGAGAATATATATCCACTCTTATCTGTGTTGTTATGGTTTTTCTACATCATAGGTATACACGTTATCAGTCTACAGTAGCTTAGATGATTCATTTTAGAGGAATCTTTCTGTAAGGGTAGTCTTCATCTTCGACATCAATTCGGGTATAATTGTTTCATCTCGGCATCTGCACATTTATTATTACTACTTTTGCTATTGCTACTCATTTCAGAGTTTTTCACACCAGCGTTACCTAATGGTCTTCCCCTGGAGTTTGAGTGACTGCAAATTTCCTCACGTCTTCAGGACTATTCTCAGTATTATAGCCGATCTTAATAATGCTGTAATTTGGATGGTCTTCACTCTTCCTCCAGAATCTCTATCAAACCTCTTGTGACTGTTCCGAGTGCACCAATTACAATTGGTATCATGGTCACTTTCATGTACCATTATTATTATTATTATTATTATTATTATTATTATTTCCCCTTTGTGACTTTCTCTAGTCATTTTAGATCTCTCGCTGGCGTTTGAGTGGCATAATTCTCATCCAGTCTCCGGGATTCATGTGAGTATTTTTGTCCATCTCAATAATGCTCTGGTCTGTACGATCTTGATTCTTCCTCTGATTTTTAATTCCTTCGGCCTTTTTTCCAAATCTTTGGGAACCGGTTCAAGAGCACCCATTTCAATTGGTAACACTGTCACCCTCATGATCTGCAACTATTTCAGCTCTCTGTCGCGATGCAAATATTGATTATTTAACTCCTTGCTGGTTTTTCTCAGCAGCTTTAGTTCTTGGGCTTTCACTCTTCTCACTATTCTGGTCAATCAAAATGCTCGAGTTTGGGTGGTCTCGATTTTTTCGATCTCCTTTCCAGTCCTTTGTGGAGCGTTCCTAGCACACCGACTATAATTGCTTTCACAATCACCCACATATTCAGCAATCATTTTTGTTTTCTTTTTATTCTTTAGCAATGGCTTAGAATTTCTTTCATTTCCACGCAGTGGTCTGCTGGAACGGCAAAATCTACAAAGAAGCATGTTCTCTATCCTTTTTCTTTTTGGTGATTAAGTACGATGACTGATTTTCTGGTCGGGATTACGTGATTTTTTGTATTTCAAAATCCCAGTAAAAATGTCTGTCTCTTTTTCTTGGACGGATTCTGTTCTGTACATTTGGCGGAATTGTCGTAATTCAATCTTCTGCACAGTTATCAGTGGTTAACTTTCCCCACCCAGTTGGGTCTAGTTTTGTACTCCCCCACAGTCAGTGTGCTCCATTTTTTTTATTATATTTAATTGTTTAATCTCTTTTTCCGCTTAACCTACTCTTGCTGTTCGGTTGTGAAGAGCGATTTTCGCCAAAACATAATTGGTCTTAATGGCGTCGTTGAGTAAAACTCCTTGAAGAACTTAAGTTTCTCTCTTGAGATTTCTTTACCGACGGTTCACGAGCATTTTTCCTCCTTTTCTTGATATATACAATATGTCTCTCATAAAACTTTTTGTCTTTTGGTTTACATTTCTGACTTCTGCTATTGTCAATTTTAAGAATGGGCTCGGGTATTTTACAAGAGTGTTTATCCCTTTAATGAGATTTCTGCTCCACCGTTTGATTTTGAGAAGCTTTCTCATTCTTCTGAGGCAGTCTTTCCTTATTTATCCCTTCATCTCTGCTTGTTTGATGATGTTCGCTTCCAATATTTCTCAGTACTTCTGTATTGTCATTAGCTTTCTTGTCCTCTGGTCCATTAGTTCTTTCTTTATGCACTTCAAGAATGATCCCGAGTATCCTCACGTAGGGTCAGCCGAGGTGTTTATCCTTTTGATGAGATTCCTGCTGCAGATTGTGGTTTCGAGAACAATTCTTATTCGTCTGAGATAATATGTCGTTGTTATTGTTATTATTAATTTATTTATTCATGAATATTTCTGTAGATAATAATTTTTGGTTTCTCTTTCTTTGTTTAATGAGAAATTAACCTGATGATGATTTAGTGAGTCGTAATAATATCTTTTCAATAATTCACTTGCTGAAGAAAGCGTATGTTCTTTCCCACCATTTGACTCAATCTAAATTGAATAATTTAATTCTTAGCGGCAACTCCCTTGTCACTTTCAGGCGAAATCTTTATCCTTAATAGTTCTTGCTCATTAACCGATGCAATTTCAACGGGTTCAGCGGGTATACAGCGTTTCACAATCATGGTATGACACGACTAGAGTTCAGCACTCATAGTAGTAGTAGTAACAATACACCCCGCTGTCTTTTGATCGATATTAATCAAACACGAGACAATCTTCCTAATTCCAACTTATTTGTGGCTATCAAAGGAATAGGATTCTTTCATTTAAAGCCATTAAACAATATTAACGTCTTCTCTGAATTTCCTTACACTCTTGGAAAATTGATCTCTATTATACGCATTCATCAAACACTTATTTTGAAAATACAACCACCTCTTAACGCCGTAGGTTAACCTTCCAATTGTATTGTAAAAGTGCCGTACATATTAATGAACATAGACTGCGAGGCTTTGATATTTGCAAGAGAATACACTGAAATCCTCGCAAACAATGTACGAATAACCTAAGTATATAACTGCAAAATTCTTATTACCAATATAACATGCTTTCATAATTTTCTATTTAACAATGCTATTTCTGTAGATGTTATCTAAAAATTTATTGGCATTTTAAGGTATTCGTTCGCTGAAAATACAATTGCAACTACATACTGTTGATTGTCTTGCCAATTATTGGCTCAAAATGTCATCAGTGCTAATATTGATAAGTTTAAATAGTCTAAAACTGATATTTTGCCTGAAATACAAATACTTGAAATTAGCTGAAAAAGAAGGAAAATAAAAAGGACATTGGAGAAGTTGGATTTTAAATGACTTTAAGACAACCAAATCTAATATGACTAACAGTCACCAAGGGCAATTGGCTATATTTCAACAATATGCAAACTTATATATATATATATATATATATATATATATATATATATATATATATATATATATATATACATGCTCGGTTACCGATATTAAACAATAAATATGACAAATTATTATATATATATAAGATATTAAAATAACAAGGTCCACAAAAAGATTTGTATTTTTTTTAGGATTTTTTTATTTATTGCGTTCTTACTTACGTGTATGTTTCCACCTTGTGGCTTTCTCCAGAGAGCATATATGGCACAAGGCCTTGTTATGTGGGTACTCAATGAGACTTGAATTCGATCGTGTTTGCAGTTTGAATAGTTTTCAGTTGGTTATGAGTTTATATGGAGGTCACTCCTCTCTTTTTCTTTGAGTGTGTTTACCGTAGCCTGCTTTACTCCACATTGGTCTTTGATATTTGATATGTTTTTGTCGTTTTGTACTTGTGCGTGTTGGAGGGGTTTCGGTTTTGACTTACACTTTTTTTTTCTGTGTGTGTCTGAGTGTGTGTCTAGATATTTTTTTTTATTTGCGTGTGTGTAGTTCTGTGGTTTGAAATTTGCTGGTGATCATTTTTACTAATAATGTTTTGTGTGTATATATATACATATCTATGTATGTTTGCGTCCATTTGTGTGTGTGTATGATTCATATTCTATTCAACTTTGGTTTAGATTTATCAATATTTAGTGTGACGTTGAATTTTACTAAGACCTTAGGAGACTGATGTCCTCATTTAAAATGGTTGTCGCGTAGAATCCAATCGCCAACAAACAAATATTTATGATGCTGGTTCGTGTTCAGCCAAGAAAAGGGGTGTACACTGGTCCCCGACGTCGGTAATGGAGTTGCCGATACGTTCTGATATACGCCATCAAGTTCGTTTTTCTCCGACTCCTTCATATAATTAGGAGAAATAAACTTATAGGTTAGTTTACATAACTGTAGATAGAGCCCTAAATCCTCTCAACTATTGCTTCGGGAGGGACGAGAAATGTTTAGCAAGGGTTAATGAAAGCAGAATAAGGCCGAAATATGAATTCACATGCAAAAGTCAATTTAAGCAAGAAAGAGAACGCAATCAAAACATTTCAACACGTGACTGCATTTAAAAGATAATAAAAACTTTAACCTGCGACGATCAAAAAACAGTGAGGAAATTCAAGAAACTGTTTTTTTTCTTTTCTTTTATAAACACCGGAAATATTTCGTCAAAATAAAAAAAAAACATTAAATAAAAATGTCTTTCAATAGTCCTTTCCTTTTTTCTCTTTTTCTCTCTTTTTTTTTTCTTTTCTTCACACTTTGACAAAGTATCTAATACGCCGTACCGGAGCGTGCAAAAAATGTAAACATAACATTATGAAAAATTGTGAAATTAAACATTCTCAGTTTTCTTAACATTTTTTTTAAATATGAGAATGAGCATAGACAACCTTGTTTTTTTTTTTTAAAGCCTTTCAAAAATCTTTTGAATCTACACTGCTTTTTGATTTTTAAGATTTGGAAAAAGAAAACGGTTTTCTTTTGTTTAAGACAAAACATAAATTGAGCTGTATTTATCTCGGACGGATTTCAGATCCCAGACATTAAGTGGTTACGGGTTATTTTTTTTTTTCTCCCGGGGTTCATGGACACAGCGACTTACTTCAATGCTGGTTCACTCAAAACTGAATATTCTATTTCAAATTTCTCTAACGCGTGCCGGTTTCTTGACGTGAAGATTCTACCGACTAATCAGAATCATCTTTTCTTTTTCCACCACTCAGCCGAATCACGCCACCCGACTGACCTTGACCTCCGTCGTCCGCCTCTTCAACAGGCTACAGAGTGCAAGGATATATAGTTGGTTTACCATTTCCTCCCCCCTACCACTTTAACGGTCGGTCTCTGCCTTCCCATCACAACAAGCTTCCCTATCGCTGTTGATTTAAAGCGGGAGGGGCAGGGGTGTTGATCTCCACTTCACCCTTTCTATATCCTACTTCGTCAAAGTAGTCGGTAGTTTTAGTATATTGGCATTATTAAAAAAAATAAACTTGACTACATTCGTATAGGTGTTTCAATATATTTATTTCTTTATTTTCTCTCATTTTGATATTGCTCTTGTAAAGTGATATTCTTGTATCGAGGGCCTGTGTTGATTCTATGTGTATTTCCTTGCACTTGCTAAATTTGATTTTGTAGACTAGGTTTTTTTGTTGCTGCTTAAGTCTTTATTTATTTTGAATTTTGTTTTTGGTTTTTAAAGGTATAGGATTTTCCTTCCATAGTTATATCATATATTTTACATTGTTTATTATTGCATTTGGTAACCCCTTGTGTTGTGTTTTCTCCGAATGTACAAGAGGTGAGTATTCTTTTCAGATTTTTGGGGTTGTCTCTGGCTTTTAATGATTTTTGCTGTGTCCAGTATTTCTCTGATTTTGTCATCGTTTTTAAATTTTGCTAGATTTTTTTTATTATCATTTCAGTTAATAGTTGTGGGTTTGTTTTGTTGTAGGTTTCTACGAATGCAAGGGTTTTTTTGTTATTGTGCTTTTTCGTGTTCCGTAATTCTCTTTGTCGTATTTTTCTTTATTCATTGGTGTTGTTGGGAAACCTCTCTGGTGCAAGGTTGTGTGTAGTTCTTTAAGGTGTTTTTTTAGGTTTTTATCCGTAATTATTGTGTATATAATACGAGTGTAAGGGATGGACTTTTTTTTACAGTTTTTTGGGGTGTGACTTTCAAAGTGGAGGTATTGTGGGATGTCTATGGGTTTGTGGTATTTGGCCATTTTCTTTTTTTATAGGGATATTTAAAAATGGTTGTCGAACTGGATAGATTGCGCAAATACATACACGAATGGACATTTGTTTTTTCGCTCAAAACTAAATGAAATTGGGAGACGGACATTATGAAAACCTTGTGCCCCATCTATGCCCGTTGTCTCTCCACCTTGGGCTCCTGACAAAAAATATAAAATGTAAGGTTGTTAATCATGGACAATAGCAATGAAGAACTCTTTTGACAGTTTTTCACACCACTGGAGTTTGAGAGACAGCAAATCTCCCCAAATCATATAGACTCTTCTTGAGGAGACTTACTGTCTCTCAAACTCTAATGGAAAACTATCAGCTATCACTGGTTTGAAAAAACTCTCAAAACAGAATATAATAACAATGAAACGCAGCTCGAAACCGTTTTAAAAATAAGATTTACAACCGAATTATAGGAATGGAATTCTTGATTGGAAATTGTAACACGCTTATGATACAAAAAAATTAAATAACAGAAAAGTGTTGCAATATAGGGAATAGAACTACTCCTTAAAACATTAATACATTGCTCGGGTCTTATTAGGTGATGATCCATCTCGGAAATTAACATCGAAATTAGATTCATTTCATTTTTTAAAAATGTATTTCTCGGCTTGAACCCTGAATTGTACTCACAAAAATAAATTCATCGAGTCAAGTCTTACCCTGTTGAAGACTATTTTCTCTTATTGAGAGCCAAATCGTAATATTTAAAAGTACATTATATTTACAGTCTCTGTCGAAACTAAAAATCACCTGCAGATACACTATACCAGCTCGCTCTTCAGAATCTGCGGAGATGCCTTTTGGCAGATTAACGACGTCAACCCGTAAAATTTAAGTTAATGGACAAATTTTTCGTGATGCTTTTACTGATGCGAAAGCTGTACAAGCGTGTCATGAGAGCGCAATGTTTCCTCATTGAGGTACGTTCTTTTCTTCAGGGCACACGGGTATCTGATGTGAAGAGATTTGCGCATGAATCAAATGGAAAAATGGTTAGTTCACTTTGGGAACATTAATATTACTTTCTATTGTAGGTCTTTCGAGTGTTAGTGGTGATGGTGAATTCCTTTTAATCCCGGGTCTTATAAATATTCAATTTGGCTTTTAAATGTATCTTTTCTGGCGCAGGCCATCTTTGTATCTAAGTCATTTTTCTTTTCTTTTCTTCTCTAACAAATCTCATATTCCTTTCGTAGTTGTTGATCTTAGCTTTCCTTCTTAATCCATAGGTTATTATTAATCTCGTATACATCTCTAATTGATACAATGTTTTGTTTTTCTTTGTTGCGGGCAATGAAGTTAAAACGCTAAGCGTTTCAACTTCATTGCCCGAACGTAAAGATATTTATTTCTTATCTACAATACGATTTATATTTTTTCTAAAAATAAATTATCACGACTCTTTCATTTACGGAATTTTCTTTCATTGAGTCTCTCTCTATCCTTCCTTATTTGTTTCCTTAATTTCTTTCTTTTTTATTACTCTAACCTCATCTCTCATTTTGCTTTATTCCCATCTCTCATTCTTTAACTACTCTTTCCTCCTATTACTTAATCTTTCTTGTTATCTTTTGTTCTTTCTTTCAAAATCTTGTCTTTTTCATACAAGAATTTCTTTTTTTCTTTTTGATAGTCAGTTATTTCCTTCTCCCCATATCCAACCTTTCTTTTTTGAAAAAAACATTTTTTTTTGTTTTCACTGACTCTATCTTCCTCTTTTAATACTACTTCTTCCATTTTTTTTTTTTTTTTTGCTTTTTCTAATGTCATTTTCTTTCTTTGCTCTTTTTTCCCCTTAATTTACAATATTTTTTCTGTGTTTTTTTTTGTTACTTATTACGGCAGATTTTAGCACACAGTCAAATGTTTTCAAGTATTCCTATATAATCGTCAAAATTTAACATCAGTCATTTGTTTGCACAGTGTTCTTTCTATTTGATCTATAGTTATGATCCTATCAGGTGCAATCACTCTGGGTCAGAGTGAACCTGAAAACCACAGCAATGAAAGGGTACATCACATTGCCCAAATTGCCATCAAATTGTTTAATGTTATATCAAAGACACTCGTTGGGTGCGGTCTTACGCCTCTACAGAGACGGTGTTGGTGTATTCTGCAGCCCCAGCAGACTAGGCTGGACTTGGAAGAGTTTGTCAGTCTGCCTTCTCAAGACGAGCCGTTCAGTTTGTGGGATCTTAAAATATGATAACTTCATCCCGTGCACAAGAGTTGAACCCCCTCAAAAAGTGCTACCAGGTAATGGCTGTAAACTGCATCTCATAGTGAAGCTGTTGTTATAGAGATCTGAGGAATTTGTTTCACCGAATAATCGCTATTATTACAAGGTCTAATCTGACCCAGAGAAGTAGTACTAATTTAGTCCCATCTATGGGACAAGTAGATCGGTTTAAAATTGTTCTTATTCGATCAGAATACTTGATGCCATATAACTGTAAATTATTTTTTTAAGAATTGTTATTTAAAGTTATAATTGTTTTCTTAGGATTATTATTTGTTACTTGAAACCAAATAAACGTGTGGGAAAAACATCTCTGAATAAAAAAAAAAATCTTGAAATCTTATTGTCGGTATTAGTTAGGAATAATTAAAACCATACATCAAGGAGCAAACTATTTGCCTTTTATAGGGATTCTTGATATCATATAAATATGTGCAAAAACATCTTAACAAATATAGCCCAGTCCGTAGGGGTTGTTGAATACGTCGACTGCATCTCTATCGAGGGGTAAAACTACCCACCGACGAGTGTCACTAATATGACTGGAAACTATTTGATGGTGAGGCTCCAATCCTGGAGCTTTGGAGATGGTAGAATATCCTATTAATTGCTATTACTTTCAGGTCCATCCTGACCCGGATTGGTAGTACCTGTTAGGGTCTCATCTATGGATCAAATAGAACTACTGTACCTGGTATGCCAGTAAACTGCATCTGATGGTAGAACTTTGTTCCAGAGCTTTAGGGAATGTGGAATACCTCTAAGTACATTACTCCCAGGTCCACATTGACCCAGATTTATTGTAATTGATAGGGTCCCATCTATGAGTCAAATAGAACTATTAAACTATGTGTAAACAAGTGATGTTGAATTGAATTGTTCGTGTTACAAAGCAATACTGAACAATTTACCTGTGCGTAATCAAGTGTTCAAAATAATAAATAGAATTATGAGTGTAAGATAGAAATATTTGAAACTATTCAAGTGTGTCAAAAAATGAACCCTGGCTCATTTAAAACTGTCATCTACAAACAATGCGTTTACAAATTATGAATATTTAATATATATGTATAAACATGATGTGGAATTAATAGTCAATTCGTCAATTGATATACCATAAAAACCAACCAACATTAAGAAATAAAAAGGTACTGCCTTTTCGTAGATGTTATATAAATCAAGTAAATATCAATAACCCAAAAGGTTCGGAAAAATATTTGCTAAATTTGAATTCGTCCACCTTGATAAAATATTTAATTAAATTTTCCGTCATTTACAATGGTTAGCTTTTATGATATTTGGAAGAAACAAAGTGCTCTGATTGATATTAGAACGCAGATTAAACAAATATAAGATTAAAACGAATGAAAAAGTATATTTGTTTAAAAAATTTCTTTTTTTGTCCATGATAAATGGGTAAAGGGTAGGATCTAACAACTGCTGAAAAAAGAAAATGACAACATTTTTGCGCAAGGGAATGTCCATTAAGAGATATCGACCTAGCCTCATTGAGATCATCGAACCATAGAAAAGGCCGTTGGAAAAAGTTATAATTTAAGTACTCGAAGCAAATGAAGAAGCGTTAAAAACTTGCCTTCCTGAAATTGACATAAACTAAAGCAATCATTTTTGTCAATGTTCAGATCTTTGAAAAGCTGGGAATTGAGAGTATCAAGAAATACAAACTTTGTGGGATTCTTTATTTCCCGCAATCTGTAAAGAATCTTCAAGGGAACCTCCTGTCACTAAAGTGAATATGTTAAAGCGTCAAAATTGGGCTAAGAAATAGATAAGAATGGATTTTTCTTTAGTAGATTCCAAGAACGGTTCTCGAGTAATATTTGATAAACGAAATGGATGGGTCAATGCATGAATTCCATTCAATTCAGACTTGCCTATGGCAAAAAGAATGAAACAAAGTGGCGGTTGAATAATGAAATGAGCTAGACTTGTTGATCAAGCCATTAACCGGCCATGCTGGAGTTAAACTAAATATTTCTTCTAAATATTTCGATTTTATGAACAAGACAATAATTGCATGGTATAAGTCCCAGTCTTAAGTTTCAGATTGAAGTGTATATTTATGCACAACAATGCCCCCTCTGATGTATCTATGTATACCCCTGAATTCTTTGAGCATAAAAGATTCATAGGAGAGAAGTCAATGGAACGGTTTGTGAAGATGAAATTATAAGAAGGTGGCAAACAATCTAACCGCAAAGTAAACCTGTGAGAAGCAGTTAAAACAGTCACTTCGGAAAATGAACACGCTAAAAAATCAATTGATTAGAGATTACTGGCTGTTATTCAGAAGAAAGATCGATATATTAAAATGTTTATATTTATCTACCACTTCGCGCGAGCAGGATGTGACACAAGGTCAACTGTAAGCAGAGTTTAACAGGTTTGAAATCGGTTTACTTTCTACTAGATCGTTTGCTGTACTAAGGTCGAAGAACCCAGTCTGCCCTAATATTTACCTATACCTGGGGGGAAAATAATTGGTTTCATATCTTTCCCAAGTGTACCAGCGCTATGAGAAATTAAAAAAAAATCTCGTCAAGGATTTGAACTCATGCCATCGTATATTGAAATGTAACGGACTCAAAGATTTACCAAATGTGTTCGTTATGTGTTCTATTTTAGATGTTGATCAATTTCTGAGTATTTTATCTTTTTTATTGAATTAAAATGTAATTTTTTGATTTGCTCAATAACTTCAGAGACATATTTTAGAATACATGAAATAACTTCAATAATTTCAATAAAACATTTTGATACTATCTAAAATTTTAACTCAGTTTTTGTTTTGACATCTGAATTGATCATTTAAGAATTGAAATCTTTTCTCAAATCAAATTTGAATTATTAAAATTTGTAATTTGGTTAATAACTACAGACAGGGTGTAAATATACAATGACCACAAATCGCTAATCTCTTGGCATAGGATAACTCGAGACGGGTTAACCTACTGTGAAAATCAATTAAGCAATCAATGGAAAATCATTTTGCTATAGAGTATAGTAGCATCATTTCCAATATATCTGCATTATTTATTGGGAAGTGATGTTTTCATCCTCTACGTACCGCTACAAGTTTGGATGTAGGAACAAGTGTGTTCTACATATTTTTTGTAGAAATCATTTCCTGTACATTTTTACAGTAAAATATTTGGCAATTGTATTAATTATTAGGAAATATTATTTATCTCTCCTTTATAGGAACTAAATTTTCAATGCCTACTTATTGAATTGGGTTGTGTTGTTTGGTTGTTCGGCATGTCAACACTTGTTGGGTCATTAGATGCCGAAGTCAGTATTTTTGCAAATTATTTAAAGCTCAGCTAGGTTACATACACATAAACTTGAAGTGGATAGATATTCTGAATGTTGAGTCATACTTCTCTTTGTAAGGAGTATCTTCCAATCACTAAATTTTCTCGGCAAAGATACGCATGAGCCATGGCATAAGAAAAAAGAATGTTATGATTGGTCCTCACGTACAAATGAAGATATAAGCAATAGATGTACGGTAACTGAAAAGAAAACCCAAAAACAAATTCGATACTCTTCTGGAGATATGTGAAACACAAACTCCAAATATGTGAAACACAAACTCCAAACTCCAACGCCTCTATCCGCTGCGCCACGGGCCCCTTCGGGGCCCGTGGCGCAGCGGATAGAGGCGTTGAGTCTCTACGGTTCCAGGTGAGCATTGTCAGAATATAGCGGTTTCAAATCCTTCCGAAGCCGGCCAGAGGTTTACTTGGTCAAAAACGTGGTGCGATAGACAACAACTATGGAAGGCAGTAATTACTGGGGATACGGTTACAAGACTCAGCATTCCTATCCGAGGTCGCGGTAAATCACCTGAAGAAGGCCAGAGGCGAAATTTGGCCGAAGCATAGTGAAAGAAGAAACAACACAAAAAAAAAAACTACGAAGATGAGGACAAAAAGTCCGCAATAAATAAAAATTAATTCTCCAAATGACGAATATTAAATTTTGTTACTTTCCACAGGGAAGCAGCAGCAGCTGCAGCGTGCACACCAACCAACCAAAGAGTCGGTTGGGACTGCAGAATACACCGATTGCATCACTGCAGAGGAGTAAGACTCCGCCAACGAGTGTTATGGATATGATTCTTAGCAATCTGATGGTGAGGTTCCAGTAATGCTGGAGCTTCAGGGAAAACAGACTACCCCTTTATTGCCGTCGCTCATAGGTCAATCAAGCCCTGAATGGTAACACCTGATAGGGTCCTATTTATGGGTCAAATAGAACTAAACTGTGTGCTTATGCTAAACTGAATTGTTTGAATTAGAACTGTTTTAGATTTAACTGTGTGTACATAAACGACTGCTGTTTACTTGAATTGTGAGTGATACATGACAATGCTTGGAACCATTTAACTTCGATGACTAAACTGAATAGCTTGAAATGTAACTACTTTTGACATTTTAATGCTAAACTGAATATTTTGAAATAGAACTGTTTACATGTATAAACATAGATTTGATATTAGATAACCATAAAATCAGATCGATAAGATTAGAGACTCGGTTGAAGATAGACTTTCTAGGATAATATGGCAAACGATTAACGAAGTGAGCAGAATTAAAAATAGAAAGGCAGCAGGGTTCGATGAAATACTCCCAGAAGTGTGGAAGAGCAGAAGATTCGACGATATACTGCTCCGACACTGTAATGCCGTATATAATCAAAATCCTATAGACGGGTGGATGAAGGGATGCATCCTCCCCTTCCCTAAAAAGGGTGACATCGGATTAGCCTAGAACTACCGAGGTATAACACTTACGTCCATGGCGGCCAAGATATACAATGTCCTACTACGCAACCGTGTAGAAACCAAAATTAACTACATACTTAGGAAGAACCAAAATGGCTTCCGAAGAAAGAGATCCATGACGTCACACATTTTGACAATTCGTCGAATTCTTGAATGTGTACGCGCATAAAACAGAGGCAACGATATTATTTGTCGACTTTACTAAGACTTTTGACTCCATTCACAGAGGAAAGATGGAGAAAATTCTACTCAACTACGGCCTACCAAAAGAAACCATCGCAGCCATAATGATGCTCTATAGAAACACCAAAGTGAAAGTCGGTTCTCCGGATAGAGACATAAACTAGCAGGTGTACTGAAAAGAGACGCATTAGCCCCATACCCATTTATCATCTCTCTAGACTACGTGCTTAGAACATCTATCCATAAAATTTAAAAAAAAAAACGGTTTCAAGCTAACAAAAGGAGGAAGCAGATGATACCCCGCAAAATCAGTTACCGACGCCGACTCCGCCGATGATATAGCGCTTCTAACAAATACACCTGCCCAAGCCGAAATCCTGCTACATAGTCTGGAACGAGCTGCTGCAGGCATCGACCTCCATGTCAATGCACACAAGATGGAATATATGCGCTTTAATCAAGCAGGTTACATCTCCACGCTAAACGGTAGCTCTCTGAAACTAGTTGACAAGTTCACCTACCTAGGGAGCAGTGTCTCATCAACCAAGACAGACATCAACACAGGACTAGCAAAAGCATGGACAGCAACCGATAGATTTTCGATCTCATGGAAGTCAGACTTGACCGATAAAATGAAGCGTCATTTCTTCCAAGTCGTGGTTGTTTCGATACTGCTATATGAATGCACTACATGGAGAAAAAGCTTGATGGCGATTACACAAGAATGCTGCGAACAATATTGAACAAGTCCTGGAGAGAGCACCCCACAAAGCAGCATCTGTGCGGCCACCTTCCACCGATCACGTACACTATAAAAATTGAACGAACCAGACATGCAGGACACTGCTGGAGCAGTAGGGACGAGCTCATAAGTGATGTACTTCACATGGACGAACAAAGGCAGGACGACCAGCTTGAACCTACATACATTAGCACTGTGCCGATACGATATGTAGCCCAGAGAACTGGCCGGAAGCAATGGACGATAGGGAGGGGTGGCGAGAGAGGGTCAGAAATAACCGTGCTGATAGCGTGACATGATGATGATGATGATGATGAAACCCAACCAAACCATGAGTCAAATGTACAGTTCCATTTGAGTCATGAGTAATTAGGAAAAAGATTTTAAAAAGTTAGTGACCATAGTCAAGGGTGGCCAGAAGGCTCCCTTTTCAATAACTACTTCGCTGAAGTGTAGAGGATGGTGCTACTTCTTTCCCAGGTTTGCTTCACTTTACTTTTGATACGTACCTTATATTGCTGAGTGGTAAGCAAGTAGGTATAAAGTAGCATTTTTATATGGTATTTTTTATGATGCGACCTGGGATTGAACCCAGGTCTACCAGACCATTGGCGACTAGGCCAATGAGCCGGTCAAAAAAAAAAATAGAATAGCTTAAAAAAGAATCCTTATTGTCATATAATAGCCGAGGGATTTCAGTTCAAGCCTTTGAGTTTAGTTAGGTTGAGAACCATTCGGTTCAGCACATGGATTAGTTAGGTGCAACACTGAGGCAGGTGTTAACGCAGGCGCGCGCGGGCGGATGGAGGTGTCACTCAGATGTCATAACAGTCCGAGACGAAACCGGGTGATAGGGTGCGGGTGACGTCACGCACCGGAATCGTGCAGAGGTTTGTGTGAGAATCTGAAGAAAATAAGAGTTGAGATTAGACACGGGACGAAGACGGTCGACTTTTGGAGCTCGCAGACGCGAGGCGATCATACCCTAGTGGAAGGCCGCTCGAGACGGGGGCCAAATGAATAAGACAGCATAGAAGATAGTGTCTCTCCTCCTTACGTCGAGACCTTTAACTCAAAGTTAATAAAAAGGTTTCGTGCCTGAACAAGAAGTCGTTACGTGTTTTCGAATTCCGAGATTCCTATATTCTTTATATGTTCTATCGTAATAAACATTCGATGTCCATTTCACCCATCTTACACACATGGCCATATTCGTGTATATGGCTATGTAACATTATTCAATAAAAGAAACCCAACAAATGCCAAAGTGCATCGGCTGAAGAGGGCCCTGAAAGAACTAACCAACACATCAAAAAGAAAAATTACATTACATTGAAGGCCGAATCGATGAAATTAGATATTCAGTTGAAGATAGACTGTCATGAATAGCATGTCAGACAGTAAATGAATTGGCTATACCATTTCAAGTATCTAGTCGGAAAACATCCTGAAATCTCTGACAAACCTATCTAGAATATATTTAACGGGTAAATAGATGTCGAATTTGGACTGTTTACAGAGGAAGAACTTGATGCATTATTTACAAAATTAAAACAAAAAAATTGCAAACTTGGAGGAAATACCTGTAAGAGTTTGGAAAACAAGAAAATTAGACGACATATATCTCCGATGATGCAAAGCAGTCTATAATCAACACACAATTCAAAAATAGATGAAAAGTTTAATATTCTCTTTCCCAAGAAACGTGACTTCGGAGCCATTAAGAACTATAAAGCTATAACTCTTGCAGTTATAGATACTAAAGTTATAATGCCTTTCTACTTAATTGTATCCAACCGAAAAATATATTTGAATAACTTCGGATGGCTTTCGAAGAAATCACACCCAAACTTCACAGAATCTGATAATCCATCGAATCATCGAATAAGTACAGGTAACCAATTTAAATGCAACACAACTATTCCTAGATTTTCGCAAGGGATTTGATTCAATACACAGTGAACTTGTTCACATACCTAGGCAGCAAATTCTCATCAAATGAAAGTGATGTCAACTTTCGACAACTGAAGCCGTGAAAAGCTATGGACAGGTTTTCGATTATTTGCAAATCTGATCTATCAGATAAAATAAAATTTAATTTTCAAGCTGATGATTTGTCTATGCTACAATACAGATGAACCATACGGACGATAACAAAACATACAAGGAAAATACTAGATGGGAATTACTCAAGAATGCTGCGTGCTGTCTTGAACAAATTCTGGAAGCAACATTGAACAAAACAGCATCAATAAAGACACAAACCTCCCATCTCAAAAATAGTTCTTTTATAATGAACAAACATGCGTGGAATTCTCACAAACCATGGACGGACATATAAGCAAGGTTCTCTGATGTACATTGCACATGGACGCACTAGTGTTGGCCGATCAGCAAAGATTGATTTTCATCAGACTTGTGCGGACACAAGATGCTACTCAGAAGACCTGCCATGAGCGAAGAATGATATTGTGAGAATTAGAGAACTCCGTGCTATCTAATGCTGATGATGAAGGATTATCATTTTAAAACTTTCATGGCTTCAAGTCATAATTCTTAATTCAAATAACCTGGAATATGGTAATATTATTTTGGTTATCTTTTAAAATTCTACCGCATTTCAAATCGATAAATTTGACCAACAGATGAAACGTTAATAGATACTACCATTCCAGGTCAATGTGTACGGGAGAGAAATGGCAATGTAAAGGTGATTTTACACCATTAAAACTCCAGTATTGAAGCTGCATCACCGGATGTAGTTTAGTGTCAAACCGCGACATTTTATTTTATTTGTTTTAGGGGAAGAGTTTTACATAAAATGTGTTTTGATCCCTAGAAAGAAACGGAGCTCACCTCAAAAAAGCGTATCTGACAATGTATAATATTCAAAGGGATACCATTTTTCTATAAGATGTAATCAATTGTTCATCATTTAAGTTCCCAAATTTTTAACGAAAAAATATCAAATTATTTATCTTAGCAAATAATAATTCTTATTTTTTTAGATATTATTAATTAGTTATCTATTAAAAATTATTGCATAGTTAGGACTTACAATCTGGATAAAATGCAAGAAATGTATTTATCGATAAATCTATAATCAATGAAGAGGTAATTCATTCTTCAAAGAGCTCCAGAACAGGAGCCTCACCACAAGATGCAGTTTAATACCAGGACTGCCAATTTTCTTTGCAGGGGTCTTAACTCTCTGCAGCTGATACAGTCTTTGTAATCTTAGCCCCGACGATAGTTCATTGAAATACTGAATATTAACATGACAGAACCTCCAGGAAAAAATGCTGACATTCTTGTAAATAAAGTATACATGAAAAAACAAAATATGTAGATAGGATGTTTCGCATTTGCTAGTTTAGCAATTTCTATGGTTAAAATATAGCTGCCTGTTTGGCGTTGAGAAGTACGCCGATTAGATCAATGTACTCCGCATGCCATATGGAGATAGTTAGGAAGAAAGTCCTGCAGAACATAAACAGTTACAGCCAATATTTTTTGCTGGTACATAGTATAACATATGACTGAATTTTACTCTTGGTAAGGTAATAATGACAGCATTGGTTTAACAATGGTAAAACTTTGATGCCACTTAACGGAAATAAGGAAGAAAATATCGAGTGTGCAAAGATAAAACAATGAACAAAAGTAGGAATCCATGCTAGAAAGAAATAATCCTATGAGTAATAGGTCTTAAAGAGTAAATAAGCAAATAGCATATAGAATAGTTTATATTAACATGATAGAATTTCACGAAAAAAAAAAAGATTAGTTTAAGAAAAAGATTAGAGAAAAAGCAGTGACTAAAATGTCAGATCGTCGAAACATCGACGAAGAAAAAAAATAACCAAACGTATAAATAAAAAAGAGCCTATGAAAATCAAAGCAAGAAGGAAAAATTGGAAGTTGATATTTTGCCATCAGAGTGATTAGTTCGTTGCAATACAATTGATTTCTTCACTTAATACGATTGGTTGGTTAAGAAACAGTCTCTAAACCTGTCGGCATCTGTCTATACTGAAATCAAAATGGCGCATTCATGACTTCCGTTGTTATAGAACAACAGCACAAACAGACAGAAAAAAAAACTGCTACCATATAAATAATCCGATACTTACTCGCAGACTTGACTTATTTAATTTCTTCCTAGTGTCTCTATATCACATTCAGTCAAACCATGACGATCGTATAAGTTGCCGCCATTTGAAAAAGTAAAAATAAAATGGTGACAAAAAAAATGAATTCTTTATTGTCTTGTCTTTTTTAGGATGTCTTTTACTGGTTTGATAAAGATCTAAATTGTAAATGAACTGAATTTCTGGAACTTTCTCAATTCAATAAATATTTTCCCATGTGAAATATTGTGTTTTTCCCGTTTACTCCCATATGTGTCTTTATTTGTGATTTTAGAAGATGAGACATTGAGCGGGATCGATCAGAGAAATGAGTTTAAACTAAGTGTGATATAACAGCTGCAAGGTGACGTTTTTATAAAGAAAGAAAAACTGAGACGATCTAAAAACTGTGTAACTCTAAGAGAGAATCAGTGAGGAAGTGTTGTATTTGTCAATGTTTTGCATATCTATGATTAGGAAATTTGGTTTTATAGCATATCAATATTTGATGGTTATTTAATGCCCCATCCAGTAAGCAAATAGTTTGTTGGTAGCTTTATTTTTAAATGAGTAAGAGCTCTATTGTTAGAAAGCAGTTAAACGGTCTCAAGTACTGCTATCTAACATTAATGTTGCACACAGTTAGTAGAATTAAGTTTTTGTACACAGTAAAATGGTTTAAAGCATTGCTACAATCTAATACTAACAATCCAATTCAATATGAATCCTTTGTTTGTACACAGTTAAATGGTTTCAAGTACTGATATCTTACAAAATTAATCTTAAGTAATATAAATAATTTCTTTGCTTATAGTTAAATGGTCTTAAGTATTGCTAGTTAAAATGAGTTTTCCTGTCTAATATGAACAACTTTTACTCACTCGTATGATTTCAGATACTGATAATGATCCTAGTAATGTTTGAACAGTGCTATTCGACGCATAGATGAACTAAAACAGGTACTACTACTCCGGGTCAGAGTGGGCTTATGGGTAATGGTAATGATAGGGTATCAACATTCCACGAACTCCAAGATCGGAATCTTACCTTCAAATGCATTTTACTGTTGTACTTAGAACATTATATTAAACTATTGCAATCAATCTCATATAATCCTATATAATATTATTCATTCGTTTCCACACATTTAAATCATTTCTAGTATTGCTATTTAACACTAATTCTTCTAATCAATATTAATCATTTGCTTGCACAGAGTTTCAACTACTTCTATCTCTTCTCAATCGACTCTCAGCCATCACCTCCCAACATTTATAATGATAAAATAGGCTGGGTATTTGTACATATTTTTATTTTTTGAATAGAGTAATTAATATAGTGAATTGAATTGACCAGATAATTCGCCGAACACCTACGCACGTTATACGGAAACACAGAACAGCTGTTTCAAACTTATTAGGTTTCATCAGCAGTGTTTATCGTAATCTCCATCACTGGAGATCGAACCGGCGACCACAGAGTGCAGTGCCGAAACTCTTCAACTGGGACACCAGTTCATACGGCACGCAAGTGACGTCAAACCAACTAGTCATGGTAATTGCGTTGTCAGTTGCGCAATTACCATGACTAGTTGGTTGGACGTCACTTGCGGTGCAGTCATTGTATTCATCAGCCCAGCCGAGAGGGTGGCGACAATTTTAAATCCACCCTATGATCTAATCAAGAACACGATCAGTTAATGACTGATTGATTGATTTTAACGGCCTTTTATATCTGGAGGTGACAAAATTACGTTCATTTTTCTTCTATTATTACATTTGTTGTATAGTTTAAGTTTTTTTTGCAGAATGATATGTAATATCAGCTATTCTTACCGAATACTAAAATTGTTTCTATTTGACTCATAGATGGGGTCCTAACATGTTCTACAACTCTACGTAAGAGTGGATCTGGGAGTAAAAGAAATAATTGGGTACTCCACATTCTCAGAGCTCTAGAACTGGACCTTCATTACCTGATGCAGTTTTGTTTCTTATCCAGGACACCTGTTTCTGAGGGGTCATACGCCTCTGAAAGAAAACAGCCGGCAAGGGAACGTTCGGTTTAAGTATAAGATGGATAAAATGATGACTTTTTTTCTATATTTACAAGCTTTATATTGATTTTTCCAAAAAAAGACCACATACGTCTACACACCCGCTCAACACACACACACGCGCACACACACACACATATGTATATATATATAATACATCTAGTGTTATATATATATATGTATATATATATATATATATATACATATATATATATATATATATATATATATATATATATATATATATAGCAGACGTTAAAACTAATTAAAAGAGGGTTTATATATTATTATATTCTTCCTGTACGAATTTCATTCGATGAAGCTATGGAAAATTGAAATGTGTGGAAAAAATATTGGAGAACGTTATGACTATCAAAAAAGGTTGCCATGGCAACGTAAATATGACATGGTCATAAGCACAAATTTGAAAGTTGTTTTTTTCTTACCAGATAAAGTTTTATTACGATTGGCCTTCCTAAATACGGCGTCATGACAACCTCATTGCTAAATGTCAGTAATAGTTTCCCTAAAACTAAAATCATCTCAAATTATTTACTGATGAGATCCATACACATGGAAAATCATAATGAATATACAAACGCTATGCTAAATTGTTCCACGTTTTCGTTCTTGTCATTACCCCATCTCTCTCTCACACACACACACACACACACACACACACACACACACACACACACACACACACACACACACACACATATATATATATATATATATATATATATATATGCATACATCATATAATACAATATATAAGCAATTAGTTTAACGGTTATCGCCGTTGGAAATAGAGCAGGGCCCCGAATTCACACACACACACACAGACGCACATATATATATATATATATATATATAGATAGATAGATAGATAGATAGAGGCTGACAGACAAACATGCAGAGACAGTGAGGTGGATTTTCGGATAATGTCAAGTAGGAAAAAAATGATAACTTTACGCAGATATATGTTAACCTTTATGTAGTTAGGCTCAATGCCAATGGAGTGAGTGTCCAACAGACTCAGTTGGTTTTCCAAAAAACGAAATTATCCCCTGAATATCGCTTGACTCTCAAGTCCGTATGGTTAACAATATATATATATATATATATATATATATATATGGTGAGTGTTCATGCATGAGTATTGTTTGTATTTGTATCTATTAGATTTGCTGGACTATATTAGTCTCCACTATCCCTCTGGTTCATTTAAGAACAAAGGAAGAGCAAGCATCACTTAGAATACAATAAGTACTGACCTGTTTTCCCCTTCGTTTTACCCGAGATCAGATTTTGATATGGTCAATATCCTGTCAATAGCAGTTAATTCTTCACCTATGTGTATATTGACATCACTTTCAGTTGATGAGATATCACTACCGAGGTATATGAACTGGTCAACAATTTTCAGATGTTTGCCATTTAATGTAAAGATGACAGCGTCTTGATTAAAACACATAAACTCTGAGTCCATGTTTTATTTGAGTTTACGTAGAGACTAATGCCTTTTACTGCCTTTTTAGTGTCAATGAAGCAGAGATTCAGCAGGAGCAGTTGTATTTGCAAGAAGCACAAGATTGTCTATGTAGTCTTCAACAATAATTTCAAACTATTTTTTCAAACAAATGAATTAAACGTTGAATGGAGAAAATCTCAGATCAAAATCAAGGTTATCAACTCAAGCTCCGGACATTTCTGTCCCCCGTCGTATATATATATATATATATATATATATATAATCTTTAGGTCTATATAAAGAAACATTGGGTTCAATATTTTTCTAAGAAAGGTAATTATTTGAAAAGTATTTGTTGTATAAAATATTTTCCTTTCAGATCATTCTACAGATTTATGAGCTCTCCCCCGTCTCTCTCCCTCACACACACACACACACACACACACACACACACACACACACACACACACACACACATATATATATATATATATATATATATGTATATATATATATATTGTAGATATAGCATATAATATAAAACCGGAAGAAACAGTTCTACGTATTCATAACCATCAATCAATACCACATTCTGAAGAATTGCAAGTTATATGAGTGAGAATCCCACGGAAAGAATAGAATCTAAAATTTAACTGACCATGGAAGTAGAATGAAGCGATAGACAGAACTAAGGAGAGAGAGAGAGAGAGAGAGAGAGAGAGAGAGAAGGGACTCCGGGCTATCAGCATGACTTAATGATGATGATGATGATGATGATGATATTGAATTAGAAATTACCTTGACATTTTTAATCACTGTAGCCCATCTTTTGATGGATAATGTTTCCTGTGGCCTGCTTCTCGAAAAATAGTGCCAATTCCTGGGACTCAACATTGTCCGCAAATACTTAAAGCGTCTCTGACAAAACATAACTACCAAAAGTTTTAGTATATTTACTACCAAGGCGAGTACCAAAAGTTTTGCTGAATACCCTTAAACAGTATAATCTATTTCTAGAAGAATGTAAAAATCATTCTCGTGCCTCCAGAAAAAAATCAAACTTAAAAAAGGGTAAGAGTTTAGATCAATATTTCTCCTTAAAAACAGGTGAAAATCAATGGCCAGAAGTATTCCTTTTTTATTGAATTTTATTTTACTTTGTTTTGCCGAGGATCGTTCGAAGAAAAAAATTTAAGTATTGATCCTGATCTTATCGTATTAAAATTTGTTTATCGATTGAAATGTTCCTACAAGCTAAACTATCATCTAGTGATGTAGGGCTATTTAAAATTCAATATAAATTGATCAATAGTCCAGCAATATATTTTAGGTCTTCCAAAAGACAGTCTTATCTCCTTCTATTTTTCTATCTATCTATCTATCTGCTTTTATATCAGTCGATTGCTTCGTTATAAAAAGTATCTGTGGAGATATGTCTGAGATGTTAGGGACAAAAGGGAAGGGAAGAAAAAGTGAAAATGGTTCATGTCCACCCAGAAATATGAAATGGTGGCAGGCTGGAGTGCGAATTTTGCCTCGATGATAAACCCAAAGTGAATTCCTCTTAACCGATATATTAACATAAAGTACCAATTCATCCAGGAAACTATACTCGAGTAAAATCTAAATGATGTTTTATCAAAGTACAAAGTACATGATATTCAAAATGAAGTGAATTAAAGGAGATAACAGTTTTAGAAGATGTATAGAGATAAATATCCTTGGACATATATATATATATATATATATATATATATATATATATATATATCTGAAAAAGGTGGAAATTATTGAATAAATTCCCGATCTACAAATCAATAAATTTTACTACTTTAAACTGATGGAAGTTTGTTGAAAAACGGAAGTTACAAAGTGTTTAAATGCAAGAAAAGATAATATTAGCCTAAGAGTAAATATTTTAAGAGAGAAAGAGAAGATTCATGCATAAAAGTAGCAGATTTCGTTAGTCTTAATCTAAATGGATATCTTTGTGTGTGTGTGTGTGTGTGTGTGTGTGTGTGTGTGTGTGTGTAAAAGATATGTGCGAGTGTGTGCCATTTTGTAAAGAGAAAATATTTTTATGCATTAAACATTTATGCTGTTGCAACTGAATATTTCTGTCAGATTGAAAAGATGGACAACTATTTTCGTCAAAGGGAAAGGTTGAAAAGTTAGACGAACATTTCTCACAAAAGAAAAATGTAAACATATTCATTCAATTCAAAATAATTAAGTGATGTAAAAATGTTAAGCATTAATGAAATTGTAGTCAATCATAGAAGAAAACAATGTGAGATTTTTACTCAAAAGAATAGAATCGAAAGTTATTGAATAGATGCAACATTATTCCGTACAACGTGGAGAAATATCATTAATACTGGTATTTATAAGATCCTTTTTTCTCCAGCGCTGTCTCGTCTTTGATGGTTCCTGAAGTGTGAGGTAGGCGGACGTACAGCTGCTGTTTTGTTGAGCGTTGCCCCGAGGATGTGTTCAGAATAACACGTATCATTCTTGTGTTCCCATTTAGCTTTTTCTAAAAGAACTTCGTTAGAGTCTACGTGGTGCAATTTTACTGTAGTACTGATGCACAGACTGCTTGGAAAAAATCTCGGTTTATCTTATCAGAGAGATCAGATTTCTATAATTGATAACTTATCAATCGCAACCCACGCCATTGTTTGGTGTATATTGACATCGATTTCAATAGATATTGCTATCGATATATGTTAACTAGCCTGCTAATTTAAGAGGCCAGTCACTTCAGTTGGGTGTGGCTCCTTCTTGTTTAAGATACAACAACAAAACAATTCTGTATGCGTTCACGTAGATGTCAGTGCTTCAAAACGTGAAATATATATCGAAATGGGATTATATTTGGGTGATTCCCCTTGTGGTAGTGACTAACTTGCTAGACTGCTATATCGAAATAAGCAAATTCAAATTTCAATCATACAATTTCGTTCACATTCGGATCATTTGAATCCCCATATTCTGCCAGCTGCATGTTAAATAGTACCATTACTGTTCTTCCATAAGGATAACTAATGCAGTGTATAACCTGCGAAGTTTCATGTGCTATTAAAAAGAATATATATATATATATATATATATATATATATATATATATATGTATGTGTGTGTGTGTGTGTGGTGTTGCTTTGATATTTATTTATATCAGTTCATTCACGAACACACGCACACGTATACGCATATATATATATATATATATATATATATATATATATGTAATCTATTTTTTCCGTAATTCCATCATTTTTGCTTGGGGCAGTATAATCCATTTGTTGTTTATTTGCTTTGTTGAACATTTTATATTTTTAGTACATTTATGGCCTTACTTTTTGACATTTTTCTACATTAAACTCTTCATTTGCTTCAAACTTGCATCAGATTTCAAAATGTAGACTAGGAACAATTACTATTTTTTGTTATTCTCTGTATTGAATTTTCTTTTCGAACGAGTCTAATCATCCTTTTCATTGTGTCCATTGACATCTCTTTTGATTGAGCCATGTTTCTTTTCACTTAATAAAGTCAAACAACTCGTTAAGCTCTCCACTCTATTTTGCATATTTGCATTTGTATTGTATTTTAAAAATGCAAATCAGAATTGGTCGCATCAGGCCTTTTCGACATTAGGTGATAGCATAATTTCCTGAGCTTGAAAAATATGCCATTTATTTAAATAATTAATAAATAAATAATAGAAAATTTTATCAAAATTTTTTGTGGGAAGAGAATTTTCAACGATTGATTTAAAAAGGCTTCGTGACAAATACAGGAAATGGCTGACCCATATAGGTCGAGTGATTACATTATTTTTCACTGGGTTGTTCATTGATATATAGATTAACAGCCAGTTAGACATACATAGCCAATGAGCACATATATATATATATATATATATATATATATATATATATGAGATTAAAGAAACACATTCATGCTGAGATATAAATTCACAGAAAGACTCATCGACAGAAACACATTGATAAACAATGAGAAGCACACACACACACACACACTCAAAACACGCGCACGAGTGTGAGAACGGAGAGAAAAACATATTGTGAGAAATAGAGAGAGAGAGAGTGACAGACAGACAGACAGCCTGGGTGGGAGAGACAGAGACAAAGAGACAGAGAAAGAAAGAAATAGAGCGAGAGAGGTATGGTGTAAGAGAGTTTGAGAAATAACATCAAATGAAGGAGAGAAAGAGTCATATTCGGGGTTAGATGGTTAAAATGAAACCATTTTGAATTAAATATATCTCGCATGCACGTTATTTATTTTCAGGTTTTGTATAATGTATCGTAAACCAGAGTCAGTTAAAAATCGTCCCAGAGGAAAGCAACATAATGACGCAATTTGCTCATCAAGAAATTCTTTGCAACACTAAATATTATCTGAAGTCAGTTACAACGGTAGCATTTGAGAATTTAAACAAGGAAATCGTCAAGATTCCGAAGTCGTCTGATGACCTTAGTTAAAGCCAATAGTGATTTATTGGATGGATTTAATCAATAATTTTTGAAGACATTTTCATATAATCTTGGTAAATATATCTAATACACAAAAAATAAGAAATCCCTATATATATATATATATATATATATATATATATATATATATATATATATATTATGAA
>OY757921.1:60481591-60634091 GCA_963585895.1 Sepioteuthis lessoniana
AAAAATAAGAGCAACGCTACTTTTATCCAATTCGATATTAGTGACTTTTATCCTTCTATAACAAAAAATACTCTAATAGATAGCATTAACTACGCCAGAAAATATGTAGAAATAACTGAAAAACAATATTATATAATTCGAGCTTGTAGAAAAATGGTTAAAAAAATAATAGATCCACGTGGGTAAAAAGTTATTCTGATGATTTTGATGTCCCAATGGGGGATTATGATTCTTCACAAATAGCTGACCTTATGGGTCTATATATATTAGATACACTTAGTAGGATTGTTAGACCGGAACAATGGGTCAATAACATATGATGGATAATATATATCCCAAATAGTTATGGCCCATGTAGCTCTCGCATACAAAAGATTAAAATGTCATTTAAGTTTTTAGGATTCAAAATAGAAGTTTCTTCAAATAATAAGATCGTTAATTTCCTGGATGTAACACTAAACCTTTCGAATAACACATATAAACCTTTTCGAAAAACTGACCGGTACCCTTCCTATATCAATGTAAACTCGAATCACCCACTCGAAGACCATAATTAAATAAATCCTCAAAGCAGTAAAATTGATAATAAGGAATTTATCTGCCAACGAGAAAATATTCCGAGAGAGTAGAGAGATATATATGGATGCCCTTAAAATTAGCAGTTTTAGGGAAGAGTTTACCTATCAAGAAGAAAATATACGCAATGATATTAATAAGAAAATAAGAAGTACAGTAATAAAAAATAGAAAAAGAAAAATTATATGGTTTAACCCCTCTTTTTGTTGACTAGCTAGTATAAATGTAGGTAATTCTTTTTTTAATTGATAGATAAGCACTTTAAACATAATAATATACTACATAAAATATTTAATAGAAAAACATTAAAAATTAGTTACTCCTGCACGAAAAATATTTTTCAAAAAATCAATAATCGTAATTAAGAGATAATTAAGGAATTTCATGAACGAACGAACGAATAATAATAATAATAATAATAATAATAATAATAATAATAATAATAGTAGTAGTAGTAGTAGTAAACAAAACGAATGTAATTGTAAAACTAGAATGAATTATCCCTTGAATTGATTATGTAACTTAGACAACGTAGTATACTAAGGAATCATTTACCCAAAATAAAATTTTAAGGATAGAAAAACTTATATGGGAATTTCCTCGACGAAATGGAAATATAGATACGTTAATCATAAATATTATTTCTCCCATGAACATCTGAAACACCAAACATCCTTATCTAAGCACTTTTGGAGTTTGAAAAAAGGTTTGACCCCTGAGATTCAATGGTCCATATTGAAAAAGCCGAATACTCCAAAATGTTTTGATAGTAGATGTAATCTGTGCCTAGAAGAAAAAAAATACAAATAATGATATACCCAGGCCTTGAAAAATTATTAAATCAGCGATGTGAATTAATAGGTAGATGTAGAAATAGGAATAAATTTAAAATATAGACAAATTATCATTGATATTGTTTAATTACCCAAAACATAGGATTAATTTGAAATTTGAAGTGAAATGAATAAAAGAAAATAAAATAAAAAGATGAGAATATACCATGTGATGTGTTCGTACTTTTCAATGGAAGGGTAACTGAATTGATAGGCTCAAATATTAATTTAAAATTTAAAATTTTCATTTAGAATTTTTAATTTGATTTAAGATAAGTATTACTGTATCCTTACGTAAGGTTATTAAGGAATGTTGTACTTCCCTAAATTATTATTAAATCTAGAGTTTTAAGTTGAAATGTATTTAGAATTTAAAAATCAAAAGATCTACTATAATTCCAACCGGTAATAAAAAATAAAAACCGGAAGTGGGCAAAATGGAGAGGAACTCTTCACCCCTCTTCTACCCCCTCCCACCATTCCTTCCAGCGTCTATTCTGAATTATTTTATCCATTAGATCTGAAGAAGTCCTGTTATTTTTGGTGTTATTGATTCATATCTATACCCATAAAAATATGGGAATAGATTTATAATCCTAATGTGACCGTTTTTTTGTCTTTCGTAAAGAAATATATATATATATATATATATATGCGTGTTTATATGCATATATGTATATTTATATGTGTGGGTGACTATTATACATTCATATTATTTTCGTTTGATCTAGATCGAAAAGTTAGCAAAAGGTTGCAATTGTATAATTTAACTCAGTTAATTTATACAAAATGTTTGAAAAATATGTGTTGTATATGCTAGAAATATTTCACAGAATTTCGATCCAAATTAAATACCCGAAAGAATGACACGTTCACAAACTATGAAAGATATATAGAGTAAGAGACAATCTTTCTTTTACTGAAAATGATTCAGGATACTAACTTGTGAGATATTGTCTTCTCACGAGATTTCGCCCAAAATATTCATCCCAAATCTGAATCTACTAGTCTACAGGAGACGCCTCATCAATAATTAAAAATGTCCCAAATACTTCAGTACAATCACCAATCTAAGAAATGATATTGACAGCAAGTCAGTTTATTGGTATAAGAAAATGTGTTGGGTATTATTTATTTCATAGGTTGTTATCGTCGTTGTTTGTTATATGGTATTCCTCCACGTCAGTGTTTGTTAATTACTGGGTTCTATGGGGATGAATTCTTTAGTTTTTGATATCTTACTCCATTGTTCTTTTTCTTACTCTATTAACATGTTGGCTTCTTTGTTTGTGGAAGGCTCTAAGAGAATTGGAGGAAGAGAGGAAAGAGACGAAGATACCTTTTCACTCCAACTTTATTTTAGGGTTCATCGACTGTTCTCTGGAAGTCAAAATTTTTCTTGAAACCAGAAATAATCACGTCTCCCAGACAAGGTGAAAAAATATATTTGAATCATTTTCTGTGGGTTTATGAGTTTGAAGTTTATGGTACGTCCAATAAATATTTTCAATAGAAGCCGTTGCTAACAGGAGGTATGATCTTGGGCCAAGTCCAAAACTTTGTGAACATGTGTGGTACCTACCAGCAGCTAAGAAGTGGAAGTTTATCCTGTATCAAGGGGACGGCTGAAGTGAGGAATTTCTCTTCAGCACCCGGAAGGCCCTCTTTTTATGTATGCTTCCTGTCACAGGGCGACTGTGAACTTCAACATTTGTTGATATTATTTTATTTTGTTTTATTTATTTATCTTTATTTTTTTCTTTTTCAATCCTCACTAGCTATCGAATCAGATTTTGGATATTTTTGCGTTGCGTTAATTCTAAACGAATTATCAACCATGTTAAATGTTAAATTATAGGTGATTAAAAGCAGTACATCTAATGATGAAAATTGTGAAACTCACAGTTATAAGTAAATTTTATTTTTGTACCATCCGTGAATTGATCATTATTTTAGTTTTACTAATTTTACTCCCTTTTTAGGATTTTATAATTGTATGTGTGAATAAGTTTTAATTCACGTATTTCGTAAGGGCATTAGTGAAAAGTGAACCGTATCCAGCCTCTTCCACGATCTCAAATCCGATCACCAATTTAATATCATTTGTTTTAAACACACACACACACACACGCATATATATATATATATATATATATATAGAGAGAGAGAGAGAGAGAGAGAGAGAATGTGTGTGTGTGGGAGACGTACAGAGAGAAAGAGAGAGTGAGAAATTAATGTATGAGGATAATGCAATATAGAAATTCACATTGAAGCGATGTATATTCATATATATCTATACATACAGGCTAAGAAAGAAAGAAAGAAAGAAAGAAAGAAAGAATGAGAGAGAAGTGTGCGGGGAATGGTTAGATGTTGTTTACGTATCAACTTTCTCATATACTGATTATTTCTGACTTAGAATGGTTGAAACTATTTGCATCCCATCAATGTACTGGATAGTTGTGCATAAAACATATTAGTATTCGATAGAAATAGTGAAAGCCATATAATTGTGTACAAAAAATTAATATTACTGAATAGAAATAAAAATTTGAAACCATTTAATTGTTTTAAATATCCCGTAAAAAGGTGAATTCGACTTAAAAAATAATGTAACATAACCATACATGAATATGTGAAACATAAATATAATGTTCATAAAATGTTTATATATAACATAGGAATCCCGAAACACAAAAACACTTACGAATTCTTAGTTCAGGTACGAAACCTTTTTTTATTACCTCTGAGTTAAAAGGTTTTTCGACATAAGGAGAGAGGCACAATCTTTCTTTGCTGACTTTTCCATCTGCCACCATCACGTGCGGCGCCCGTAACGCACAAATTCGTCTCGCCTCACCTAGGTCTCAATCTCAAATGACTGACTTTTCTCAAATCTCAGCCCACACATCTGGTGCGTGACGTCACTCACATCCCTGGTCATATTCACTGTCTGGGATTTTTATTGTGACATCTCTGAATGACACGTCCTCTGCGCACGTGCGCGAAAACCTGCGCTCATGTTTGCACCTAACTAACCCATACACTGAGTCGAAAGGTTCTCAGCGTAATTAAACCCAAAGGCAAGATATATAAAACGAAATCCCTCGGCCATTATATTACAATAACTCATAAAGTGATGACAAGTAATACAACCAACCAACCAACCAACTAACCAACAAACCAACCAACCATTCATAAAGTCGTTTACTGCTCTGACAGAGAAGCGAAGTAATTATTAAAACAATCACTGTTGTAGAATTTTAGAAAAAAAAAACAGTATTTGTTTAGCGAATTCCAGTGACAAACACTTCAGAATATCACGTTTTATTTATTCGCCATTGAATTTCTCCGTGGGTGTCTGTGGTTGTGTTTCCATCCACACCGACTCATCTATTCAACGTTGTCGTGTGTGGACCTGTTTTTAACAGCAAATACATTGGACATCGTCTACCCTCAAATGATGTGACAGAGCGATTGAGGACTTTCTCTTCACATTGAATTTTAATGAGAGCGATTTTATTTGTGACCGGTCTGACCAAAGATTGGAGGAAGAGCTGCTTTCTCTGCGTTTCTCTAATAGTCGACTGCAGCTGTTTCTCATATAGTTGATACACGCATGCTAACGATCACTTTTTTTCACCCATTTCATTCCTATATACATATCTACCAATGGGTAGGGTAATGGTTCGCAAGCTAGACGAGCAAACCTACATCGATGAGTTCGTGTCTCATTGGCTGCCCCATTCATTCGGCATTGGGCCACAACTAAGCAAAAAGCTTAGTAAATCACTATTTAAGATAACATAGCTGTGTGTTGCCGTAAACCATAGAAATGTATATAAATTATTTGTATTGGTTTGGGATACTTGAAACGATATAACTCTAAAACAAAATGATTAATTTTACAATATATAAATAGTTAACTGAAACTATATAATTGCCTGAAAACGATCTCCAAAAGAGATAGAAGGTAGTCTGTAAAATAATTACGGGCAGGTAAGTAGTAAACTAATTAGGTGCAGTAAAAAAGTAAAAAAAAATAATCTGTATATTTTCATCGGATTCGAGTGAAGAACCTCCTATAAAAGAGCAGGTGGTTGATTGGGGATAGGAAAGTATTCTGTAAACAAGATTTACGATTCTCAAAAAAAAAAAAAAAAAAAGAAAAAAGACAAAGACAGTAAAGTGGGGAGCAAAACCCTGCTATATGCGAGCATATAGAGAAATTGGAAGTGTAAAAAAGTTAAAGAATTGATCACAAGATTTTTCATTTCATCAACATATCAGTCTTACCCCGTGTACATTTTTCGTAAAACTTTAGTTATACATTTAAAGTTTAATCATCTATTCTAAACAGTTAAACAATATAAACAGTTTACACGTATTGGTTACAACACAGAAAGAAAGATAATGTGCTTCCTATAACTTTAGTGGAGCAGATAACAAGAAAATTTCAGGTGAATCTTTCGTTTATGGAAACAAGCATCAAAATTGACACCAATACTACGCGGGGATTGCCCTTTTGATAAAACCTACTAACCGTCTAAAAATTTAAGATGACGGCTATTTTTTCAAGATGGCCACCATCGAATTTACAGAAATCTATAAAATAGCAAAGACTTGTCCGATTTCATTGATCTTTGTATATCATGTATATTTCACAATGTAAAATCCAAATTTGGAACTCTGTACCTTCTCACTAGCTTCCTTTGGCCATAATATCAGTCTCAGAATCATAATTGGGGTAACAATATTCATATCATTGGTATCAATAATCCCATATAATATTTGATATACATGTAAACAGTAGGCCTTTTACTACGTATTGTCTTGGTGCCTGAATGAGTATAATATAACGTATCTAAACCTCGCATCTGCAGCTATACAGTATCGTGTAGGTTATACCAAAACAGTGGTATTTGCATCGACCACAGCATTCTGACTTGTGTCTATACTTGGTCAGCTGCTGACAACTCTCTGCAATGGGTGGGAGCTCTGTCCAGACAACAGATCCCCTGTCTTGATCCAGCCCCTATTTGCAGGAGTCTGCCTTTCTCGTTGATGTATTGTTGATTGAATCCAGATACACCCAGCCTGATAAGCAGCACGCTTCACATCTGCTTTAGCGCTCCTCGGGTCATCGACACCTCCAGCTGAGCGGTATCTATCGTACATCATAACCACAAAATTCTCCGAGATTTTCAGGTCTTCATCACCCACTACCAGTGGATACCGGCCGCGTTTATTGAAGATGCCGGAAGCTTCACCACAAACATTCCAGGTTTGCCAAGCAGACTTCTTCACTTTACCCCAGAATGCTGAAACATCATACCTAGTGAACACATGGAAGAAGAGCAACTCTTTGCTCTTTTCTGTCATGTACAGGAACCCACTACAGGTTCTCTCCCTGGCCATAGGCAACCCACAACGGCAGAAAACTTAGTTTCTGCAGAACACTGACTGGAATGACATCTGTGTCTCCTTCTTTTTCATACCTGGCATGCAAAAAGGTCTGCGTTCAGCTTCTTTATGACTGCATTATACCACTCCAGCCAGATTAATAGTGTGGTCTCTGACAGCTTCGTCTTCTTTGGTCACAATGACCACATTTGGTGTGGCAACACATGCAATCTTATCAGCCAGAAAGTTAAACTGCTCGGCTTTGTTGTCATTGTCTCTCAGGAAGTTTCACAAGTTTGGGGAAATTTTGCCATCCATTGTCACCCTGCTTTTCACTCCACGTCTTGCTTTAAGAATTGATGACCAGTAGACATCAAACACAATTTCACTTCCCTTGTATTTGGTTGAATATGCTTGTATTGTAGGATATTGATCACTACGTATTCTTTAAACATATTTGAACTTCATGGGTGCAAACTGTTCCCCAACGCCGAACAATCAATGATGATAGTGTCAGCGTCTGGCTCTGTCTCATATGTTGTAATTAGGCTCTCAAGAATGGTAGTAAGGTGGGGATTTTGACAGGTGTAGAGCTTCCAATTATCACTGAGAGCAGCAGGATGTGACTGGTTTTCATGTCGGAAGAACTCCTTCAAGTCACACTCTCTGCTCTGGCATGATATGAACAGCTTAGAGAACAGTTGGCAGTCTGCCTTCAGCATTTTGCTTTGAAGAGTCGACAGGTACCTGTCGGAAAAAGTCAACCCTTTTCTTGATTAGTTCATAGAAGGTGGGTTCTTCATACTCTTTCACTCTTTTCATGAACTTCTGGAAAGGGACCTTGCCATCATCAAAGTGTGTCCCAAGGAGCTCAGAAGCAGTTTGATGAGCAATATCCTTTACATCAAGAAAAAACAGGCCCCGACTCTCCACCTAGAAAGGAGTGCCCATATCTTGAATGGCCTGTGTGAGCTTTTCTACTTTCTAAAGGAACACTTTGTGCTCGTTCTGTCATCTCATGGTGGCTGATGTCTTTAGTGTCCTCCTTGCTTTAACATGCTGCCTCATACTGTGCAACCAAGTTGGCTGACTTCAGGACCAGCTATCATCCATCTTTTCAGTGCTGATGGGTCTTCAGTTACGTCAATTGCACCCCCGTCTGCCTTTATAACAGTATTAGCCTGCTCGTGAGCTTAGTCAATCGCCACTTCTGAGAACTGAGGGCTTGATTTGTGTACAACAAAGTTTCCACTCTCGAATTTCTGATCCAGCTGAGGATGCTACTGTTCCAGGGTCACCATGTCTTTGTAATGGAGTGGAAGCCACCGTGCATACTTGACATTTTTGTTTCCAAAAAAGTATGGTATCAGGTCAGCCAGTAACTGACAGTACAGAAAGAAATTGACTTCTTTGAATGACCGGATTACCAAGAGGATTACCACTTCCAGTGACAGCAAAATATACCAGAAATGAAACTGGAGGCATTGTAATTTGCGATGCTCACTCCAAGCTTGAAAGCTAGGCACATCTGCAGGTGGTTCATTAGTCTCTTTCAAGTAGTTTGTGTGGGCTGCCTTCCGAAGCTTGTACTGACTGCCTGCTGTTATCTAGTACATCTGCTGTTGCCTAGTGATGCTTGAAGCTTTCAAAAATGAATCGGTGTCCCAGGAGATGTTATCCCAGCCTTCACAAGGGCTTCCGACCAACCACTGTCCTTGAGTAGAGTTCCAACATACTTCAGATTTCTCTATGCAAGCCTCCAAGCATTATGAAAAACTTACCTCGCCATAGATTTCAAGCCAGTGCCCCTGGATCTGCTTTGCTACTGCATATATTGGTTGGTCAGTAGCAATGACTGGCACCTGACAAGGGTTCAGAAATGCCACTATCTCCCTGACCTTGTTTATCACATGCATAAATGTACCACCTTATTAACAATCATGCACAATAAGGTATGGTATACAACTAGGTTCGGAAATAATTGTATATGACTTACACCTCGCCCGATCGTTCATTTAGTATCATTTAAGTCACGTGCGATTTGTATACCATCCATATAGCTACATGCAAAGCAATGTAAAGTCCCATTACCCTTGGCTCGCCTCTCCAGCACTGGCACACCCTGTCAATTCATGCGCAGGTGTCTAACTGAATATCTATGTTAAACTACATTAATCTACTGTAGGTAACAGACGTGGAACTAATTAAGCAGCATTTGGCACACTAAACGAATTATTTAGGTACACTAAATAATCATTGAGCGGAAACTGAACTCCATACTGAGTTTCACAGCAGCGGTGCCATCTAGTGTGCCCTGATTGTGCATTGACATCCAATTTATTTATAGAGTGAAGCCAGTGAGAAACTCCATGGTTCAAAATTTGGATTCTACATAGTGAAAAATATATGATCTAACACCAAGATCATTCAAATAGGACAAGTCTTTGCGATTTTATTGATTTCCGTATATTCAATGGCGGCCATCTTGAAAAATGACCACTATCTTAAATTTTTTAATTGCTAACGGGTTTTATCAAAAAAGCAATCCCCAAGGAGTATTTCTGCCAATTTTGATGCTTGTTTCCTGAGAGGAAGATTACTATTATCTGCTCTACTATTTGTAGAAAGAAACATCAATCATATTTTAAACTCACCTCTTTTTCTTAATGTTGAATATAGAAAACAGTCAGTGTTGTTCAAGGTTAACAGGAACTATGAAAAATGAATATATTATCAGAATATATACGAAAGAAAATCGGGGTTTTTTTGATAAAAACTTTCAAAGTCTCAACCTAAATCGATTCTAAGGAAGGAAAATATATTATCTATGTTTGATGAGATTCAAAAGGACATATTTAGTATGAATTCCGTAAATCTGGACAAAAATGTACTGCATCAGTAAAAAATTGACTTATTTGAAAAGAAAGAAGTTGTTTTTCAGTATATCAGTCTAAATCGAATTCATGAAGTGTAATTTGTTGTCCGAGCTCAGTGATATTTAAAGCGGAGTGGGGGTATAATTACAAATTGCTTCAACCAAGAGTGAGAATTTGCCTTTTCTAAATGACACATGGATAAGAAAATAATTTTCACTGGTAACAGAAGTTTGTGGCTAATTTTGAGCTCGAACATTCCCATCAAAATGCTTCAAATGTTAGAAATTAAATGTAGATGGAAAGGAAATTCTTCAGATTACGAAGTATTCTGCATAATTGACATCCTTTTGCACTTTGCTCTGATTTCAAATCCCCCCATCTCTTTTTCAGGCTTTTAATGACCATTCCGAAGACGACACCATAATAAAACTGATATCACCGTCACCTTCGTCTACCGAAGTGCTTTAAGTTCTCTGGCGAAATTCAAGTATTTGATTATTTTTTTCGCTTTCTTTTAAAATCAAAAAGTCTTCTTTGTTTTTGGTCCGGGGTTAAGTGATCTGTTTGTATTATTATCATTTTTTGTTCTCTTTTGAGAGTTATTCACACCAGTGTAAGCTGAGAGTTTTTTTTACTAGAGTTTGAGTGACAACAAGTATTCTCAAGTCTCCATGACTTTTCCCAATATCCTTGCCGATCTCAATATTGCAGTTGTTTGTATGATCTCCACTCGTTCTGTTATTTCCAAGTCGTCCAGTCCATGTACTAATCCTTCGGTGACTGTACCAAAAGCACCAATTACAATTGGTATTATTACCACTTACATGTTACACAGCTTTTTCAATTTCCTTGCAAGGTTGAGGTACTTATCCTGTTTTTCACATTCTTTAAATTTCACTCTTTGGTCCGCCGGAACAGCAAAGTCCACGATTCTGCAAGTTCTCTCTTTTTCTGTTGATTATTATAAGGTCTGGTTGTCTGACCGAGGAGTTTGTGCATCTCATTCTCTAGGATAGATTCTGGGTTGTGCATATACCATTTGTTCGTATGGTCAAACTTCAATTTCTTGCACAATTCCCTGTGGATCACCTTGCCCATGCAGTCGGGGCCTACTCTTATATTCTTTCCGAGCTAATTTGCTGCATTCGCTTATTATGTGATCGATACAATTTGCTTAACTTTCTGAGATGAAGCTTGATAATTGTTATTAGAATATTCGGACTATTTACCTCATTTTTATTGTTGTACTCACATCATTTATATTTACTATTACTTAAGACTTGTAGCTGGTCATAGTTAACAGAATTCGAACAGTCTACCCAGTGGATCAAATAAAGGATTCAGTTCAAGCTTCTTAATGAGGTCCCGTGTTCGGCATGAAACACTAGAAGAAAACCCAAGCACATATCGGCCAGAACGCTATGAGTATAGCATAAAAGATGAGGTCAATAATCCGAATATTCTAAATAATAACGATTACAAGGATCATTAAATAAGTTTCCGGACTTTTTTCGTATGGACACTTTTATTGATAGTACACACATAAAACTCTAGTCCCCTTCGAAGTTATTTCCTCAGGCTGCAATGCACTTGTTGAACCGTTCCAACAACTTCTGCAAGGCCCCATGGAAGTGCTCTTTTGTGAGCGTGTCAATGACCTTCGTCACAGCCTCTTTCATCTCCTCAATTGTCTCATAACGACAGCCTCTAAGTTTTTCCTTAGAGCTTAGGGAATAAGTAAAAGTCACAAGGAGAAAGGTCTGGACTCTAGGGAGGGTGGGGAACTATCTTGATACCTATCTTGATCAAATAGTCTGTGACAATGATGGAGTTGTGGTCTGGTGCATTGTCCTGGTGGAAATGCCATTGACCTGATTTGAAGAGTGCTGGCCTCTTCCGACGGAATATCTTCCTGAACTCCCTTAAAACCTTAACATAGTATTCCTTGTTGACTGTCGGTCCAGTGGGAACCCAGTTCATGTAGATCATGCCAGTGCTGTCAAAAAAGTGATCATCAAAGGTTTTTGGGTAGATTTGCTCTGTCTTGCCTTCTTGGGTCTGGTAGAGCCAGCATGCTTCCACTGGGAACTCTGTCTCTTGGTCTCTGGGTTATGGCACCAAAATGCCATTTTTCCGTTAGAGAAATATGGAAAAGAATCTTTAGTTTGTTGGCAGAAGTCATCCTGGAAAGACGCTGATTCAGCCAACTCTGGGATGTCCCTCGCCCGTAAAAAGGAGAGAAAGGAATCTGAACACTGAACCTCGTCAAAGATAAGTACAAATTGAACTGTTTTCCTTCTACAAATTCCTAAATATTGGGGATTTATATGTATTCAAAAAAGAAAGAGAGAAACTGAAACTGTTTCATTATTAGCAACTTTAGAACTTTGTAACAAGCTTCAGTCCGGCGACTTAGACATTTTCTCAAGTAAAAGAAAAAAGAAAGCACGAAAAAAGGAGAAAGAAAAAAAAAGGACTGTTGAGAGACATTTATACTTGATACTTCCTGCTGGCTTGATACTGCCGGTATTTTAAAAAGAAAAGAGAAAAGGAAAAGCAACTGTTTCTTAAATCTTATCATTATTTGTTTTATCGTCGCCTATTAAAATTTTGTTGTATTTTAAATGCATCCTTGTAATGAAATCTTTTGGTTGTGTTGTATCTTCAATCGAGTCGTCCTCTTTTGCACACATCTGTTTTAGCTTCCTATCGCTATCATTAATTCTCACCAAACGTCTTATTGCCACCTTAAAACATTACAAGGGAATTTTGGAAATTTGACTATAGTTAATATTTTCTAACCTCGTTTTTTTCCGCTATCTGAGGGGGTGGGAATACAAAGGACTTGGTGGGGTATATGAAAGTGAATTGGATACCCCCTTACCAGCGTCTGAGATCAGTCTAGCCCCAAATTAACCTCAACATTATTTGCCGGTTTACCATATGCCCGAAATAGGAGTCTTGACTGGGACTTATTTTGTGGAGGGTAAAATGCCAAACTGCCCTCGACGTCACATGCGCATAAAATGGACTTTCGTCCTGGGATAATTATTGATGCAGCGTCACAGTTTGTACAGTTCCCACACTGACATAAAACTGTGCACTTATTGTCTTTATAGATGCATAACGGTCTTTATCCATGAAATTCTTTATTTGGCCAAGCAACTCTGGTTTTCTGTCATTTTTACGCCTCCCACACCTCTCTTCATCCCTCACAGACTCCCTGCCTTCCTTGAATCTTTTATGCCACTCAAAAACTGATGCTCGATTCATGCAAGATGGTCGAATAGAAGTCTGAAGCATTCCATACGTTTCTGTGGCATTTTTTCCTAGTTTAAAACATAATTTTATTGCATATCATTCTTCTAAAGTGTCCTCACGTCCAGATTGCATTTTTGAAATTCAGCAGTTGTGACAATCAGGCAACTATACATTTTTGAACACTATGTGCTTAAATAAACCATATCGAATTTACCGTTAGTTTTCTCGGGTAATTTAGGCCTTTCTTGTGAGTATCAAACAGACTCTTTATCTTTCAACGCTTCTGAAACCTATGATTCACGTCCCAGTTTAAGATTAGCTTTTCAGTTATTTTTGTATTAGACTCGTAATTTTTGCTTCTTCTCCAATAACACTCTTGAGGAGACATCCTTAGTGTGTGAAGCAATCCACCTTTTTCTTTCTTTCTTTCTTTCTTTCTTTCTTTCAGAATAACATATTAACGAGCGTAGCAGTCAGGGTCTTGTTCATTGTTCGGAAAAAAAACAACCAGTGGTGGAGACTATGTTGAAAAATAGAGTTTCATTGATTTATACAACTATGTTATTGGGCTTCCGTTACCTGTTGTAAGTTTATTTCCCACCTTCTTCCCGCCTATTTGTTATAATGATTTATGGTTGTTTTGTTTTGTTTTCTTTGTTCAATGGCGTTTCAACTTTTGTGAGTTATTCAATACCAAAATTATCCTTATAGAAAATCAATCATCGTAATATTTAATCATTAGCTAGAATGACAAGAGGATCCATATTGTTTTTCATATTTATTAGTCTGAAACTCCATACAAACGCGACTGGAATCCGAAGTCGCTTCCTAGTAAGTCACAGTTAAACAAGTAAACACCTTTGCCAGTGGGATTCCTGCAAATGGTAATTTAAAGATTTTAAAAGTTCAATGTTTTTTGCTGAGAATCATATCATGGTATTTAATGAAAATTTGAAAAATACAGCTGGCAAATATTAATGTAGATATTATTTTTGCAGGTGTGGTGAACATATCTCAATTTGACAGTGTCTTTCCTAAGGGTCATCGAAAAGTAAAATGCAAGAGATATGTTTCTTCTTCACCAAGTGTGCAAATCACTCTCCAAGCTTCTCCCTTTGTTCTTGTATATTTCACTTTCTAAATTTGTGAAATAATAAAATGGATTCTATAATTAAAAAAAAGAATAGGAAAGAAATACAAGGTAGAGTAAAAAAGTCATGCCTTTTTCTTTAGTACAGGAATAATTACTGACACAGGAACATGTACCATATATCAAAATGAAGCTGTTTCTTTGTGGATCAAATCGCAACTTCTAAACATAATTACCGTTTCTTTCAATAGCAATGTTCTCCTTCGAATGAGAGCATATCCCTGTCACCTAAAATTTTATTGACTGTTCTTTGAGTCACTTCATCACTGCTATTTCCCTTAATCGTCACTCGTCTGAAGGTGTTAGATTTGGTGAGTATGGAGGATGCGATAAGGTTTTCACCTGAATGAGGCTATCGTCTCCCATATCCTGATGCTTGAGTGTGAAGGAGGAAGATATTATCGAGTTGCTAGATTTAGCGACATCAGACTATCATCTCTCCGGTTTCATGAAAGAGGGTTTAAGAAGCAAAATTTTGCTAGCGACGTTATGTTTTGCAACGATATGTCTTCCAGTTTTATATTGTTTATACATAAACTCCTCTTGATGGTAGCATTGCAACGGGATGAAATTATAACATTGAAATATTCTTGTATTGAATAAGTATTTGCATACCAAATATAGTATTATTGCATCAAAACGCTTCGCACTCTACAAAAGACAGACAACCACATTGTACTTAGCTATAAATAAATATACTTATCTCAGTCTGCTCAGCTTTATTTCAGTCTATAAATCTCAATTTCTATTAGCAATTCAATGATAGTCCGTTTGTATTAGAATTCGTTCATATGGTATCTATCTATCTATCTATCTATGTTGAAATGATAGATTTTGGTGAATCTGATAATATGACAGAAATATGTAGAAAGTTGTGTAAATCAAACACTTAAAACCGGTTTAGATGCGCGATATTTCGTTCTTTTATTTCATTTTTCAGAACTTAGTCTATCTATCTATCTATCTATTATAAAGTCAACCGGGTTTGAAGCATCTTGTGGGTTTAGCCACATTGATGAGTTATGATTCAATGAAACCTTGTGTCTGTTAATGAGAATATATATGCTCCTCGTCGTGGGTTGATGGTGGAAATTAGCTGGATGACACATACACTGAAATGCAATAACTCTTAAGATTTGAGCACTCCGGGTAGCCGATAGCGTATATGAAAAAAGTTATACACAAAGATTCCTTCACTTATGCTGGAAATGTCGATATCAAACTTAGGTAGTCAGCCGGGTTTATATCCCGACTTGAGATATCTTGGGATTCAAGCCAGGTTGAAGAGTTGTGATACAACAAAACTGTCCATTTACGGATGACACTTTATATATATATATATATATATATATATATATATATATATATATATATATGTGTGTGTGTGTGTGTGTGTGTATGTGTGTGTGTGTGTTTGTGTGTGTGTATTTGTGTGTGGGGATATGTGTGTGTGTGAGTGTGTGTGTGTGTGTGTGAAGGAAGAGATAAGAATATTACTTTATCTATTTTATATATATATATATGTATATATATATAATAGATAAAGTTATATTCTTATCTCTTTTGAAACGATGAGAACTTAATAAAACCATTAATATATATATATATATATATACATATATATATATATATATATATATATATATATATATTATTGATTTCATTAAGTTCTTCAAAATATATGTTTCGATCTATCTATCTATCTATCTAACTTTGATGATTTATCTTTGAGTGTTTATGTCTATGCTTCTCTCTGTCGACACACACACACACACACACACACACACACATATATATATATATATATATATATATATATATAAATTTTGCTTATATGTATTACATTAATTCTGTTTTTATCTGACGATCATAGTGTGTTCATTATCTCTCTATCAATCAGTTTGCATGAATAAATTGCCATGCTTGTACCACTTAGCATACAAGTAAATATTAATATCTGAACTGCAAGAAGCTCCTCTCTTCGTGGGAGATGTAGATATCTACTCAAGATGATTTTAAAACTTATTTTCCAATTACAACACAAAAAATTCGAACAAACAAAACCGAAATTGCAAATAGATTTCTCCCTGCTAATCCATCTCTTCACTATTGTCATTATTGATCATTTTAATTCTATCTTGAAAAGCTTCTTATTAAATCTTTCTTGAACAGACCACGTTTTCGATTCAAATATAAAACTGCCTAAAACCACGGGCAATTCACTATTGTCAAATATTATCCGATCAATATTAAAAACGTTTTTCTTGAGATTCTAATGTAAAGTTTACAGACATTGATTTGAAATTATATCATTAATTTATACATCTTGTGAGGATTCATTTTTTTCTGTAGTAAACGAAATAGAGGAATCTATTTATCCATATATTTATTATTATCATTAATATTATTATTTTTATTTCTTTACTCTTTGAAGAGTACTTCACGTCAGAGTTAGCTGATTGTTTGCCCTGTGTCCTGAGTGACAGCAAGTCTTCTCAAGTCTCCAGGACTCTTCTCAATATTCTGACAGATTTTAATAATGCTATATCCCGGGTGGTATCCCCTTGTCCGCTTATTTCAAAGTCTTGCAGTTTCTTTACGAACCCTTTCTGAGCCGACCAATCACAAGTGGTATCACTGTCACCTTTATGTTCCATAGTTTTCGAGTTCTCTAGCAAGATCTCGGTACTTATCTCTCTATCCGCTTTCTTTTTGTTTTAATCTGTCCACTATTTGTCGGGTTCTCTTTTTACTTTCATAAAGACTGGCCGAGATTAGGTGATCTTTTTGTATCGCAAAATCCCTGAGAAGTTTGTGTCCCATTCTTCGGGACAGATTATGGGTGCCTATACCTCTTGTTTGTATGTTGAAATTTTGATATCTTGCACAATTTTCAGAGTATCACTTTCTCCATCCAGTCGTGTCTAGTCTTACACTATTTTTGCGCTAATTTACTGCATACACTTATCATCGAATTGATCGTTTCGTGCATCTTGTTTGCTTTTGGTTTAACTTAGTTTATTTGTTTGGTGTTGCTCTGAGCTGCTATTAAGAAAGATTTAAATTCTCTCTAAGCTTTCTCTTTTCTTAGGCATGTCTAGGTCTTCTCGTGTGAGATTTCTCCGATTTACCCCCTGAAATATATATGTTTTTCTTTCCATTTTTGTGCCCTAGTTATTGCTATTCTGTTGATCATTACGTTGGTGTTCTTTCCGGTCACAGCAATTAGTGTTTCTTTACTCCTTTTTATGTAGTTTTTGAGTCATCATGTAGGTGTATCAACGCAATCGTCAGTACTTGTGGGTCCTCTTCCTTCCTCTTTTCTTGACTCATATAGTTTGTCTGTCATCACGCGAATGTAAGGTTTGTGTACTGTTATCAGCCTTCTTGTTCTCTGGTTGAAATTATTTCCTTGAGCACTTCAAGAATGGTCTCAAGTATCTTACAATGGGAACCGCCCGGTGTTTTGATGAGATTTGTAACTGCAAGACATAGGTTTGAAAATTTTCACCTTCTTCTGAGGTAATTTTAAAAAAATTGTTTTTCATCTCCGCTAGTTCGATGGTGTCTGCTTCCAATTTCCCCAAGTACTTGTAAGTTTCTTTTTCCTAGAGCGTTGATTTTTTTTTCTTATTTGTCATTTCTATTCGTTCCGTTATTTCTGTTTGCCATGTTTCATTATAAGCATGCCATATTTTACAACACTGAATTCCATTCCTATATCCTGACTGTATATTCTTATTGTTTTTTTTCAGTCTTCACTTAATTTTCATTTTTTGCAGAATGATTTATGTCGTCCAAATACTTAAGTTGCTCAATCTTTTCTGGTTATTTAGTAAATTTAAACCCCTTTGCATTTTCCTAGTATTTAATTGATTGGCATCTTTGCTATTACAAATATTAGTATCGAATGTGAATTTCCTAGGAAGATTACTCGTGTATTTTACGTCTGCTAAATTTCCCCCTCTCCTGCAGTGGATTCCACCTTACAATTTTTCATGACTTTCTTGATGTAGCTTTTTTTCGGATATTTTCCCGCCAATCTATTAAGCATCCTTTTCAGACTGTATCATTTGCCTTTTCCCTAACGATCCACGTCATGACTACATTTTACCTTTCGGTTTAGTCTCCGTGAATATGTGCTGATCATTATACAGTTGGTTATTTTTCCACTTTTTCCCCTGAAGCATTCTGTCTGTTCTTCAGTAAATATCCATGCCATACAAGCGAGTAATGCATCTGTTCGTTAATCTGTGCTGATAGGATTTTCCTCATTATATGATATCCACCGAGAGAGGAAAAGTAAAATAAAATTCCCGCTCCGGGAAAGAATCACCCGCGAAAAGCATGGAATAGAATCTTAAGACAGTAGTCAGTAGAAAGGCTGACCCATCCGATTCTGAGAGGATGTCACTAGTCCGTAAGAGAAAGGAACCTGAGAAGTAAACCCTTCGAAAACATAACTACAACTTAAAACTGTTTTTCCTTCTACCCTTCCTAAATATTGGAAATTATATATATAGATATATATATATATATTCAGAAAAGGAAAGAAAGAAACTGAAAAGATTTGTTTCATAAACTGTAAATGAATGAGTGGACTTATCTGCTTTCTCAAGTAAAAGAAAGAAAAGTCAAAAGAAAGAAAAGAAAAAAGAAAGAAAGAAAAAAAGGAGAAAGAAGAAAAGGACTGTCGAAAGAGACATTTGTGTTTCACAATGCCTACTTGTCTTAACTAAGCCGATAGTTTAAAAGGAAAGGAGAAAAGAAAAGAAGGAGCTGTTTTTTTAAATCTCATAATTATTTGTTTGGTCGTCGCTTATTAAAGCTTTGTTACATGTTAAATGCCTCCCTTGTGTTGAAATCTATTGGTTGTGTCGTTTATCTATCGAATTGCCATGTTTTGCACATATTCTTTTTCAGCTTCGTATCGCTTTTATTTATTCTCGCTAAAAGTCTTATTCGCCTTAAAAGTGACTTTCGGAAATTTGATTACAGTGAAATATATTTTGTTTTAATCTAGAAGTCCATGCTTTCCGTTATCCGAAGGGATAGGAAAACCAAGGACTTGGTGGCGTATGTGAAAGTGAATTCGGAAACCCCCTCGCCAGCGTCGAGATGAGTCTAGCCCCAAATTAACACCCACATTATTTGCCAGTACCATATCCCCGAAATAGGAGTCTTGACTAGGACTTATTTTGCGGAGGGTCAAGTGCCAGACTGCCTCGACGTCACACGTGCGTAAAATACACTCTCGTCCAGAGATAAATTATTTACGCAACGTAACAAATTTGGACAAGACATGCGTCTCTAGAGTGTTGTGCTGGTTTCTCTTTGGCGATCATTCTGGATCAGGGTAGTTCTCCCCTTTGTCACCCATTCGACTATGTTTACTTGTAGGCATCTACTCAACTGAAGATATAGTCTGTCATGAATGAACATGAATGTTTTTTGCCTATGATGGCATCCATCTCAACTGAAGATATAGTCTGTCATGAATGAACATGAATGTTTTTGCCTATGATGGCATCCATGTATGCCATCATAGGCGTTTTTTTTTTTTTCCAAATCGGCACTTTCTTGAGTGTTGTTTCTTCGCGAGTCCATCTAGACCTTCGAGTGCTCGTATTTTTTAAAATTTAATGTGTCGAATCGGTTTTTGTGTCGTTCTTTCTGCTTCCACATTTTACTCCGAGATTGTTTTATTTCCTTTGCATACAGTTGCTGGTTTGACCTCATGCATTATCCTACATCTTTTTGTTAGTATTTTCTTTTTTTATTTTGGTAGGTCCTGATTTGCCTGTATTAGTTGACGTTATCCCGGTATATTTTGATCCTCCATTCCTTCGCCAATATTTTTTATCCAATTCTTCAAGTTGTAATATCAGATTTTTCTGCTGTTTTGGTCTTTTCATCCCAATATATTTTTGTGTACTTTTCTTTCTTTATTACAGTCATTTCTTGTCGCAGTTCCTTACCTGTTTTGTAGCCTAATTTCTCATCCAGGTTTTGTATTTTTGTTCAGGTTCCTTTGGGGAACACCGATTTTATCTCAGACTATTTTCATTCTCGCATAAATTAGCTTATTTGCTTCACTGAAGTGGCCTGTAGGGATATTTATCAATAATTTGTTTACCTTTTCGGTTTCGACCTTAACTTTTTTCAAGTCTTGTTTCCAGAGGGATGATAATGTAGACTTTTCAGTCATTTTTTATTTATTTACTCTACATTTTTTTTTTCTTTTTGTGTTAAAATTAGTTTTGCGGAGTTGGAGACTGTAGTGTTTTTGTTTTTAGTATTTTACGTTGGAAGCTCTTTTCAGCGTTGAGTGTTACAATACGGACTGGGGGCTCTGGTTCATATTCTTCAAGACTTACATGTCCACATATTTCAAGTATTTTAAGACCAGAAAACGAGCATCTCTTTAAAAACATTCTAGCTTGGTCAGCAAATATTTTGCCGGTATTAAACCAAGAGGATTCTGCTCAAATGTTTCATCATTTTTTCCTTTGTGTCATTTGTGCTGGATTGCTCTTTTAATAAATATGAAATACATTCTTGTTTTCTTTTGTCTTTTTTTTTATTAGTATTTCTGAGTTGAGTAATTGCTTTGGTCGTTGTTTGTGTCCCTGAAATTAGAACAGCCAGCATTTGCTTGATGCTGATCGGGTCTCCCATGTTGGCTAACAGGGGAGTACTTGTCAATCATGACACTCTGATCTTTCATCTGTTTCCCTTGTTGATTTGGATTTGGATAAGATATTTGGCCTAATAGGTAGAGTGTTCGCCAGTGGTCTGTGTGACCGAGGTTCAATCCCAGGACGAATCATACCAAAAACTCAAAAAATGGTACTTGATGTCGACTTACTTAACACTCAGCATTATAAGGCGTGGATCAAGGGTAAAGTGGAGCAATCCAGGAAACGGAGTCGCACCCTCCACTACACTTCAGTGTAGCAGCTACTGTAAAGGGAGCTTTCGTGTCAACCTCGACTAAGGTCACCAATTTTACATTTACTTTATGAGTAGCAAAATGTAGCTATACCACAGCCAAGGCAGGATCTATGCCCCAGACAGATGTGACCTATATTTTAGCAAGTTAGAAGTCACGTCTACAAGACACTTACACACAAAAAATTGATGTATAAACCATTAAAATTTCGTTGTTTAAACTTAGTTAAAGTCAGGTGTATTCATCTTTCATCCTGTTATGGACAGATGTTGAAAAAATAGTCAACATTCCTAAGGATATTTGTTAATCTCATTAAATATACACTCATCGAAATAGCCGGACTGAGATATTCCAAGTCGGTTACATCATTTATGTCTCTGCTTTTGAAGTTTCTGGAATTTTATAGTAAATTCTTAAACGTTAGAATTTCACAGATTGAAATGAATTCCATTACTTTTAAAAGCGAAATATTTGCAAAATTTACGCAAAAATGTAGTTTTTGTAAATACTTGGGATTAAACAGAGGTATATTTATATTTCATTTTATGAACTATTAACAGATTATTCTTTGTAATTTTTCCCACCGACGTTAGCTGATGTTCTTTCACTAAAGTATAAGAGACAGTAAGTATCCTCAAGTCTTCAGGGCTCTTCTCAGTATTCTGGACGATCTCAAAAATGTTTGGATGGTCAAGGATCCTCTTCCGATGTCTAACTCTTCAATCTCACTTTTCCAAACCTTTAGGGTTCGTTCTAAATACCCCAATTACTATTGGTATCACCGCCACCCTCATTTTCCATAGATTTTACAGTTTTCTGGAAAAGTTTAAGTACTTGTTTTCTTTTCGTTTGCTTTGATTTTCACTCCTTGGTCACCGGGACGGCAAAGTCCACTATCCGGCAGATACTCATTTTTTGTTAATCATCACTAATTGAGGTCTTCTTGCCAGGATTAGATTATCTGTTTTCATCACGAAATCTTTGAGAAGTCTGTGCGTCTGATTCTCAAGTACAGATTCTGGTTTGTGATTATAGCATTTGGTTGCATGGTCAAATTTTGATTTCTTGTACAATTCCCAATAGATCACCTTCTCAACCCATTCGTGTCTAGTCTTATACTCTTTTTGAGCTAATTTGCTACATTCTCTTATAATCTGGTTGATGACTTCGTCTCTGTAACTACGTAACCAACACTTGTTATTTTGTTGTGTCTTATCTATTTTCGCTTTAACATAAATGGTCCTCATGGCGTTGTTTCACGAAGCTATTAAAAAAAGATTCGGTTTCTCTCAAAGTTGTCCTTTCTTTAGTTGTTGTTGTTGCTATTATTAAGTATTTTATACGAGGGTCAAAAGAAATCTATGTGACAGCAAGTTTCCTCGCGTCTCTAAGTCTCTTAACTTATCTATCTGATTTTTAATGTCGCTGTATTCTGGATGGCCTTAAATCTTCTGATCTCTTGCTTTCATAAGTTACTTTTCCAGGCCTGTGAGGACCGTTTCGAGGGTTTCAGCTACGACTAGGATCACTGTCACTTTCATGATATATGCCTTTTTCGATTCTCTAGCAAGATATCATGTATTTGTCTATCTTTCCGCTTTCTCTTATTTTTATTCAATGGTTGGCTGGAATAGCAAAATCCACCGGTGGACAAGTTATTTCTTTCTTGTTTATCAACTTTAGCAGAGAATTTTATGAGTCTCAGAAAATTAGCACGATGTGAAATCCAAATAGCCTCGCACTGGGTTTTAACTCCGGTCGATAACAAAAGGATTTTCAGCGCTCAGGAATAAAGGGAAGCAACAACAAACATTTTATGATTAAAAAGTATTTCAAATGGTTTTATAAAAGGAATCCTTGGTGAAAGGGTTTGACTGCTGTCAAGAATTAATCAAAGCCTTACCGGTAGATTAGAGCAATTAATCCATATATAAATACACAGTAAATTGTTATATGATGAAAATGCTTTACAAAAATGGTTTTACGAAAGTTAATCAAGGCGAAAGGATTGTTGGTGATAAGGAATAAGGTAAAGTTCAAGGTCAGAACACGTCAATTTCTTTAATAGTTATCTGATGTTTATGCCTTAAACTTGTTTATTTTTCCACTCTTTTGGAAATAAATCAATATGATAAGACAATTAGAATACATTAGGCCTTTTTTAAATGCCTTTGTTCCAATGGGAAAAGTTAGATTGGGTTCTATCAATAATCAGAATTAATTCTTTATTGTAATTTGATCGCGTAAACAACTTTTAGACATCAGTTTAAGAGAAGTCAACTATCGATAAAAAAGAAACGAAGAAAAAATAGATAAGCACTTGATAAAAATGAAACAAAAGAAAAAGCGCGAAATACTTGCCGGAGATAAACGTCTTGTTATTTAAAAGCTATATAGTTACACGTTAACGAAGAAGAAGAAGAAGAAGAAGAAGAAGAAGAAGAAGAAGAGGAGGAGGAAATCTATCTATCTATCTATCTATCGTATTCTATAAATTGAGAAAAATCTCTCAAATTATCTATCAATCAATCTATCAAATAATATGACAAAAATAGAAATAAAACAACACAGATAAATATTAAGCTCTGAACTGAGTAGACGATTAAAAGTTCATTTAAACGGAAATATTTTCTTTGATTTTTGTTTAACTCCTGGCGTATATTTCCAGTTTTTTCATTGTACGAAAAGCGAGAACAGCTAAGAGATTAGTTGTAAAATTTCCAACAATTTAGTGAAATCGTCTAAGATTCGTCTTAATTTTTAAAAAATCAAATGAATCAAAAAATTAAGAAAAAACAAATTTCCACGCCTAATTATTGCTTTAAGAACATTTGTAAGTGGAAATGCTCCCTATCTATAAAAATGTATAAATAGGAGTAACTTTAAAGCTACTACAGAAGAGAAACAGTATTAACATGTGAGACCAACCCACCAAACCTGTGTAGAATAAAGGGGTTATATGGAATTATACTAATATAAAACTTACTCAATTTAAAATTCCTCTGTATGGTAGTTTCACTATTAATCTTTTTCACAATAACTGTTTTGAAGAAAGAGAATTAAAAAAATCAAATCTCTGAAATCATGTTGAGATAAAACAAATTCCAACAAACTGAAAATATTTAATTCGCATCCAAACTCAAAATAACATTCCTATTGTCTAAGGAAAATTACGGAATAAGATATTCCCACTTATAACTGATCAACCCATTATGGGATATTTGGACGTAAAATTTTAAGAAAAGAAAGGAGGTAGTTTTTTTGTTTCACCTCCATAACCATTCAGATGTCCTGTTCTGACTTGTCACAGGATGACAGTTTATGAGGAAAGAGAGTATTTTGCGTGACACATTAACATTTAACAGTGGAAACCATGGGATGTAGCACGGTGAATGTGAAGTGGGTGGATAAATGCAAAGTACGATCAATGGTGAGCTTCGGCAGAGGTTGGACGGAAAACCCTCACCGGTCAACAGTGATGGAAAAGTAGTTCAGTCAGGAAACTACTGCTACTCATCAATGAGTTGATGAGATAAGAAGATAAAAACAGTCAACGAACCATTACCATGATTCTAATCCAATCTATACATCTATACTGCATCATCCAAGACGCAGGTACACAAGAGGTGCATACTGCTGTGGTTTGTCCTGGTGTTCGAAAAATCAACTATAACGCCTGAAACCAACGTACTTAGATGCAAAAACATTGCTAACGTAGCCACATGTAAAATTAAGACATTATGCAACCTGAAGAGACAGCATCAGCAGCTGAGCACTTTATAGACATTAAAAGTGTACAAAAACATTATTATTTCCATAGTGAACTAGACTTAGAATACCATGGTACCAGCAATAGGCAGACATTTATCTCGATATCTGAGTGGAAAAACTTCGACAATACTGCCATAGGAGATGTAGGAATGCTTCTTACTTTATAGTATCAAGAAAACCCAACCAAAAATTATATGTTGTATATTTAATAGCAACCCCTGCACAAAATCGTCTCATGCTACAGCCCCACTAATGCCAGTGATGAAACCGATATTACCACCTTCTACCACGGCTTATTTAATCTTGCCCGGTGCATTCCCCACTATATTGTTTTAATAATCAGTGGAGACGTGAATGCTCAAATAGGCAAAGAATGGAAATAATAGCTTTTGTTTACACAATTTGCCTGACAGAAATAATGAATATCAAATAAATTATTCATTCAAGAACAGTCTTTCATGCCTAAACATTAAATTAAAAAAAAATGAGGAAAAACTATGAACCTATACTTACTTAAATGATACTAAAGCACAGCTTGACTATTTATTCAGGAACAAGAAGTGAATCAATGACATTTTGAGCTATGAAGCTTATCCTTCTTTTGAAGGATAATCTTCCAATCAAAGTATCCTCTCTGCAAAGATACCCCTGAGTTTATGCAGAAAAAAGAGACTGTCAAAACCACACGTCATCACACAAAAATAGTGATATAAATAATAAATATACCGCAAATGTACGAAACAAAGCCGATGTTCTGGAAATATCTAAAAGATATACCCGGTTGTTACTGCCTATATGGAAGCAGCGACCAAGTGGCACCTAAATAAACAAAGAGCCAAATGTGGAGTTCGCTTTGATTCAATAGTAATTAGGAAAAATGAGATAACAGGAAAAGCATCCTAACCTAATAAAAGAAACCCAACAAATTCCAGCACGAGAAAATAAAAGAAAGCTCAGAGAAATAACACGTACTTAAAAGAAAAACCAGAACACATTGAAAATCAAATCAATAAAATCAGAAATTAATTTGAAGATAGACTATCACAATTAGCATAATGGACGGTCAACGAAGAGAGCGGAAAGAAGAGCACCTTGAAAGCAAAATTAACAGTTGTTAGTCTAGAGAAGAGACCCCAGAAGTGGAAAGAACATGTCAAAAATCTACTTGAAAACCACCTGAAATCACTATCACACACACCCAACAAATCATAGGCGCCTCTGGTGGTGTAATGGTTAGCAAGCTCGGCTAGCAAACCTACACGAGTGAGTTCGAGTCTCATTGGGTGCCCCTTTCATATGGCCTTGTGCCACATCTAAGCAAAAAGCTTAGTAAATTACCACACCCAACAAATCAATAATGGCTACTTAGAAGTCAAACAAAGACAGTTTACAGAGGAAGAATTAGACGTAGTATTGAAAAAAATTAAAACAAGAAAGCTGCAAGCATCGACGAAATATATTCCGAATTATGGAAGTCAAGAAAATTTATTGACATATAACTTCGATTATGCAAAGATGTTTAACAAAGTTATGCCGAACATTCTAACCATTATACCCATGGGCCGGTATACCATTATGCTAATTGGCCAATCAGAGTGTTCGCCAGTGGTCCTAGGTTCAATCCCTGGTCGAGTTATACTAAAGACTCAAAAAATGATACTTGATGCCTCCTTGCTAAAATAATCAACATTATAAGGATAAAGGGAGCGATCCAAGGAAAGGAGTCGAACCCTCCCCTACAACTCGATATAGAAACTGTTGAAAAAGGAGCCTTTAGGTCGTCCCCGATTGTGGTTGGCCAACTAACACACACACACACATATATATATATGTGTGTGCGTGTGTGTGTGTGTGGAGAAAGAGAGACATACAGACAGATAGACAGACAGACAGACGGACAGAGAGTCACCAATAAATAAGTATGTATATATCAATTCCTTAACTTTGTATTCTAAATCAAATACACCTGTGGAACGTAATCAAAACGGATATAACTAAGTATTATTAAATTATCAAACTCTTCCGCCAATTGAAATTATAACGGAAATTATAAATATGTAAGAGTTGAAAAATATTTCTATTTCTCCGCAAATATTATGATCTTTAAACCAAAGTAAATATTTTTTCTTTAAAACTTTTTAATGACGTAAAATTTGATAGTCAGTAATATCTATTAATATCTGTTTTGGTTTTAATAGATGCAACTTGAAATAATAATATCTTAGCAAATTTTATTTAAAAAGAATTATGAAAACTCTTAGTACTGGTTTATATATATATATATATATATATATATATATATACTAGAAGTCAAAAGTATTTGGCAACCATCAAACATTTTTATTTCTAATCCTAAAAGTAAGTTTAATGAAGCAAGTTAAAAACCACAATATTTTATCTATTATACTAAAATCAATCTTCCTCAGTAACTTTGACCTTAGCATAACCAGATATCTTTCGAAAAATTGATTTGAAGGTGCTTTTTATTTTTTGGTTCAAAGCCTGAAAAAATCATTTACCGAAAGTTATATTTTACCACCACTGGAACTTCCATTGTGTTGAATTACTACTTGATATATACTGCCTGTTTTACCTATGCAGAGGACAATTTCACCAGTCACCTGTTTGCGTGAGAGAAGGCTGACTACTCCAAAATTGCTGCTCAACTGAACCAATGTCGGGAAAATATGGCATAATCTACTGCGAAAAGAAGACTTTCTAAATCTGGCCTATATGGCAGAATTGCTGTCAAGAAACACCAGCTGAAGAACAAAAAGAAAGTCAAAAGGCTCCAGCGGGCTAAGGCGCAACGAGACTAGACAATAGAGCAGTGGAAAAAGTCCTTTGGACTGACGAGTCAAAGTTCGAAATATTTCGGTCGAGTAAGATGTTCTATGTGCGGCGAAGAGTTGTTGAAATAGATGAAACAACCAGTATCGCACCAACTGTATGGCATGTAGGAGGCTCTGTTATAGTGTGTGGGACTTGTCCCAACTGTAAAGTCGGGCATTTACACCAGTTTAAGGGCAAATTGAATCAGACTGGTTATCACTGCCTACTACAACATCATATGATCCCACGGCTTCTGGGCCAAGGATTTGAACTCATGGAAGTTAATAACCTAGAACATACGAGTAAACTCTGCCAGCGGTACATTAAAAGCTAAGAGGAACAGCACGTCCTTCAAATAGTGTCTTGGTCGGCACAATCAGCGGACTTTATTTCCATCGAACAGATGTGGGATGTTTGCCCCAAATATGATCGCTAAACAATGTCCATTCAAGCGTAGTAAAGTGGGTTTGACTTCAGATATACATACACACATATATATATATATACATAAGGGAAACATGAAAAAAGTAAATCCAAATAAGATGAAGTTATTCATGATGGTAAAGTCGACGTTAAAACATTTCGGTTTTTTTAAACGTTTATCAGGACTTTGCAGTGGAGAAAAAATGTTGCATGAATAATGAATGGATAGTTTTTTATGAAATAATTTGGATTACTTTATTTTTCTATTTTCTTCATACAGTCAGATTTATTTCCATAATTTGCTTCCATATATATATCATCGTCATCATCATATCGGGCTGGTAGCACGAATATCCCTGACCCTCTCCCGCCACTCCTCCCAATCGTTCATCGCCCTAGGTAGGTCTTCAGGACAACATCCTGTATCCTCACATAGCTGCTGAATGTATGTTCGTGCTGGTCCTCCTGCTTTTGCACGGCCATGTGTGGGGGTCCATAAGAGTACATCTCTTATGAGTTCGTCCCTGCTTCTCCAGCAGTGTCCTGCATGTCTGGTTCGTCTAACTTGAATAGTTTTCGTGATAGGAGGCAGGTGGCCGTAAGTTGATGTCTTGTGGGGTGTTGCCGCCAGGACTTGTTTAAGATTGCACGTGGCATTCTTGTGTAATTGCCGTCTAGCTTCTTCTCCAGCCGTTTTGTTAGCGTCCATGTAGTGCAGCCATATAGCAGTACCGATGTGACCGCTGCCTGGAAGAAACTGCGTTTCATTTTATCGGTTAGGTCTGATTTCCATATAATCGATAGCCTATTGATAGCTGTCCATGCTTTCGCTAACCTCGTTTCGATGTCCTTTTCGGTTGATTCGACGCTGCTTCCTAGGTAAGTGAATTTGTCTACTAGTTTAAGAGGGGTTCTTTCTAGAGAGAAGATGTCCCCTGTTTGATTATAGCACATATATTCCGTCTTATGTGCATTAACATAGAGGCCTATGCTTGCTGCTGCTCGTTCCAAACTATGCAGTAGTGTTTCGGCTTGGTCAGGTGTATTTGCCAGTATCGCTACGTCATCGGCGTAGTCGGCGTCGGTAATTGTTGTTGCGGGGTACCTTCTGCCTCTTTTCTGCGTCAGTTCGAAGCCATTCTCTTTGATTTTGTCAATCGATGTTCTAAGAACGTAGTCTAGACAAATGATAAAGAGATATGGAGCCAGCGTGTCCCCTTGTAGTACTCCTGCTACAATGTCGAAGTATTCTGTGTCTCCATCTGGTGATCGTACTTTTACTTTAGTGTTTCTATAGAGAATCGTTATTGCCGCTACGGTTTCTTTAGGTATGCCGTACGCTAGTAGGATTTGTTCCATCTTTCCTCTGTGAATGGAATCGAAAGCCTTGGTAAAGTCGACAAATATTAATGTCGCTTGTAGGTTTTTTGCCCGTACACCTTCAAGGATTCTACGGATGGTTAATATTTGTGAGGTCGTGGATCTATTTCTTCGGAAGCCATTTTGGTTTTTTCTAAGTATGTTGTCGATTTTGGGTTCTATGCGGTTTCGTAGTAGGGCATTGTAGATTTTGGCTGCTATGGATGTAAGTTTTATGCCTCGGTAGTTTTTGGCTAATCCGAGGTCCCCCTTTTTAGGGAAGGGGAGTATGCATCCCTTCATCCATCTATCTTTTGATTTTGATTGTATACTGCGTTGCAGTGTCGGAGCAGTATGTCGTCGGATTGTCTGGTCTTCCATACTTCCGGGGGAAATTCGTCCAGCCCTGCAGCTTTCCTATTTTTAATCTTTCTGAGAACCGAGTCGAGTTCTTTTTGTTTGAACGGTCCTAGTTTAATGTCTAATTGTTTGCTAATTATTCTGGTGATTGGTTCATGTGTTATTTACGGTGGGTTTCCTAGTAAGTTTTCGAAGTGCTGTTTCCACAGTTTTATTCTTTCTTGTTGGTTTGCTGCTTTCAGTTTTGCTTTGGCTGTGTTCTTTCTTCTACTCACTTCGTTTATTTTTTGCCAGGCTATCCTAGATTGTCTATCTTCCACCGAGTCTCTAATCTTATCTATCTGATTTTGAATGTATTCTGTCTGTTCCTTTATATATATGCCTGCTAATTGATATTGTGCCGTTTTTAGTTTTAAGGCATTTGTGTTTGTTGGGTTTTTTCGATAGTTTTTGGAGGTTGTTTTCACTAGTGCACGTTTTTCTCTCACCGCTAAAGTTTCCCATGGTACTCTATATTTAGTTTTGAGTTTTGTTGGAATGCATTTCGCTGCTGCCTCGAGGTGTGCATTGACGAAATTTTCATATTCGTCGTTTCGTGTACTTTTTTCCGTCTTTTCTTGTAGTGTTTCGAATCTGTTTCTTAATTCTAATACGTATTTATCTCTTATATCTCTGTCGTTCAAAAGGGCCCAGTCATAGTGTTTGGTGGTCGCTGTTCGTTTGGCGTTTTTTCGTAGGCTTAACCGTATTTTCGCCGTGACTATTCGGTGATGGGTGGACACACCCTCAAAAGAGGAGTATGCCTCGCAATTCATTGCACTATTTTTCCATTTCTTGTTTATAAGGACGTAGTCTATCTGAGCTTTAGTATTGTTTGCGTACGTGTATGTCCATAGATTGCCCTCCCTTTTTTGGTAGTTTGTATTGAGGCATGCTAATCTATTTTCTATCATGAAATCTGTTAGATGTTGCCCATTCCTATTTGACGTGTTGTGTAGACTGTATTTGTTGTTTCTGTTTTTCCTGATTTGGGCATTCATGTCTCCGCCAATGACTAACATGTTGTGTTTCGGGATGCTACGCACTAATGAGGATAACTCATCGTAGAAGGTGACTAGTTTAGTTTCTTCACTAACATTGGTGGGTCTGTAGCATGAGATGATTGTTGCTCTGGGGTTGCCGTTAAAAGTAGCTGCCATCATTCTAGGTTGTATTTTCTCAACGCTATTTAGCGTTTTTAATGCTCTAGGTCCTATAAGTAATCCAACCCCTCCTACTGCGGCGTTTACAGAGTTTTTCCATGCAGATACAGTGACGAGCGACCAGCCATTGCCAGTTTCGTGATATTTGATATCTTCGGTGTGCGTGTATCTGTGTTCTTTTATGCATATTATGTCAATCTTATGTTCTTCGGTCGATGCGATTAGCTCTGGTAGTTGTCATATTCTATTTTAGGTTCTTACGTTAAATGTGGCTATTTCTAGTGTTTGCTTGCATTTTAGTAGTTTTGATTGTTTGAGCTCTGTAGCTGATTTTTCGAACACTAAGGCCAGGGCTCCAACCTCAGCAGGACGCGCCCCTTTTTTACCCGCATGAAGAGCGATTCGGTTTGTGTATGTGGTTTGAATGTGGGTCATGGTTATCTTTCGATGGCTGTTTTATTCTCTTCTATAGAAGCCACTCTTATAGAGGAGCAGCAGTAGTTCCCCGATCGAACTAACGATCCTGAGCGTAAAGTCGTCAAACTCACGTCCAGGACCCGTTTAGGTATTGAGTTTGGTCGACCATGGGTTTATTCAAATACCTTTACGTACATCATGCTGCTTCCCATGTGTACGTAACAAAAAAAAAGGGGGGGGGGTAATTTTGATTTAAGTTTTCTTAAGTTTTAACTTAAGAAAAGTCCAAGATTGAGGTACTTTCGTCCGACTTTCACTGGTACTGAATTTTTTGGGGGGTGGTGGTATTGGGACATTTCCCTAGGCTTTTTAGGTTTTTTCATTTTTTTTTCTTTCTATACTACCTTGGGAACCTAGTAGGCTTCAGGAATTATAGAGCTTTTACAAATGTCTTTTTGTTTTTTGGTGTTTTAGGCTTTTACTTTTTCTTCTAAATTACTGTTAGGGCTTTCTTTAAGAATTTTTAAATTATATTTGGACAAAGTCTTAAAATCAATTTGGGTTTATAGTAGAGTAAGCGTGTCTTTACATTTAAAACGCATAGTTTAAGCATTATTTTACAAACAAAAATAAAGCAAAACATTTTGTAAAATTCAGCATTTTAAATTAATAGGACTTAAAGACATACTGACCAATATTGATACATTTATTCCTCTGTTGGCTCGTTTGTTCAAATGCTTCTTCTTCCTTAGAGAGAGAGAGAGAGAGAGAGAGAGAGAGAGAGAGAGAGAGAGAGAGAGAGAGGAGAGAGAGAGAGAGAGAGAGAGATATGTATATTAAAAAAGAAGAAAGGTAAAAGTGCGTCTGACATTTGTAATCCGTCAGTTCCTGAAAAAATAAACGGTTAAAAGCAGTTTTAAGAATAATTATTGAGAGTAGATTTAAACTTTCTAATTAATAATCAAGGTGATTGCATATATATATATATATATATATATATATATATATATATATATATATATATATATATATATATATATATATATATGTGTGTGTGTGTGTGTGTGTGTGTGTATGTGTGTGCGTGCGGTTATGTGTGCATGTGTGTCTGTGTGGTTCTCTGTCTGTTCACTCAAATGTAGTGTGAACAGACAGAGAACCACATAAGGGTATACCAAAGGGTATTCATGTGAATATATATGAATGGATAAATATGTCTCTTTTGCCCGAGCGTATCAAACAGTGTTGGTGTATGAAGGTAAGACTACACGTGAGTTCAATACCAGGTTGCGTCGTACCAAAGACTTTAAAAATAGGAATGATACCTCCTTGCTTAACACTCAGCAATATAAGGTACGTATCAAGGGCAAAGTCCAGGGAAAGGAGTAGCGCTCTCCCCTACACCTCAGTGTTGTAGCTATTGAAAAGGAGCCTTCTGGTCGCCCTCGGCTTTACTATATATATATATATATATATATATATATATATATATATATATATATATATAACATAACAGTGTTGGTTGTCACTAAATCACTTTGTGGGTTTGTGGCGAACAATGCGCTGCGCATATACCTTCACATACACGTGTACTATACACCATACACACACAATAATACGTAAGTCTAACCCCCCCACAAGCAAACGTAAAGATTCCTACACAATTCCAACGGTTTTTCAGTGTATTTTTCGATTTTTATTTTTAATAATTTTTCATATGATTGTTGCTTATTAAAAAATTCATGAAACCCAGGGGTAACAGACAAAATTCCATGCCATTATATATATATATATATATATATATATATATATATATATATATATATATATATATGAATGCATGTATCTTTATGTATGTATGAATGAAATGAATTTTTTTTTTAAATTCTAAAGATACATCAGATATTCAAACAGCCTCAAAAAGGTTTTACGATTCCATATTTAAAAAAACAAATCATTTAATGTTGGCAAATAATTGAAATTACAAAAAAAAATCATCCATTTGAGACCTTATATTTTTTCAAAGTTGTACATTTCTATACCGTCGCATTTACTTACAGTTACAGTTTCTGTGATATATATATATATATATATATATATATATATATATATATATATATATATATATATACATCTCAGCATTATAAGGTACGGTTCAAGGGTAAAGTGGAGCAATCCAGGGAATGGAGTAGCGCCCTCCCCTACACCTTGGTGTAGTAGCTATCGAAAAGGGAGCCTTCGGGTCACCCTCGACTATGGTCGCTAACTTTACTTACTTATATATATATATATATATATATATATATATATATATAGAGAGAGAGAGAGAGAGAAAGAAAGAGAGAGAGAGAGAGAAAGAGCGAGAGAAATAATAAATATGTAATTTATTACTATTGAGATGCTCAGACAACACGTGGACGGGTATTCCTGCTTTTTTCAGGAATCACAAGACCACACACACACACACACACACACACACACACATATATATATATATATATATATATATATATATATATATATATATATATATATATATATATATAATCATGAATACAAACGATAAATGAACAACTAAGATAAAATTTACTTTATTTCTATTTTGAAATTTGGTAAAATTATGTCTAAAAATCTGACAAAAATAAATGTAAATATGAACTAACAAAAAAATGAATGTACCAATTGATTCAATGTTGTAAAGTTGAAATGTTTCTATTTTATGTAAATATATTCATCCTAATAAGAATAATTATAATTCCTACCTAAAACCATGAAATATTTTTGAAAAAAAAGAAAAAAAGTTACAAAAATAACACTGGAAATGAATCAATCAGTTCTTCATATTCCATCTTTTTGACCCAGTAACCCAGTATTTTCTTTTTTCTTTACTAAATTTGAAAAAAATATTTTTAACTTATTTAAATAATTTTACAGTGATTTTTTGAAAATTATAATTTGAGAATAAAATGCGTAAATTAGCGAGTCAAAAAAAAAAAAGAAGAAAAATACCTCTATTCAGAGAGTTATATAGCAATCTACATTGGAAAGGTGGTATGGGCCTAGACGTAGTGGGTGTTTTAGTGATTCAATCTTATATTTTGACCTTGGATACAGATAAAGAAACAGACATTTTACTGCAAAAAGAACTATATCATTTTGTTGTGTTTTTCTTATAACTTTAAAGTTAATATCTTCAAAAAGCTTATACTCGCGTGCTATACATTTATGAAGCCTCACCACTAAGATCTGCAGCGATTACCGTCATTGCCTTTGGTATTGCTACGATTTTATGAAGAATTAAATCTTTAATTTCGTCAGTAATCTGCGAACAACTTTCAAAGACTGGAGTCTTCAAGTAACTTCAGAGAATGTAGATCTGATGAGTCACCCAGCCACGTTACAATGATAGAGCCATCATTTAAAAGAAAAATACATTTCAATTTACGCCATTTTTACAACTGAAATGGTATGCTCATCGCTACTCAAAGAAATACCTGCCTCTCGTTCAGAGTAACCGGAGCCTTTGTGGTGGCCATTTTGAATCTGGGAGATTATTCTATTGAACTATATATATATATATATATATATATATATATAACGAATTGAGGTTCTATATTTTCAGTTTTTATCCATTGCTTCTATTATAGCGGAATAAGTTTTGCGGAGAAATGGCTAATGTGCTGTACTGCGACATCGTAGTAAGTGTGTTCGAACTTCAGTGACACTATTATGTATACTTTAGATGAAAAAATTTGGGAAAGGTATGGTCCCTCTTGTTTCCCCAAGCAATCGTTTCAATAGTTCCTTAACTATTCTTCCACAAGGTTGGTTTTAGCATTGTATAATCGACAAAAACTGATATTCCATTAAACAAAGGAAAAAGAACTTATTGTTTTATAGCATATCAACTTGTTTTAAAACAATTTTCAAAACCTTTCTTCGCAAAAACTTTCCTACCGACCTTGGCCTATGTTCGAAATTCTTAGCTAATATTAAAAAAAAAATGTTTGGTTCGGTTTGATTTTATGGCATATCAACCCATTATTTAATGCCAAATCCTTTTATACATATATATTAAATATATGATTTGTAAACACGTATTGTCGATACATTTTTAAACGAGCCTGAGCTCATATTTTGTACACAGTTAAATACAGGGTGGAACGATAAAATTGTCGTCCTAGAAAAGACGACATGATTCCATTTCCGTTTAATGAAAACCGGTTTTGTTTTTTTGTTGCAGACCGTCTATTAGTTGGCCAGCTGTTTACAAATCCCAAGGAGCCTTCCATCATGTCTGAAAGTGACAAAATGTTTTACGAGCGAGATCGGAGATGCACCGCTGTACAACTCATGTTCTCTACCGATTAATGTTATGACAACAGGACCATTGCTAGCACCCTCAAAATTCAAATCTGAACGGTTCAACGCTTGAGGGCACAGCTTAACGACCCTTTGGAGGTGGTAGAGCGGAAGCCCAAGGCTGAGGACATCATGCCACCTTACATCTTCGAAGTCGGCTTGAAAGTCAACACCAAAGTGTACCTGGATGTGCTGAAGAGTGTGGTGATACCCTGGTGCAATCAGGTCGCCGGTGGCAGACCTTGGGTGTGGCTGCAGGACTCGACGCCGGCCCACAAGTCCTAAGAAACCCATGCTTGGCTTCAGAAGGAGTGCTACGACTTGGTACCCTTCTCTCACTGGTCACCCTCCCCCCCACCGGAACCCACTGGACTACTTCGTTTGGTCATACGTCGAGAACATCAGCAACATGACCTCCAACAAAACTAAAGACCGCCTGATCGCCGCCATCCGCCGAGTATTCGCTGAGCTCCCGCCAGCTCTTGTGGAAAAGGCTTGCTCCTAGTTCCGGATCCTTATCGAGGCGGTGGTTGAGGTTGAAGGCGGCTACATTGAATAGATTTCAGCTCTACTACATAAACAAGTTACCTGAATTGATTTTTTTAGTTTTAAAATAAAGCTGAAGTGTTGTTTTCTTTAGGACGACAATTTTATCATTCCACCCTGTAGTTTCAAGTATTGCTATGTATCATTAGCAATTCAGTTTAAACATCGGGTATTTGTTTACACACAGTTAAAAGATTAAACAGTTCTATTTCAAGCAATCCAATTTAGCATAAGTCGTTTGTTTGCTCTCAGTTTAACTGTCAAACTACACAATGTAAATGTCAATCAGTTCTGTTTGACTCATAGATCGGGCCACGGTGGACTTGGGAGCAAAGACAGAGTTTGGGTACTCCTCATTCCCCAAAGCTACAGCATAACTGGAGCCTCACCATCAGATTGTTTAGAGTCACTCAGGACACTCGTTGGGCGAGTATTACCCCTCTGGAGAGATGTAGTCGGTGTGTTCTGCTGCCCTAGCCTAGTTAAAAAAATAAAAAGTAAATGAAGAGCCTAGTTTAAAAAAGGAAATAAAGATGAACAAGTATTACTAATTTTTATCATCAGTTTTATTTTTTTAAATTCTTGAACGAGTGTATTGGAAAATAAGTGCGTAATTAAAAATGTGACTTACCCAGCCAAAGCAAGACGTAAGAAGTTTATTTGTACGGAATTGACTGACCGACCAACCGGGGAAGGGAAAATGCAACACTCACAAAACTTCTGTTGGAATCGACGTTTCATTAATTGTACGAGACTAAGAAAATTTGGGAATATAAAGAAAAATATGATGAAGATTCTGATGTTAGATGCTTCATCTTAAGAAGAGATTTCGCTTTAAATGAGTCTTTAAAAACTATGTGAATTCTATTTCGAGAAAAATATCACAGTATAAGTTTTCGTAATTCTAGCAATCTGTTAAAGAAAAGATAGGAATAGGTATCTAAATGTCGCCACGATGGTAAACATTTACTTTCAATTTAGCATTAGACGTTACATGTTAAATAATGCATACCATATTCTGAACAAACATTTATTTAGTTTAATTCAACAAATATCAGATATATAAATACAAGCTAACCCGAAGATTGGGTACGTGAAACTCATAATTATACGTGGATTTCCATACATTTATTTCATAATTGAAATATGATGAGATTGCTGAACCTTTTACTGATTTAGACAGTAATGTTCTTATTTGTTTTCAATTACCGAGCCCGTGCGCGCATACACTGACACACAGACACAGACATATATATATATATATATATATATATATATATATATATATATATATATATTGTGTGTGTGTGCGTGTGTGTGTGCAATTGGTACATTTTCGTATAAATTACACAAGAATAAAAATAACAGACACCTCACTTTATCAGATATATTCATCAAAATTGCATAAAAATTATCTCATTGCTTAATGTGATAAATGTTCCCGTTATCTTTGCATTCAGTTCGTGTTATGCTGGTTTCTCGTCTAACCGGACCTCACACATAGCGATAAAAAAGTACGCAATTTTGGGAGGTAAGCGGTGGAATGTTAGGGTTGATGTAGTCACGACGTAAGGCTGCAATTGCCACTGGTAGTATCCAAGTGACTCTAGCTTTCTGCACAGTAGACCAAACCTAAAATAAATGGATTACATGCGAGAAATTAATAATCTAAAACGGTGACAATTTACTTATTTCACCATTATATATATATATATATATATATATGAAGTAAAATAGTTTTATCACAATATGTATCTATGTATATATCTATTTGTGGATATTTACTGTTCTGAGGTTCGTTCAATTACTTGCCATGATTCCTATTTGAATCCAATTTTTGTTTTTCTCCTAAAAATTCAACGATGTCCTGGTTAACGTTGAATTCACATTTGACTATCATAAATTGTACACATCGTTTACGTTGATTAGTTGTTTTTTTTTATTATCATAAACTTTTTGATTTGTCATTTTCCCCTTTTGATCAGAGTTTTCTTCTTTTTCGATGAGAAAAGTTCACCAAAATTGTAATCAATCATTTCCTGTTAGTTCAATCCAATCAGTCATCAGACAAAAATCTAAAAGAAAAGAAAATTCACATCAATGTATTTTGATGGAAATTTAACTATACGTCATTTTTATCTATCTTTTGAATTTTCAACAAATTCTTTTTTCGTTTTTCTTTTTTTTTCATTCGTTTTTATTCTGCCCAATAATTTTCTTTGTTTATTTCTTGAACCTTTAATGATTTCTTCTTTTCTTTTTTTAATTTTCCCTTCTTTTCGTAATCTTTCTTATATCCATTTTATCGTTTCCTCTCTAACTTTGAGTATTTCCTTTTTTTTTGTCATGAATTCATTCATTTAGTCATTCAATCATTCTTTTCTTCTTTACCACATTTTTTGATTTTTGTTCTTTTTTATCTAGTTTACATCATTCTTCTTTCGTATTTTTCATATCTTTCATCGTTCTTTTAAACATCGTTCTTTTTTCGTTGCCCTCCATTTATGTATTTCATCGTTCCTTCTTACAAATATTTCTTTCTTTCTTTCTTTCTTTCTTTCTTTCTTTCTTTTTAACTCGGTTCTTACATTTTTCTTCCATATTTTTCTTTCGAGTTTTCCTCATCGATTTCTGTCTTCTTTCCTATCTTTCTCCCCTCTCGTCTTTTTAGTATTTCCTTCATATACGTCTTTGATCTTTTTTGTCATTATTTCCTTCGTTCATTCTCCATTCACGTCTTTCGTATCTTTCTTTTATTCCGAGTTTATACCTTTCCTTGTCTCTTTCTAACAAGAATTCTTTCACTCTTCCGATTTTTCTTTATATATATTTTTTACTCCTTTCTTTTTCCTTTTTATGTCTTTCTTTTAGACTTATACCTCTCATTAATTCCTTTCTTTTCAATTTTCTTATGATTCTAATCATTTTTTTCATTATATAATCATATATTTATCTCTTTCTAATTCTTTCTATTTTGAATTCTTGATATTTCTCTGTTATTGCTTTTCACAAATTTTTCAAGCCTATTCTGATGCTTTCTTATATTTTTCCTTTCATTCTACGTCCGGGTCTATTTTTAATAGTTTTTCTTTGCGTCTTGAATTTTTTCTTCATATTTTTTCTTCGCTTTTAAATTTTTGAAATAGCATTTCATTATGAAATCGTATTCATTTTCACTCATCAATTATTTCCTTTGGCCACTATTTCAACTCTTTTTAATATTTTTCTTTCTTTAGATAATCTTTATTTCGTGAGTACCACTTCCATGTTTTTTTTTATTTAGCTACTTTTATTTTTTTTTATTTTCTTATAGTGTTCGTGTTCACTTTTATTGCTTTTTGAACAGTTATCCTTGTCAACAATTTTCAACTTTATCATATATATATATATATATATATATATATATATATATATATATATATACCCGCTTAATCTAAATATTCTATCATTTGCTAATAGTTATTTAACTTTCCCTGGATTTGGTTTTATTCTTATTTTCTTTAGATATTTTTTAATTTTCAAAATTTCCAAACTCTCCACGTCCTCGGAAAACCAGACTAATTTGTAAATTTTTAGAAAACGATTTCTCCAGTTTTAATGTGTCGCTTAATAGAAAATGGCAGTTTCAGAATTTCTAAGACTAAATGTGTCATTTTCTCTTATTTATCCTAATGATGGTGAGGAATATTTTCTCTGTACGTAAACGTTTATTTATATTGTGTACATATGAAACCGTTTGTCTTTTTTCTTACTGAGCTCAAAATGAACTTGTCAGTATTCTACTGGATCTCTGTTTGTTAATTAAAACAAACCCTTCTCGTGTGAACTTCTGGAAGAATGAAATTTCTTTTTAATTTATGAAAGTCATTCGTTAAATAAGGTGAAATTTGCGAAGGAAGTATACAGTATACAGTTGTAGATTTTTCAAGTAAATCTATGTCCTTTCATTTCCTTGAAGATTATTAATATTGTATTATTTACTGATCTTCCGCTTGGAAAGTTTTCTTTACTGACGAATCAGTGTATTTCCACTCCACTTTATGTGGCAAACACTTTAATGAACCATTTTAAATATTTTTGGCTAAAATATCCTTCTCTGTACACATTACACATTCATCCGTAAATTTCTCTTGGTTAGCTCTTCTAAGCCATGTAAATTTTGATGGCAGACCTCTGATCAAGTATGGAACTTTCTATTGCTTTTGCTGCATATTTGAATCGTTTTGCCAGATTGAAATATTTTTTCTATGGATTAATCAATAAATTAATCTCAAACAGTAATGGTTCCACACGAAAAAAAAAAATGAAAAAAAATTATTTTACTTTAAAAAGAATGCCCTTATTTATTGAATGATCCTCGCGCACCCCTTTTTCGGAAAGCTTGTTATTGACATTCGAGCTAATTTCGTACGTGTGATAAAATTTTCGACAGATGGTGTACCAGTTGTAATTGATGCACTTGAAACAGTCCCCAGAGGCTTTGTAAGGGGACTGGAATGGTTGGAAATCAATGGATAAGTCGTGACCATCCAAACTACAGCAATGCTAATAGAGAGAAATGTCCCAGAGACCTGAGGAGTTTTGCTGTCACTCAGTCTCCGCTGAAAGACCATCAGGTGAAGCTGATGTGAAAAACTCGGAATGAGTAATATGAAAATAGAATAAATATGAAATAAATATCTATAGAACAGAGAAAATGACATGAAAGGAATGGTGGTTATTTAAGGGACTCTACTGAAGCATTCACACTTTCATTTTTGAATTGTGAAAGGGTTTAATTTTTTTTTTACTGAAAACAATGTCGATAATTGCTGCTGACAAAGTTGAAGATAAATGCAAAATTAAAAACTGCGTTTAATTATTTCTTCGAGAAATGTACAATAGAAATGAATTATGCCGCCTGCAATAGAAGGGAGAGGGAAAGTCATGTGAAGAGAAGGTTGTTTAAAAATCTGGAAAACAGAAGCAAAATTTGAAAAGAAGGAAATAAAATGGTTAATTTTATTCAAACGAATTACTCTGATAATTACTCTTGCAATAGTCTGATGCATCTGTTTAGAAGTTTAAGATAGATCAGCCAATAAGGACTGATTAAATTAAAAAGAGATTTGGACTTATACCCAGTTAAAACAGAAAGGAAAGCGTGAGGGTTGCTATGTGTTTTTTATTTAATTTTCTGTGACTCATTCGCGTTATTACTCTTTTAAAGAATAGAATGTCTCATCTATAAGTGATAAACAATTATTAATCACACACTGGGGCCTGTATAGGTACAATAAATGCAATCAAAAATGGGGCTCGGATGACAGATATGAGGGTCAGTTTCAGCAGGTGCTCCCTTAAGAGTGGTCCTAGTTTGCATCCGGCGAATTTTGTCTGTTCTAATGTAAGGTATATAATGATAAAAGATAAACCATCTGATGTATATGGATGATATTACGGTATTTTCAAAAAATGATGTAAAACTAGAACCCCTGACACGAATTATAAGTATATACAACTAGAAAATGGGAATTAAATTTAGCAGAGAAAAATGTGCAATGAAAAAGGGAAAAAGAGAAACAACGGAAAGAATAAAACTAACAATTCAGGGGCATCTGAAAAGTCGTATAAAAAAGAAATTTACAAGTACTTCGGATTACTGAAAGTAAACACCATCAAACAGAAAGAAAAGAAATAAAAGTAAAGAAAGGGTACCAATAAAACTTGATAAAGCAAAACTCTGCAACAGAAGTTGTATCAAATGAATAAACACCTGAGACTTCACACGTATAAAAAAAATCTGAACAATTCTTTAAATGGACAAATGATGAATTCAGACAAATGGACTAAAAGACAAAGAAATTAATGTCTATGCACATGGCCTTACACCCGAAAAATGACAGAAATAATCTATGTATTAAGAAACGAACGATGAAGAGAATTAACCGACATAGACGATTGCATAAATGTACCAACACAAGGATTTAAAGAACACATAAAAAAAAAACAAATTAAGACAGATTGCTGTAGCCAGTAAAAGCAATATCAACCAAATGACACAAAATAAAACAACAAACTCTTGAAACCTAAGATTGGAAGAAAAACAACTTTATGGATGCTTCAAATAAAAAAATGACTGAGGAGATTGCACACAATAAGTTTTGGCCTGGTATGGTTTTATGGCAAATCAAACAGTGGACGTTATTTAATAAGAAAACCATTTTATACGTATATCAAATATATGATTTCTAAACACATTTAGTAGATAATATTTTTAAACAAGCCTAAGCTTATTTTTGCGCTCAATTAAATGGTTTCACTTATTTCTATCAAATACGAATAATTCTATTTACTTCAAATGGATTTTTTAAACAATTTAGTTTAGCTCGTCAACGAAGTTTAATGATTCTCAGTATTGCTGTGAAACACTAACAATTGAATTAAACGTCAGTCATTTGTTCACACACTGTCAAGTGTAAAACATTTCTATTTCAATCAATTCAGTTCAGCACAAGTACACCGCTTAATTGTCAACCTGTTCTATCTGACCCATTGATAAGACCCTATGAGATGTTGCCACTCTGGGCCACAATTGACCTGGGAGTGATGGCAATGAAGAGGTGCTCCCCATTTCCCAAAGCTCCAGAATTACTGGAACTTTACTATCAGATTGTTTAGTGTCATATCCAGGATACTTGTTGGGGGAGTCTTACCCTTTTGTAGAGATGCAGTCGATGAATTCTAAAGCCCCAGGCAACTGCACACAATAAGACCTGGACATGACCAAAGAAGGAAACCTGAAGAAAAAATTGAATATATTTTATAAGCCAAAAATAATGCTATAAGGACTAAGTACATCAAACCGAAAATCGCTAGCACGCAATACCATAGCAAGTGTAGATTTAGTGGTGATAGAGATGAAACGGTTAATCAAATAATTAGCGAATGCAACAAACTAGCACCAATAGAATTATAGACTAGACACAACTGGTTTAAAAATTCATACCACTCAAGTTTTTATCCAAGATTAATAATTAACGATACTGTCAAATCCTATATGCATCAATCTGAGCCTCTCTTAGAAAATGAGACCTATAAAATTCTCATGAGAACAAGACATAGTGTTTATTAACAATAACATGTTAATTCATGGTTTTAGTCGTTCCAGCGTAACACAGAGAAAAAGAAGAAAAGTGAACGATAGAAAAATTCTTGGATCTTGCTTGAGAGTTAAAAAATTTGCAGAACATGAATATGACAGTGATATCCATAATAGGTGTTGCGTTTGGAACGGCCCAATGTTCTTAGAAGAAAAACTAGCGTAAATGGAAATTGGAGGGAGAATCGAGGCTAATAACGCCACAGCATTGTCAAAATCGGATTAAATGATCAAAATCAATAGAAAAGAATTGCAAGTGTAGAAGATGTGGAGATAGAGATGAAATAATAAATTACATTGTAAGCGAATATAGCCACGTAGCAGAAAAAAGAGTACAAGATTAGACACATTTGGCTGAGGAAAGTGACTCACTAGGAATTGTGCAAGAAACTGAGTTTGATCATACTACGAAATGCTATATGTACGAACCAGAATCCGTCTGCCAAGTTGGCTGGGCAGTATAATACACTGACTTCAAATCTGCAGAAAGGTAAGACCTTCCTAACGAATGTCCTAGATATGACACTAAACAATCAGATGGTAACACTCCAGTAATAGTGTCGCTTTGGGGAAATACAGACTAACCATTCACTGCCATCGCTCCCAGGTCCACTTTGACCCAGAGTGGTTGTTTCTGATAGAATCCTATCTATGGGTCAAATAGAACTGTTTGATATATAAACTGAGTCCAAACAAATGACTAAGGTTTAATTGAATGGTTTGAAATGGAACAATTTGATCATTTAATTGTGTATAAACAAATGACTAATGTTTAATTAAATTGTTAGCGATACATAGCAATACATAGAAACATTTAACTTCGTTGACCTATTCCGAATTGATTTATTAGAAATAGAACTGTTTTATCGTTTAACTGTGCGTATCTATGAAATGTGTTTACTAATTACATAATAAATATATATGTAAAAAGTTTTTTTTTTTTTTTTTTTTTGCATAAACCAAATCAAACCAAACCAGAATCTGTCCTGGAGAATAAGATGCATACAATTCTCAAGCTTTTTGAGATAAAAACAGGTCAGCTTATCCAGGCCAGATGACTAAACCGAGTGAATTTTTAACAACAATCCGAAAACTTGTCGTTTTGTGTATTTTGTCATCCTGGCTGGCCATTGCGGAAAAATTAAAAAAAAAAACAGAAATAGAGATGACTACTTGGATATTGCTGTTGGAGAATAAAGCAGAGAAATATGAGAATAATTGTATTAATGAATATTATTGTCGCGTTTCGAACAGACCCCAGAAAACATGGAAAGAAGGCTAAAAAAGTTGAAAATCGGTGGATGTACAGAAACTCACCAAACTACAGCATTCTTGTGGTCGATCAGAATAACTGCAGACCGGAGGAGGCTTGCAGTCGCTCAGAACTAAGTGAAAGACGTTACGTTATTGTAAAAAAAGTTGCTAGGAATAATAATAATAATAATAATAATAATAATAATAATAATAATAATAAACAGAATCTCTCCTAATTGCAGTACAGGACAACACCATAAGAACCAATCATATCAAAGGGAGAATAGACAAGACTCAACAAAATAGAAAAGGTAGACTATGCTGTGACAGAGACGAAACGATCAATCACATAATAAGCGAATGCAGAAAATTAGCACAGAAGGAGTATGGGTCGGAAAGGTGATCCACTGGGAAATGTGCAATTTAAATTTGACCACACTAACAAATAGTATATGCACAACCCAGCACCTATCCTAGAAAATGACACACATAAACTCGCCCAGAAGACCAGACCTTATAATAATCAACAAAAAAAGAGAATTTTCAAAAATTGTTGATTTTGCTGTCCCAGCGGACCACAGAATAAAACTGAAAGAATGTGAAAGAAGGAGAAGTACCTCGACCTTTCTTGGGAATTGAAAAAAGCTGCGGAACATGAAAGTGACGATTGTACCAATTGTGATTGGTGCTTTTGGCACAATAACTAAAGGATTATTAAAAGGCCTGGAGGACTTGGAAGTTGGCGGACGGGTAGAAACTATCCAAATCACAGCATTACTGAGAACGGCCAGAATACTGAGAAGAGTCCGGGAGACTTGAGGAGACTTGCTGTTACTCAAACTCCAGTGAAAAACCATCAGCTAGTACTGATGTGAAAAACTCTAAAGGAGTAAATGATTATAATTCTAGAGAAAAAAGTCAGGGAAAAGGAAAATTACAAGTACTTAAGAATATTGGAAACGGCACTTGACCTTACATACAAGAGATGACATAGACAATATATGTCAAGAAAAGAAGTCGGAGGAGGACTCGCCTGCTTTGAAGATAGCGATAATACACCGATACGACGACATGACGACTACGTAAAAAAGAATAAAGAAAGTCTAATTACGGTGATCAGAAACCCCTCTGGCAATCTTAAGATCAAGAGAACCACAATAACTAGAAAACAAAAAATGGGAAGAAAGCATATATTTTAATATTTCAAGCGACAAATGAGAAAACCTGGACATAGCTAAGAAAGGGCGAAGAGAAACTGAATCTATTCTAATAGCTGTACAAAATAACGCCATAAGGAGAAACTATGCTTAAGCAAAAATAGAAAAGACGCAACATAATATCAAGTATAGATTACAAGGTGATAGAGACAAAACGATTAATTGCATAATAAGCAAACGCAGCAAATTTGTGCAAAAGGTTTATAAGACAAGACATGACTGGGTTGGGAAAGTGATCCACAGGGAATCGTGCAAGAAATCGAAATTTGACCATTCTAACCAATGGTATATTCACAAACCAGAGAATGCGATGAAAAAATTCTCTGAAAATTTACGATACAAACAAATCACCCAATCCCGGCTAGAAGACTAGGCCTAACGATGGTAAACAAAAGAAAGAGAACCTGCCGAATATTGAACAGCGGACTACAGAGTGAAGATCAAAGAAAACGAAAATATTGATAAATATTTGGACCTTTGCAGAGAACTAAAATAGCTATGTAACATGAAGATGACGCTGATAGCAATTGTAATTGGTGCGCTTGGAACGATCCCCAAAGGATTCGTTAGGTGGCTTGATGAGTTAGAAATCAGAGAACGAGCTGATACCATCAAAGCTACAATATTTTTTAGGTCAGCCAGAATACTGAGAAAAATCCTGGCGACTTGAGGAGATTTGTAGTCTCTCAGACTCCAATGAAAGACTATCAGCCAACGCTGGCGTTAAAAAAACTCGCAAAGAATGATAATAATAATGATAATGATTGGGACTCGAAATATATATATATATATATAGATATATATAGATATAATTGCAACTCGGAGAAGAACAAAGAAAGTTTAATTAAAGTAGTCAATAATAGAGAAAACAAAAATAGAATAAGTACAGACAGGAAAACAAGATAATTAAATTGACACATTCGAAGCCAAAATAAAGACATCACAGATAAGATGTCCTAGGCAGGGATACGTAGAGGAAATCTAAAGAGAGAATTGGATTCACTCTTATGAGCAGCCGAAAATATCACCAAATGTACTAATTATCTAAAAGCTCGATGCATAATAATGAAGAGTTATATAGAAAGACAGACAAAACAGCAAACCACATATGTAAATGACACATGTTGGCCTAGATGGAGCATAAGAGCTGGTATAACTGTCTAGGGAAGATGATACCATGAAAATTGTTCAAAGGATTAAAATTTGACCATGCCGGCGTATTGTATATGTACAAACCAGAATCTGTTCAAGAAGATTTGACGCATAAAATTCTCTACGAATCTGAAATATGAACCAATCATTCAATTCCTGCCAGAAGATCAGATCCCTTGCAAACAAGAAGAAATTAACTAATCGAATGGTTGTTAACCATTCTAATAGACCATAATGTTAAATGAAATAATACAAAAATATTGACAAATAATTCAATTTTGTCAGAGAACTGAAAAAAAAAAACTCTTCAACATGAATGTGGCGATGATATCAAATGTTGGATTATCCGATGGAATGTCCACTAAAGGCTTAGAAAAGCGACTTTAAGAATTAGATATTAGATGAAGTATAGAGACCATCTAAATTATATCGAAAATTCTCAGAAAAGTCCTGCTGACTTGAAGTGATTGATTGTCAGTCAAACTCCAGTTTAAATACCCGTAGTTAAAATAGTTTTGAAAAAACTCATTGTGAATAAGGATTCAATTAAATGGTACATACATAAACTAAAATTTGTCCGAGAGAATGAGACGTATGAAATTTTCTGGCATTGGGAAATACAAGCGGATAACCCTATTCAGGTCTAAGAACTAGATCTAGCGTTAATCAACAAGAAAATAGAAATTGCAAGCTAGTGGATGTTTCTATACTTGCTAATCACGGAGTAAAACTAAAAGAAAGCGAAAAGATTAAAAAATAGTTGAACCTTGTAAAAGACTAAATAAACTGTGGAACGTGAGGGTGACGATGATCCCATACCCACAAAGACTTTAAAAAATACTGAAGGAATCGGAAATCAGAATCGAGCCCACCCAGATCTCAACATTGTTAAAATTGGCTAGAATACTGAGAAGTATCCTGGAGACCAGTGGGTATTTGCTGTCACTTAGACTCCAATGAAAGACTACTAACTAAAGCTAGCGTAAAGAAGAAGAAGAAGAAGAAGAAGAAGAAGAAGAAGAAGAAGAAGAAGAAGAAGAAGAAGAAGAAGAAGAAGAAGAAGAAATTCAAAAAGCAAGTAATGGCAATGAAACTAAGTAGATAACGAATAAACCGTCGAGTTCCAGTGAGTAAACAGTTCGTCCTAATCAGCTATTTTGTGATGCTTTTATTCATAGGAAATTATATTAGGAGAAGGAGAGAAAAACACCACCAATCAGAATATCTATTTATTTATTTTACATGAATTCTGACAAGGAGCATGTCAAAAGTTTACAGATTTTTTTCTGAAAATGTAAAATACCTTTTTTTTTTTAATTTTGTAACTGAGTCGTTTGATGTTTACCTCCCATGTAAACCAAACTCGGCTGGATAGACATATGAAAATGACTAAAATTCATTTTGGAAACTTCCAGAATGCTTTCTATTCCAAATGGAAAATTTGCGTGATCGTTTCTATTTTCGTTCCGGCATTTCAAGATATTATTGATCGGTTCCAAAATCAACCAATAAACATTTGTTTTGTGAAAACTTTTTGCTGTAATTTTAACATAAAGTTAGATGAAATGTGTTCAGGCAGAAAAGAAACAACAACAGGTTCAAAGAAATAACAGAAATTATTTAACCGTCTTCATCTTTAAATCAGACTCAAAATTCACCTCAAAGATAGAAGCACGTCTACTATTCAATTATTAACACTTTCATTAATTCGTCACTCACACAATCCATCACTTTCCGATTTTTAATTCATTTTTAATAAAGCCATATATATATATATATATATATATATATATATATATATATGCACTTATCCAAAAGCAAAGCGAGATTAGACAAAGAAGTGAATAGATAGCTCTCTGAACTGTGAGGCATACTCCACTTTGGAAGGAGTATCCTCCGATCACAAAATCGTTACACCAACGATACGTCTTAGGCTGCATAGAAATAAGAAAGAAACAGCCAGAATCACATGTTACAACTAGTTATCACTTACCAATAGAGACATAAGCAATAAGTATGAGATAGCTGTAAAAAAACAAATTCATTTTTTTTCTGAAGATATCTGAAATACATACTCCGAATGATGAACATAAAAACTTCGTCTCTGCCGATCTGGAAACAGCAGTAGTCATACCAACCAAAGCAAGAGCAAAATGTAGAGTTTCATGGGAGGTATTAATTGTCAAGAAAGACCTATATAAGTAAAAAAACAGCATCCTTACTCAATAAAAGTAGCCCAGCAAATGCCAACCTTAAGAAACTTAAGAAAGTCGAAAAAGTATTAACCAACGTATAACAAAAAGAACAATGACAATACATTCAAAACCAAAACAATAAATTAAGTGGTCAAATGGAAATGCCTTTCGAGATCAAAACTACAATTTGCCTGCCAAGAAGAAATATGTCTTAAGTGGAAAGAACATTTCAAGAATTTGCATGGAACCCATCCAGAAAACACTGAGAAAACTATGTAGAAATCATTAATAGCTAACTGGACCTCAAACTAGGACAGTTTACGAAGGAAAGACTTGATGCAGTATCGAAAAGAATTAAAAACAGAAAACCAGCAAGCTTTGATGAAATTCCCCCGGGAGTTTGGAAGATGAAAAATTTCATGACACGCTTCCCCGATAATGCAACGCTGTCAATAAACAACACATAACAGAGTAAATCGACGAAATATTTAATCTTCCTCTTCCTTATGAAAGACGAGCTCGGAATCACTAAGAACTACAGCGGCATAACTCTTACTCTTCTAGCAGCTAAGGTTATAATGTCCCACCGAAAAACGAGAAAATTCTTAGAAAAAATAAGAATGGCTTTCGAAGAAATCGCTCCTCAACCCCACTGAATCTAATAATTCATTGAATCATCGAAGGAGTATGAGTAAAGAATATTAAGGAAACACAACCGTTCGTAGATTTCTCCGGAGGATTAAATTCCATACACAGAGTAAACAAATACTACAAGCATTTGGTCTTCTAAAAAAACTGTTACTGCTATAATGATTCTTTACAAAAACACGTAAGTAATGGTTTGTTCTTCTGATAAAGACACATTCAACTTCTATATTGTCACTGGAGTTTTGCAAAGAGCTACATTTGCACCATATTATTTTATAATCTGGCGAGACTATGCACTTGGAACGTCAATAGATCTAATCAAAGAAAATAGTATCAAATCGAAAAGGCAAGAAGCAGACGATTTCCGCAGAAACTATGATAGACACAGAGTATGCACGCGCAAGTAGAACCCATAGAGCAAGCAACGGGAGTGATTGGACTCTACGTGAATGCAAATAAATCTTTCTTTGAACCAAAAGGCACCATGTCCACTTCAAATTGTAGGCCTCTAAAATTACTGCACCGATTTACATACAATGGCGTCAAAAGGGGTGTCAAAATACGCATACGGAAGGCGTGGACTGCAATTGTTACTTTATCAATAATATGGACGTCTGTTCTCTCAGATGAAATAGAACGGACATTTTTCCAAGCAGTAGCAGTGTCCATACTACTATATGGATGCACCACATGAAGACTCGAAAAACGCATAGAGAAAATGCTTGATGACAACTACACAAGAACGCTATGCGCTTTGAACAAAGTCAGAAAGCAACACCCCACAAAATAGCAGCTGTACGACTACTTAACTCCCATCTCGAAAAGCATTCAATTAAGACAAGCAAGATATGTGGATCACTACTGGAAAAGCAAGGACTAACTCTTATTCGACATTCCTTGTGGACTCTTGCACATGAATCTGACAGTGTTCACCAACCAGCAACGACTACATAACTCAGTATGTACAGACAACGATGCTGTCCATAAGACCTTCCAGGATGGATAATCGAGATTGATGGCAAGAGAGAGAGAGAGAGATGGTGGGGAACTCCTTACTGTCAGTGATTGATGATGGTATATATATATATATATATATATATACACCTGATCAATAACATTTCCTTTCTTCCTGGTTATGGTTTAGTCTTTTTGTTTCATATTATATCAACCTTCATTGGTTATTTTTGCCCAAGTCATCCTCGAAGAAAAACTAGTCGTAATATATAACTATAGCTGGACTAAGAGGAATACTAGTACTCTTGGCAAAGGTCACAAAGATATTAGTTAAAAAGAGAACCTAATGGCGTAATCGGAATTCGAACTCACTTAGTAGGCTGTCGCAGTCCACCACATCAGCCACAACACCAGGGAACTTCCCACTACGCGAAAATGAAAGTATTTTTATCATAAAGAAATTAGCATTATGTTTATGTCAGTTACATATAAATATACATTCATTTATGACAAATTATTTCTTCTAAATATTAAATGCATTCCTTTAGGAAAACTATTAACACTGTATTTATTCCCTTCCGCCATCATATATATATATATATATATATATATATATATATATATATATATATATATATATATATATATATATATATATTATATAATATATATATATATATAACTGCTGGAATAAACTTGCCCTTATTTAATATTAAATTAATTCGTTGAGGAAAAATATTGACACCGTATTCGCTCCCCACTCCCATATATATATATATATATATAACTACTGGAACAAACTTGCCCTTATTTAATCGGATATTAAAAACAAAACAAATAAATTCAATAATCACAGATCAAAGTTATACGCAGCATCTTGAAAGCATATAAACCAACACAAAAGATATATAAACATATTATTATAATAATTACTAATTAGTTTTAATGTTCAGTTATAAGAATTTCAAGATTACATATAAAAAGCATCATTACAATGCACTTCGACTATACTTCCAAAAGCAATCTAATTTGTCTATATATCACTGGGGAAACTTGTGTCTGTGGTAAAGATGCGAAAGCCCCGAAACCATATCTGAGACCAAGGTCATCATCTGATGGAGACTTTATAGGAAGAACTTTGAAATCTAAAGAAATTCCATTTTCAAGATCTTGGAGGACATAAATCGAAACATAAACCACTACAAGAGATTTTAGATATTGCCCAAATAATTTTACAAACAAAATATTCCCCACACCATAAAAAAGAACAAAAAACAAAATCAAAAAATTGAATGAAGTACTTAATATCACCTTCTTAAGATAATGTTTACGATATTTTATAAAACATTTTTTATTCGCGACAATTTAAAAAAAAATCTAACATCATTTTCTCATAACAGTTGAATTTAATTATTTAATTCTACACTATCACATAGAAATATGTAATTACAAAACAAAAAATATCTTCATTAAAAGAGAAGACATATAAGAAAATAGAACAAGGGGGTGTTAGAATAAGAAAACAAAGAAATGTGACACTTGACATTTCCTGCTACAATCAGAAAATAGGGAGAAGTAGGATACATATATATATATATATATATATATATATATATATATATATATATATATATATATTCAAGCAAGTTTTGTTACAGACGATGGAACAATGTTTATCATATTTTATTTTATTTTTTCAAGACTCCTTGTTATTTTTCTAGTGTCATGATCTAGATGGCAAAGGAATCGTCCCAAATTTTCTGCCTAAGCTCTTTCGACCAGAGTTTTGGTCATCATCGGGAGAAGTGTAGTTTTGAGTTGACTGTCGAGTTTTTACTGTTTTAATTATTTGGAGCGTTTTGTTTTGAAGTTAACTGTTGGAAAGTTTTAACTGTTTTCTTTTAAAACTTTCGGTTGGAAAAAATGGTTTACGAAGAGAGTTGGTGATTTTAAGTTATTAAAAATATTTAACATATTTGTACCAGTGTTAAATGCTATTTTATTTATGCTTTTTTAAATGTTTCATGCATATTGCTTCTGGGATTTCTAATCGTTTTTTATTATTGTTTTTATATATAATTATTGTGTTATCTGTGAAAATCTTCCTTACATCAGAAGATATAAGTTGCTTAGTGCTATTGTAGTGTTTTATAATTAATGTTGTTTTATGGCGCTATTTCAGAAAGGTGATAAATAAGCCGACGAGATAACATTGTGGTTGTATAGTCAATGTAATCGTTTGGGCAGAAGATATGGGACAATTTCTTTACCGTGTAGATCCTGACACTTGTAAAATAACAAGAAGTGTTGAAAAAATGAAATAGAAAATAAGAAAAACAGTGTTCCATCGTTTTTAAAAAACTTGCTTAAATAATATCTTCTGCCTAAATATACACCCTTCAATATATATATATATATATATATATATATATATATATATATATATATATATATATATATGATAAAATAAACAGTTTGTCGCAAAAATATTCTTTAAAAAAAGCACTAACTGAATACAGAAGCTATTCTTTTGAGAATGTTTTGTTCCTCTCGAGATTTCGGATATTAATCAATTATATGGCTCATTCTGAAATGGAATTTGACCACTTCTAAAAAATGTACTCTATGTACATTTGTTTAGTTACCATTGAGATATACCCGCCAAATGAAGCCGTAGTATGGAACTACGAGTTCCTGGGAAAGTAGGGTGATTTCAATCCATAATATCGATTGCTAAAGCACCTCTGATATTTTTGGCATGAAGCAAGACTACTCTAAACAAGTCTTCCCTCCCTTATGCTTGGAACGAACGAGTTGTTTGCAGTTATTCTTATATATATATATATATATATATATATATATATATATATATATATATATATATAAAGGGATTGTTGTTTTTCTAACGAGAGAAATGTAAACATTTTTAAAATGCATAAGTCTGTAAATGATTTCATAAACAGTCACAGTCACACACACACACACACACACACACACACACACACACACACACACACACACACACACACACACACCCAATATATATATATATATAATTTATATATATATAAAAGTTATATATATATATATATATATATATATATAACTTTTTGTTAATTCATTTAGCAGTATATAAACTAATAACTGATCAGAAGCAAAGCTTTTTATTCGACAGTTGAAAATTATATATATATATATATATATATATATATATATATATATATATTATATATATATATAAGCCCTGTAAATTGAAAATAAAACTGCCACAGCAAAATCTTTGATTAACTGAACGATTAATCAACAGTATCCCCTTCAAAATGACAGCATTAGGAAACCACTCATTGTCGAAAACGAAGTTTCCATCACTGTACAGACACACACACACACATACACTTACACACACACACACACACACACACACACACACACACACACACACACATATATATATATATATATATATATATATATATATATATATATATATATATTGTCGTTGGAGTTTAGTAGTGATAGCCTTCACTAGATTGGTGTGGACCAATTCCATGCTGAACAGCTTGCACATGCCGATCACGGAAGTGGTTTTTTTTTCATCTTTTGAAACAGAAAAAGGTTATAATCCCACAGATCAGAAGTGTAAAAGGTCATATTAGAGCAAGAATATTCTTTTTGGTCAAATCCAGCTCAAAGATAGCGTGTTTATAAAATAATGAGACAATGTCAAACAGCTTAATTCATTTCCACAATTACGTTATATTACTTCCAGACTAGTTGGTTACGAAGGCTACATTGTAAAGTATGTCCTATTATTTCTTATTCTGTTCAAAATAGACAATATGATATCTCTACAACTACGAGGGAACCAAGATCTTCACATGATTTACATTGATCTTCCATGTTGTATTTTTATACAAAAAATATTTATCAAAATTTGTGATTATAACTATGAAGATTAAGATTCGTATTCGATTTAATTAGTATAAAAGAATAAGAATAGTTTTAGATTGCAATCCTTGAAACCATACATCTATGTGAAAATTTTTGTATTCGATCGGAATACTTGATATATGAATGCATGCAAATATCTCTTAAAAAACAACTACAATAGCAATGTAAATATAAATGTACAAAGAACGCACTTACCTAACATCTAGATACCAAATAATCTAATGCGGTTTAATATGCCGTTAAAATCAATCATGTATATATATATATATATAAGGAGAGAGAGAAATATTCATTAATTGATTGATTGGTTCAGAATTATGATCGCCCATTAAACTTCACTCAAAATTTACCAGGATTTTCACTTTTCTCGCATTTTTTTAGATGATAAATTAAACAAACTGATATAATCATTATGAGTTTCTGGACTATAGTCTTCATCTTTATTGTTATTTCCACAACGTTTAGGCCGATATGTCCTCTGGCCTTATTCAGGTATTTGTCGAACTCGGGAACATTCAAGGAACTTCGAACTACGTTCTTTACTGAATACAGGGGGTCACCTGTTCTAATTCCATTTGCCATAATCGGGTACAAGTGTAAAATATTCCTGTATTGTTACTCGCCTGCAGTCAGGGTTGAACTTGCAACATCCAGATGAGAGTCTCTTTAGAAGCTTAGCGAACCAACGCTTATAACCATTACGCTATACATCCTGCTGGACAAAGTGAATTTTTGTGACTTATAAACTTAAACCTGAAGAAGGTCGGAGGACATATCAACCGAAACTTTGTGGAAATAACAATAAAGATGAAGACAATAGTCCGAAAACCTTTAATGATAAAAATCGTCAAGCTTCGTCTCAGAAATTTAGACAACTAAACTGATATAAGTTCATCTTCCACAGTCTCTTGGCAATCTAAAATTTTCTCAACGACCTAAAATACTGTACTCAGGAGCGAAATTGCTCTCAAAAGCCGACTACCTCTGGCAAAAATTATGGAATTAGCAAAGCACATATTCATTCACTTTTTGTTAATTCATTTAGCAGTAAATAAACTAATAACTGATCAGAAGCAAAACTTTTTATTCGATAGTTGAAAATTCTGGCTTCATTAAATATTACTCAAGAAACTAGATTAAATTATGTGAATTAATGGTATGACTTTTTCCTAAGTCATTCATAGAAAATACAACAGAATAGCACAATGCTATGGAAGAGATTATGGAATTATGTTTTCCTAAAATATATCTGCAGAAACCTTGATTAATTAATTCTTTTGTGGTTGAACGACAGCTGTTGCCCATTTCAAGAAGTGATTGGGTGGACCACATTGAAAGTTGGCAGATTCCCCGTGGTGTTATGTTAAAGTTTTATGGTTAAAGTGATGAATGCGCCCTAGAAGTATACAAGTTCGAACTCCAGTTGCACGATTGCGATCACTTTATAATTAATACCCCTTTGAGAATGGTTTGAAACCCCTCATCCTTCAATTATGGGTTAAACAGTATAACTGCTGCACTACAAGGATATCTGTTGCTTTAAATAACCCAGGAAGGTTGATATGTCCTCCAAGAAACCAAATTCAATTGAAGGGAAACATGTCTCAAATAAAAGAACAGTCATGAAAAGGTTTATGAAACTTACTGAAGAAGGCAATCCCCAGTGAATGTGGCGAAATAAACTGCTTGTTCCCATTCGACTGTGTCTGAAATTTGGTGTAAATGTGAAATAAACGGGGTGGTTAAAAAAGAGAAATATACTTGTAGAGCATAAAGCGTTAAAAGTTCAAAGCAATATGAACATATAAGTGTACAACAAAACAAATAAAAAGCTAATGGATCAAAACAGCAAACAATATTTGTGGCAGAATTGTCAGAAATTAGTTTAAGGAAATGGAATTTACATACAGAAAATCCAAACAGAAACCAGCACTATAGAGAAAGAATTATGGTGTGTGGATAATCGTAGGAAAGTGATATTCAGAGAGTAAAAAAGAATCTGGATTAGATCAGGTGATAATGTGGTACCTTTTGTCGGATGCCGTTAAAATAAAACATATAAAGGTGACTGCATGAAGAAAACAATTAAATTTCCCAAGTTGTTCATGATATGAGTTTACATATAATTTTAATGACGTGGAGAGTTGGCAATCATTACCTCAACAGCAGGACACATAGCATAATGGTTATAGGCATTGTTTCCCTGAGCTTCTAAGGAGACACTCATCTGGTGGTTACAGGTTCAATCCTGACTACAGGCGAGTAACACTTGTACTCGGTTATGGCAAACGGAATCAGAACAGGCAAGCCCCGTGGATTCAAGAAAGGACTTAGTTCGAAGTTCCGTGAAGGTTCCCGAGTTAGACAAACACCTGAAGAAGGCCAGAGGACATATCGGCCTAAACGTTGTGGAAATAACAATAAAGATGAAGACAATAGTACGAAAACCCTTAATGATAAAAATTACTCCAACATTTAATGCACTCCTTTACATAGAAATCCCTTTTCAGTTACATAACATTATTTCATATAATCCTCTATAATATATATTCATATTCCCAAGTGCCAAACAAGAGCTTCACGAAATACTTCAGTTTTGTTTTTATAGCGGCGGCAACGGCAACTTTGTCAATTGTACGTTTGGTGAATAGTCGATTTTTCATCGCTCCAATTTGTACAGATGAGGTGATTGAAGCGCTCATCAGTTCGAGCGTTGACAGGTGTTTCAATGTTTATTGGACCATTCCCTTGCTGTCGACACTTTCGAAATGCAGAATCCATCTCAAAACTCTGCCTACATTCACAGGTTGGTGTCCTCGAACGTTAATAAATGGGTTCAGTTGTATTTTGCTTTGAAAAAATTTTCTCGACTGTTGATCGTCTTGCATTTGTACCAAATCGACAGGAAGTTTCGTTTAATACTTCCATATCACCATCACCATCATTTGTTACTGTTACTTCATTATAAATAAAGAAATACTACTTTCGAAGCAACTCTGTTATAAGCCCAGCACACAGGACTGACATCATAGCTGACAAGGCGCATTGCCAAAACTGTGACTAGGTGATTTGTTGTTAAGAAATTGTTCTATTATTGTCATCAAGTTACGTTTCGTATATTCTACACCAAGTCTGTCTACATAGTAATGGAATCTATTTTTCTCTATTTTTCGGATTGAACAATGTTATTGAACTTCTGTAAATACACTGAGCTCTTGTAGGTCACTCAAAATTCACGTTCAGCATTATAATTATAAATTATTTCCACTGTTTAAGTGCTACACATAGTAAAAACTATATAGGTGAAATATTTTAGTTAGGAAAAATAAATAAATTTCAATTCAATTATCCATTGCCCTTGGTCTTCGTAAATGAAAATCAAGTTACGATTAAGAAAACATGATTTCACAATAAAATAATAAAAGAAACATTGATGACTTCATATAATTGTTGCCAGGTGTCTAAATAGTTACCTCCCTTATTGGAGCAGGTTTAATGACAAAAAATACGAAACAGCAGGTATGTCTATTTTTTTTAATTAACTTTTTACCGTATTGATATCACACTGCCAGCGTCGATACTACCTTCGATGTTTCGAAATCGAAAACAGACATGGACAACCTTAATCAAGTAACACGCTTTATGAAATATTTCTGATTATAAAAAACAGGAAAAACTAAAACACAAATTTAGCAAACGTATTTCTTTTGCTTAGTCACCAAAGGCTGTTATGTAAGTGATTGTTAATCGTTGGCTTTTGGTGGGGGATGAACATGCTTAAAAAAGAAAAAAGAGGACAACTTGTTTACGGATTAGGACTTTTCATTGTTTTATTCTCTCAGTTTAGTCTCTGAGGACCTCAAGTAAATATAGATGGGCAGCAGACACTACACGTACTGTAAGCTTCTTCGTTCTTGTAAGAACAGGACTCTTCTATCTTTGTTTCGTTCATCGTTATCTGTTTACTGCATACGTTTAACGCTCGCACTGCAGCCACCAATTGAGAAAAAAATCGAATAATAAAATTCTTGATATATATATATATATATATAGAGAGAGAGAAATAAGGAAATAAATCCGCCAGTATGAAGAAAGTCGATTAATAAAATAACTCAAAATGTGATGCATTTATTATGAAAGTCGACATTGAACGTTTCGGTTGTAATAACCTTCTTTAGGACTTTAAATTCATGAAAATTGTTGTTAAATAGCGATCTCTGTTCAAACAACATTTTTCATGAATTTAAAGTCCTGAAGAAGGTTATTACAACCGAAACGTTCAACGTCGACTTTCATAATAAGTTCATCAAATTTTGAATTATTTTATTTTTTCAACTGTCACACACACACACACACACACACACACACACACACACACACACACACACACACACACACGCATATATATATATATTTCCTGGAGTTGAGATAACACCCAACCCACATTTTCACTTCGGGTGAATGACATCTTTTGTTCCTCGTCACCTCATAGAAACGATAACCTCGGCCCAGAGTTATAAGTCAAGCATATGTTGTTACAACTATAAGGGATTATTACTCCTCTACAAAGTACACAGACATAAAATAATAGTGAAAAGCATTAAGAGACACAATCATCCCTTGGAACGGACGCTGCTAATAGATTTGTGTATAATTTTAGATTACAAAACATCAAAGTTGTATTACTTTGTATTTCATATTCAAATGAAAATGAAGAAAGACAAATCTTCTTTGTCTTAGCAAAACATTCATACCAAATCATCATCATCATCATGTCACGCTAACGGCACGGATATTTCTGACACTATTTGGCCACCGCTCCCTATCGTCCATTGCTCTTGGCGTGTCCTCAGGGCTACATCCAGTATCTGCATAGAGCTACTGTATGTATGTTCGAACTGGTCGTCCTGCCTTTGCTCGTCCCTGTGAAAGGGTCCACAGGAGCACATCACTTACAAGCTCGTCCCTACTTCTCCAGCAGTGTCCCACATGACTGGTTCGTCTAAATTTGATAGTTTTTTTGACGGGTGGTAGATGACGGTACAGTTGCTCTTTTGTGGGGTGCTGTCACCAGGACTTGTTCAATATTGCTCGCTCCATTCTTGCGTAAATGCCGTTAAGCTTTTTTCTCCATACGTTTTGCTAGCGACCATGTGGTGCATCAATATAGCAGTATCGATACGACCGCTGCTTGGAAGAAACTGCGCTTCATTTTATCGGTCAGGTCTGACTTCCATACGACCGATAACCTATCGATATCTATCTTTGGTAGTCGTATGTCGATGCCTGTCTCTGTTGATGAGACACTGCTCCCTAGGTAGGTGAACTTGTCAACTAGTTTCAGAGCGCAACAGTTTAGTGTGGAGATGTCGCCTGTTTGATTGAAGCACATATATTCCGTTTTGTGTGCGTTGACATGGAGGCCGATGCCTGCAGCGGCTCATTCCAGTATCATAATAAATTAATAGTTTGTTATGTAATTTTGATAATATAACATATTTTATCTTAATACTTGATAATCTTAATATTGATAATATTATAAATACCTACTTATCTTCATCTTGGGACTTAAGATGAGAATTGATGTATATACTGAACTAAGTTATTTTTAACCTTTTTATACGCGTACGTAAGCATTTAAAACACTAATCAACAGAATTACGAAATAAATTCCTAATACATTATATATCCTTAAGATGATGTCATCAAAACACCTGTTTAAATCGTTGCAAAAGATGAATGAATTATATGAAATACATTGTTTTCCTGAGGTTTAAAATGAAAAAAAAAAAAACTTTTTTGGATTTCCTTACCTTCTCAACATATCTAATCTATCTTGTTGTCCTCTCTTTCTCCAAATATATATATATATATATATATATATATATATATATGTGTGTCTGTGTGTCTATGTACATGTGAGAGAGAGGATAGCGTAGCCACAGAATCAATGTCACTTGACGACTGCTAGTTTCTCGCTCACGTGACCATTAGCCCAAGTTGTTCCAACGTAGTGGGTATCCTTTTATATATATTTGTTTGGAGCGTGATGGAAAGGGTAATCTAGTTTGTGGAGCATTGTGAGAAGTGTCATTAAGTTTATACGTCATGGATATATATGCAGCTCAGTTACATTGCGATTTATTAATCTAAGACTGATGATTAATTTATTCTTTCAAGTATTTAAAGTTTTCGAAAGTCTGAGTGATGGCAAGTCTTCTTAGCTGATTTCAACAATACTGTGATCTGAATGGTCTTAATTCTTCCTCATTTCCAGTTTCGTCTATCTCTTTCTCCAATTCCCTGGGGACTGTCTATATTTCTCTATGAGGTATTATGTACATTATTTACATTTTTCGGATTATTGTCCTCATCTTTGTCGCCATGTTTATCACAATGCTTCGGTCGTTGTACGCTCCGGCCTTCTTCAAGTGGTTGGAATGTCGAACTTAACACTTTATTTCTCTTACCGGAGTAGACAGTTCTAGTTCCACGAACGATGTTTAATGGATGTCTGTTATCTCCTGTTAATTTCCCTTCTGAAAGTTTGCCACTGCTTTCACCAGGTATTGAACTCAAACTCATTGGGTATGTCACTGGATCAAACCGAGGCCTTTATCCACTGTACCATGTGTCCTTGAGGGCATCTGTGTATGAATTTTTTACCAGAGTATTTTATACGCCTCATTCTCTAGGGACTGATTGTGGTTTTTGCTTATATCATTTCTTATTAAGGTCAAAATTATATCTTGCATAATTCCTTGTTGATCATCTTTCCCAACAAGTCATGCCTAGTTTTGCAGCCTATTTTGTCCTATTTTACTGCCACACCTCTATCTCCACATAATCTTCAATTGCTATTCTTTTGGGTATTATCGATTTTCGCTTTGATATAATTGTTCCTTAAGGCATTATTTTGTGCTGATATTAAAAGAGGTTCTGTTTCTCTCTTGATATTTCTCCTTCTTAACCGTGTCCACATCATCTTGAATGTAATTTCCCTAATTTTTCCGTTGAAGAATCCATACTGATTTTTCCTTCCATTTTTGTTTTCTAGATTTAGTTGTTAAACTGTGCGTCCTTAAGGTGACATTATTGTTGTTATTATTATTGTTATTTTACTCTTTTGAGAATTTTTCACATCAGCATTAGCCGATTGTTTCACACTGGAGTTTGAGTGACAGCATGTATCCTCAAGCTTCCAGGACTCTTCTCAGTATTTTGGCCTATAGTAATAATGCTGTAGTTTGGATGATCTCCACTCTTCTTATTATTTTCAAGTCCTCCAATCCTTATCTTTCATTTTGCTTTCTTTCAGTTTTACTCAGTGGTTTGCCGGGACAGCAAAGTTCACAATTCGACAAGGTCTCTTTTTTATTGATAATTACATGGTCTGATCGTCTGGCCGAGATGAGGCGATCCGTTTGTATCTTAAAATCCCATAGAAGCGTGTGCGTCTCATTCTCCAACACAGATTCTGGGTTGCCCATAAATCATTTGTTCGTGTGGTCGAATTTAAATTTCTTGCACAATTCCCAGTGGATCATCTTGCTCGCCCTGTCGTTTCTAGTTTTATACTTGCTGCATTCACTCATTATGTGATTGATCGTTTCGTCTCTATCACCACAAAGCCTACATTTGCTATTTGCTTCTTATCTACTCTTGCTTTGAGATAATTGGTTGTTATAGCGTTATTTTGTTCAGCTATTAGAAGAGATTTGGTTACTCACTTAAAGTTTCCGTTTTTTAACCTCGTCCAAGTTTTTTCCGTGTGAGGTGTTGCTTGTTCTCCGCTTAAAATGTCCATACAGTTGTTTTTCTGTTTTTTTTTCGAGTTATTTTTTCTATGTTGATCATCGTGTTGTCAGTATTATTTCTGGTGGATGCAAACAGTCTTCCTTCGCGCTTTTCTTTGTAGTCTTCGAGTCGTTGTATTTTGATGCATCAACGCTACCTTGAATTTTGCTAAGTTCTCTTCCTCTTTCTTTTCTTGACACATATTATCTGTCAACTTCATCTCTGGGATGTAAGACATTAGGCATCGTCGTTATTTTTCTTGTTCTTTAGTCCATTGGTTTAAGTTATTCCTTTAACCCCTTTCAGAATACTCAAGAGTATCTTACGAGGAGGATACCTCAGGTGTTTATTCCTGCAATATAGTTTGGTTTCGAGTAGCTTTCTCGTTCTACAGTGATACTCATTTTAATTTTTTTTTCTTTCATTTTCACTTGTTTGCAATATTCCTAAGTATTTTTATGATTCTTTTTCTCTGAGCAATAAACTTATTACTATGATGGTTGATTGTATTAAGTATTTCATTGTCTAGTTTGGCCGGGTCTCGAGTTTTTCAGTTAGCTATTAAGTTAGCTAAAATCTTTGAGTGGAAATGTAATTCAAATTTAAAAGTTCCAGCGCATGCCTCAGCGGCCAGAATAAAGGACACGTGTCATCTCTACACCGGAAGACCAAATGTAAACAAAAAAAATTCTTGTCTTGTCACAAATTTGATTTAGGAAATTAAAAACACGGTAAAAAATTGGGGAAACGTGTGAGATGACGCAAAAAAATTGGTGAGATGACATCACACTAACCATATTTATCAACCCCTCTGCTCAGGCAGGATATGACACAAGGTCAGTTTTTAAGCGGAGTTTAACAGGTTTGAATTCAGAGTTTTCCTTCTACTAGACTAGTTGCCTCACCAAGGCTGAAGAACCTAGTCCGCCCTACTATTTACCCATAGCTCGAGGGAGAATAATTGGATTCATACCTTTCCCAAGGGTATTAGTGCTATGTGAAATGCAATCAGTCTCGTCCACGATTTGAACTCGTGTCGCCGTGTCTATTTCCTACAACGATAACCATTACACCACACTAACGATATCTTGAATTTAGATATATGAAAATTAGCGAATTTTGAAAAAGTCGTCAGTTAGAGTTTAGTTGGAGGTGGTTGGAGAAGTCGTCATTTGGGGGTTGACATCAGTAAGCTCAGGCGGTGTCTCTTTGTGCCTCTGTTCATAAAACCTTAGACTCTCTCTCTCTCTCTCTCTCTCTCTCTCTCTCTCTCTCTCTCTCTCTCTCTCTCTCTCTCATGATACTGTATGCAGTCTGAACATTGAACAGCATGTCTGGAAAATAAAGCAATAATTTCTATAGATATATTTAAAATGTTACTGTTAACCCAATACCTTCCAATAAACGATTGCTTATTGTTGACGGAGAGTTCTTTTTGTCTTTGAATTATCAATACCCTGGCAACTTGTTCCGACTGATTACCCTGACTGATAGAAGAAGTTTTGGATGAATTGTATCATTCCCTCTCTGTGGATCTTTCGAACACGATGTTGGTACAGCGATGATTGATAAACAAATAACCTGGGAATGCATGTGGTTGTCACGTGGTAGTCACGAGGCCAAGGCCATAAGAAAGTACCGTAACAAACATAGTACCACATTTGGCGCCGATACCATAATAAAGCAAAAGCAAAAGTTCCGTGCAAACTATAATATTATATTTAGTACCACAAATTTCGCCGTGCTCTACCGTATCACATTTGACGCCGATACCTGGATGAGACCAAAGCAAAAGTTTCATACCAATTATATTTGGTACCACAAATGTTGTGCTCTGCGGTATGACATTTGGCACTGGTCACGGTAATCGTGACGGCCATATTGATACATTGGGTGATGTTATCGTGCCAACCATATTGAAAAAGAGCGTTCTGATTTTTTCTTGATTTAGTAGTTCCATTCCTACTGTCATGTGTCGATTCTCTCTTTTTATTATTACCATGGTGCATTCCATCCGTAAGTCCTGATTGTATATTTTCGCTACCTGTAATAGGGTTTCCAATTCTTTTCCGTTTTTAGCAAACACTTTGATGTTGATGTCGTCCATGTGCATTAATTGATCTTTTCTTGCGATTTTTGTAAATTGCTTCCGCCTGTGCATTTCTTGAGTATGTTGCTGAGTGGCATCATCGCTATATTAAATAATAAAGGTGATAATGGATTCCCCTGGAATATACCTCTCTAGATCTTCACCTCAGCCAAGCTTCTTCCTCCTGCTGTCAATTTCATTCACCAGGTATCCATGGTTTCCTCGATAAACCTCATGACTTTCTTATTTTAACGATCAGATCGAGGCTTCCGTGCTGCCAAATCATCGTCATCACCATTAGACGCATCCACATCTTTTAGAATCATCAGATTGACACCCAAACACGGTGAAGTCTTTATATTGGCAGTGCTGGTGAAAACGATACCTGCACAGCAAGCCAAATTCCTGGACGAATCATTTAAGTCATTTTGCTGTTTTTTACACAGCCAATGCCTAAATGATTCTAGTTTAGTTGTCTGAGTTTCTGAGACAAAACTGGATCATTTTTAATCTGAAGGCTGCAGGTTCAGTCCTGACTGGAAGCGAGTAACAATACAGGGATTCTTAACACTTGAACACGGTTATGGTTAACGGAATCAGAGCAAGCAACACCGGTGGATTAATTAAAGGACGTTGTTTGAAGTTGTGTGTCGGCTTTTGAGTTTGACAAGAAACACCTGAAAAAGACCAGAGGACACATCGACCGAAACGTTGTGAATATAAGCATAAGGATGAAGACAGTAGTTCGAAAACCCTGAATGATATGATTCGAGTTTGCTGCACAGTAGACAAAAGTTGAAACAAACAAAGTGCGTGCGCATAATGAATAATTTTAAATGGTGATAATTCACCCATTACACCATATATATATATATATATATATATATATATATAATTTTATACAGATGTATAATAGTTGCTATCGTCGTTTCTGTTGTTACTATTAATATTATTATTTACATTATTATCTGTACTCTCTTCCTACTTTCTCCCCTAAAAACACTACAGTTCTGTCTAATTGAATTACTTCTAGAGTGCAAGAAATTCGTAAAGAATTCCTCCCCGGGGAGACGAAGGAATGAGTTGAATGTCCCGGAATAGACACTAATATCAAGCATCCTCATCCCACCATAATTTCCCGCCATTTTGGACATTTTCTGTGCAGACATTTAAATCTAATTTTATTCGCGCTTTCGGTGTTGAGCGACGTCATATTTATCACTTATGCTCTCAATCTAATGGAGAAAACGTGTTGATAAAGGCGAATTATGTCCGTCGAGTGTGTTGGCGTGTTTAACTTTGTGAAAAACGATACCTTGAATGAAGGGAGGATGTGCGGGAATTGACACAAAGGAAGCGTAAAAGAGATGAAGGGTGAGGAAAGAGAAGGTGAACATAAAAATAAATGATGCGAAAAAGAAATGTGTAAGAGAGAATGAAGGAATTAAAAAAAAAGTAAGGAATAAACACGTCAACGAAAAAGTAAAAAAATATGACAGAAATAGAAATGAAAAAAAAAAAGAAGAAAGAAGGAAATTGATTTAAAAGAAGGCGAAAAGAACACAGAACTGGTCAGTGAAGGAAAGACTGGTTAAAGAACTGAAGTCAGTTTTGAAGTAAAATTAGAAAAAGAGGAAAGAAAGATTGAGTAAAGATTGGGGAGAGGGTGGAAAAGAAGAAAAAGAAAAATGATGAAAAAAATTACAATAAGTGAATAAAAAAACAATTGGGCATCAGAATTGTATGAATAATTATGAGGAAAGGAAAAATAACCTGTAAGAAAAAGAAAAAGAAATTTCAACAAAAAAAAGTAAGAAAGGAACAATGAAAGAAATAGAAAAATGAAGGAAAAGAAAAAGTAAATTATAATACAAAAAAATAAAAAATAAAAAATGAGAACTTGCCGAACTGAGGACTTTGCTGTCTCACCTGACCACAGAGTATAATTGAAAGAAAGCGAAAAGAAAGATAACTACGTCGACCTTGCTAGGGAACTGAAAAAAACAGTGGAACATAAAAGTGAAGATTATACCAACTATAATTGTTGCTCTTGATACAGTCAGCAAAGGATTGGTAAAAGGAATATAGGACTTGAAAATAAGAAGCCGAGTGGAGACCACCCAAACTACAGCATTGTTAAGATAAGCCAGAATACAGAGAAGAGTCCCGGAGACTTGAAGAAACCTGTTGTCACTCAAAATCTAGTGAAAACCATCAGGTTACGCTGGTGTGAAAAAATTCTCAAGGAGTAAATGATAATAATAAAGAGGGAACAGTAGGGCGATGGTGACAGCATTTGTGATATGTGAGCTCGAACCGATTCCCATAAGCTTGGTAAATGCGCTGGAAGAGTTGGATATGGGAGTACGAGCAGAGAACATCCAAACTACAGCATTAGTAAGATCGACCAGTATACTAACAAGTGTCCTGGAAGCTTGAGGAAACTTGCTGTCACTCAAAGTCCAGTAAAACGCTGGTGTAAAAACTTGCAATGACAAATAAAGCAAAAAGAAAGTTTTAAACCAAGAAAAAGTTATATGAATAGAATGAAAGAAAAATAAAACGTCAAAAAGAAAGAAAGAAAGAAAGAAAGAATATTTTCCAAAAAGGTAAACAAAAAAAAAAGTTATAGAAAAGCAGAGAAAATGTGAAAATTTAAAAACGAAAAAAAAAAAAAAAAAGGAAAAAAAGAAAGCTTTGCAAAAATAAAAGAAAGAAAGAAAGAAAGAATGAATGAAATAAAACGACTTAGAAGAAAGAATGAAAGATAAAAAGAAATGTTTGCAAAAAGTGCCAAGAAGAAAGAAGGGAAAGAAAAGAACAAACTAAAAAAGAAGAAAAGAAAAGAAAGAACGTTTATTAAAAAAATGTGAATGAGAAAGAAAGAAAAAAAGAGAAGAAAATAAAGGAATAGGTTAAAAAATAGGAGAAACGATGAAAAGTAAGAATGTTTGTTAAAAACGTAAATGAGAAAGAAAGAAATAAAAATGGAAGGAAGAGAAAAAATCAAAAAGAAAAAATACGAAAGAAAGAAACGCGACCGATACATTAAAAACAGCTAAATCTATGAAAAAAAAATTAACAAATACGTAGCCGATATAATTCGGATTGCGAAAGACGACTATCGATTCCAAAAACAAAATCGACTAAAAAAAAATCTTCCTCGTAATCCTACTTGTTTGATATGAATTTTCATTTTTCATCTGGAAACGAAATGCTTATATTCAGCCAGGAACGTTGTTTTTTACGCTTTAAAACGGACGAGGCTATCTCGAACCTCAAAAAATATAAATAATCAAATACCAAATGTACGGAGAATTGTGTACTTAACATAATTTTGCAGTCATTTATTTAATCAGAAATTCAGTATAAATATATTCATTAATTAAACTTAGCTTAGTTTGACACAAGGTCGGCAAAAATTCAATGCTCTGCCTGCAAAGGTAACTTAACCTTACGCCACACCTGTTCAATTCCTACATTTGCTTACTAATCTGGACAGCATACAAAGATAATAGTTAAGAATAAAGGGAAAATGATACCACTGGTAGATCAAAGTAGATCAATCAAAAAGTTACAACCAGTGTAGGGGTAATATTTTGTTCTCTAGTAACAGAAGAACTTGATTTATCCACTTTTCCACTTAATGTTATCATTCTGTCAGATTAACCAATTGCTACAATTTCTCCACAACTGCTAGTATCCACCAAATATAGAGAGGCAAAATATATGCTGAATTGAACCAGGTCGCAAGTGACAAAGAAGTAATACACACAGACACAGACATGCATGAGTGCGCTTGCGCACATACTCACACACACTCTCTCTCTCTCTCACACACACATACACACACACACACACACACACATATATAACCAGATTCTAAGCTCATCATCATCATCGTGTCGCACCATCAGCACGGATATCCCTGACCCTCTCTCGCCGCCTCTCCCTATCGTCCATCGCTTCCGGCTGGTCCCCAGGGCAACATCCCATATCTACAAAGAGCTGCTGTATGTAGGTTCGAGCTGGTCGTCCTGCCTTTGCTCGGCCATGTGAAGGAGTCAACAACAGTACATTACTTATGAGCTCGTCTCTGCTTCTCCAGCAGTGTCCCGCATATCTGGTTCGTCTAATAATGATAGTTTTTTGTGATGGGAAGTAGGTGGCCATATAGCTGCTGCTTTGTGGAATGTTGCCTCCAGGACTCGTTTAATATTGATCGTAGAATCCTTGTGTAGTTGCTGTCAAGCTTTTTCTCCATCGATTTAGTTAGGGTCCATATAGTGCATCCATGTAGCAGTATCGACACGACCGCTTCTTGGAAGAAACTGCGTTTTGTTTTATCGGTCAGGTATGACTTCCATATGACCGATAGCCTATTGATAGCTGTGCATTCTTTGCTAGTCGCGTAGATGATGTCTTTTTTTGTTGATGAGACACTGCTTCCTAGGTAAGTAAACTTGTCAACTAGTTTCAGAGGGCTACCGTTTAGTGTGGTTGTGTCGTCTGTTTGATTAAAGCACATATATTCCGTTTTGCGTGCATTGACATGGAGGCCAATGCCTGCAGCAGCTCGTTCCGGACTATGTAGCTGGGTTTCGGCTTGGGCGAGTGTATTTGCCAGAAGTGCTTTGTTATCGGCATAGTCGGCGTCGATAATTGTTTTTGCTGGGTACCTTCTGCTTCTTTCCTTTATTAGCTTAATACCATTTTCTTTCATTTCATCAATATATGGTCTAAGCACGTAGTCTAGACAGATGATGAAGAGGTATGGAGCTAGTGTACCTCCTTGCAGTACACCTGCTACAATGTCGAAGTTTTCTGAGTTTCTATCCGGAGAACGTATTTGTACTTTGGTGTTTCTATAGAGAATAATTACGGCTGCGACGGTTTTTTTTGGTAGGCCGTAGGCGAGTAGAATTTGCTCCATCTTTCTTTTGTGAATGGGTTCAAGGCCTTAGTAAACTCGGCAAATAATATCTAGGTTTTTTGCAAGTACACCTTCAAGAATTCGACGGATAGTCAAGATATGTGACGTCGTGGATCTCTTTCTCCGGAAGCCTTTTTGGTTCTTCTTCAGTGTGTTGTCAATTTTGGGTTCTCTGAGGTTGCGTAGAAGGGCATTGTATATTTTTACCGCTATAGATGTAAATGTTATACCTCGGTAGTTCTTGGATAATCCGAAGTCGCCCTTTTTAGGAAAGGAGGATGCATCCCTTCATCCATCTGTCTATAGGATTTTGATATCTAATTGCTTACTTACAATTCTCGTGATTGGTTCATGTTTAACTTTCGGAGGGTTTCCGAGTAAATTCTCGAAATGCTGTTTCCACAGGTGTATTGGTTCTTGTTGGTTGGTAGCTTTCAGTTTAGCTTTGGCAGTGCTCCTCCTTCGGCTTACTTCTTTTATTGTTTGCCATGCTATCCTAGATGCCTATCTTCAACTGAGTCTAAGTTTATCAATCTGATTTTGTATGTGTTCTGTCTGTTCTTTTAGGCATATGTTTGCTAATTCATTTTGTGATTTTTTTAAGTTTCAGGGCATTTTAGTTAGTTGGGTTCTTCCCATTGCATTTGGAGGTAGTTTTCACGTCTGCAGGCTTTTCTCTAACCTTTAATTTTCAGCTCAGATGTCCAAATTTGTAAACTAGATGACTACAAAGTTCTTTTATGTATATGCACCATGCATATATAAACAACAGCAACATATATAAGGATGTTTACGTTTTACTCCGCTCTAAAGACCATTGAAAAGTCATAAATTCAACATTCTTGTTCAAATATGGGTGAATATTTAGGAACACTGGGGTCTTTAGCCTTGATTAATCAACCAATCTATGAGAAGGAAATCAATAAATTTAAACGAGTTTTATACCATCTAGAATATCTAAAAATTGATCTTGTGTCACTTCCTGTTCGGGCAGGTCCACTGAGACCTTGAGGGGTAGCGTTTTTTTGGGTCTCATCTATGGAACAAATAAACTTTTCAATCATTTATTAAGAATTATTATTATTATTATTATTATTTGTTATTTAAAAGTATTCAGCTATGTGCCAATTATTTATATTAGATACAATTAAAGAATAGAATTACTAACGTTAGCAATATTTCAAACCATTTAGCGATGCGTAAACAAATGATTAATATTAAATAGAATTATTTAGTGATAGCAATACTTGAAAACATATAACTTTGTGCAAAAAAGAGCTTCGATTCTTTTAAGAAAATGTTACCTGCAAAATATTCGTTTACAAAAACTGTGGAAACAGCACTTCGAAAACTTACTTGGAAACCCACCAAAAATAACGCATGAACCAATCACCAGAATAATTAGCAAACAATTAGACATTAAACTTGGACCGTTCACACAAGGAGAACTCGACTCGGTTCTCAGAAAAATTAAAAATAGGAAAGCTGCAGGACTGGACGAAATTCCCCCGGAAGTATGGAAGACCAGACAATTCGACGACATACTGCTCCGACACTGCAACGCAGTATACAATCAAAATCCGATAGATAGATGGACGAAGGGATGCATACTCCCCTTCCCTAAAAAGGGGGACCTCGGATTAGCCAAAAACTACCGAGGCATAACACTTACATCCATAGCTGCCAAAATCTACAATGCCCTACTACGAAACCGAATAGAACCCAAAATCGACAACATACTTAGAAAAAACCAAAATGGCTTCCGAAGAAATAGATCTACGACCTCACAAATACTAACCATCCGCAGAATCCTTGAAGGTGTACGGGCAAAGAACCTACAAGCGACATTAATATTTGTCGACTTTACCAAGGCTTTCGACTCCATTCACAGAGGAAAGATGGAACAAATCCTACTAGCGTACGGCATACCTAAAGAAACCGTAGCGGCAATAACGATTCTCTATAGAAACACTAAAGTAAAAGTACGATCACCAGATGGAGACACAGAATACTTCGACATTGTAGCAGGAGTACTACAAGGGGACACGCTGGCTCCGTATCTCTTTATCATTTGTCTAGACTACGTACTTAGAACATCGATTGACAAAATTAAAGAGAATGGCTTCGAACTGACGAAGAAAAGAAGCAGAAGATACCCCGCAACAACAATTACCGACGCCGACTACGCCGATGACATAGCGATACTGGCAAATACACCTGACCAAGCCGAAACACTTCTGCATAGCCTGGAACGAGCAGCAGCAAGCATAGGCCTCCATGTTAATGCGCACAAAACGGAATATATGTGCTATAACCAAACGGGGGACATCTCCACTCTAGAAGGAACCCCTCTTAAACTAGTAGACAAATTCACGTACCTAGGAAGCAACGTCGAATCAACCGAAAAGGACATCGAAACGAGGTTAACGAAAGCATGGACAGCTATCAATAGGCTATCGACTATATGGAAATCAGACCTAACCGATAAAATGAAACGCAGTTTCTTCCAGGCAGCGGTCACATCGATACTGCTATATGGATGCACTACATGGACGCTAACAAAACGGCTGGAGAAGAAACTAGATGGCAATTACACAAGAATGCTGCGTGCAATCCTGAACAAGTCCTGGCAGCAACACCCCACAAGACACCAACTGTACGGCCACCTGCCCCCTATCACGAAAACTATTCAAGTTAGGCGAACCAGACATGCAGGACATTGCTGGAGAAGCAGAGATGAACTCATAAGAGATGTACTCTTATGGATCCCCACACACGGCCGCGCAAAAGCAGGACGACCAGCACGAACGTACATTCAGCAGCTATGTGAGGATACAGGTTGTTGTCCTGAAGACCTACCTAGGGCGATGAACGATAGGGAGGAGTGGTGAGAAAGGGTCAGGGATATCCGTGCTGCCAGCACGATATGATGATGATGATGATATATATATATTTCTTTCAGAAAAACAAAAGCCGGTCACATTAGAATTATACATTTGAGGTGAAATGAATAAAATTAAAAAATGGGAAGATGCTATGTGATGTGAACGTACTTTTTAATGCAAGGGTAACTGAATTAATAGGCACGAATATAAATTCTGAATTCAAAATTTTAATTTTAAATTTTGAATTTAATTTAAGATAACTATTACTGTAATCCTTATATAAGGTTATTAATGAATATTTGTACTTCCCTAAATCATTATTAAATCTGGGGTTTTACGTTGAAATGTATTAAGTATTTAAAAATTAAAAAGAAATTAATTTACTATGATTCCAACCGGTAATAAAAAAAAAGAAAAACCGGAAGTGGGTAAATAGGGAGGAAACTCTTCACCTCTCTTCTACCCCTACCACCCTTTCCTCCTATTGTGATTGTAATCATTTTATCCATTAGATCTGAAAAAATCCTGTTATCTTTGGTGTTATTGATTTATATCAATACCCATAACAGAATAGAAATAAATTTATAATTCTAATGTGACCGGTTTTTTGTTTTTCTTTTAGAAATTATTGCTCTGTGATGTCAGGAAAATTTAAATGTTTATATTTGAATGATTTTTCATCCTGACGGAATTATTCCCGCCTCCTGTTTAACTGGACTGAATAATACATATATACATATATTGATATATAACCTACTGAGGCTGGAGACCCGGTCTCAGTGTTCGAAAAATCTGCTAAAGAGCTAAAACAACAAAAACTACGGAAATGCTAACAAACAATACAAATAGCGACATTTTACGTTAGAACCTTAAATAGAATAGGTCAACTACCGGAGTTGTCTGCAGCGGCCGTAGAACATAAGATAGACATAATATGCATACAAGAACACAGATACACGCACACGAGGAAATCAAATATCACGATACTGGCAATGGATGGTCGCAAACCACTGTATCAGCATGGAAAAACTCGGTCAATGTCACGGTAGGAGGTGTAGGCATACTTATAGGACCAAGAGCGTTAAAATCACTTAATAGCATTGGGATTATACAACCTAGGATGATAGTAGCTACTTTTAATGGCGATCCCAGAGCAACAATCATATCCTGCTACAGCCCTACTAATGTTAGTGAAGAAACTGAATTAGTCACCTTCTACGATGAGCTATCCTCTCTCGTGCGTAGCATTCCGAAACACAACGTGCTAGTCATAGGCGGAGACATGAATGCCCAAATCGGGAAAAAACGGAAACATAAAATACAGCCTACACAACACGTCAAATAGGAATGGACATCTAACAGATTTCATGATAGAAAATAGATTAACATGCCTCAATACAAACTATCAAAAAAGAGAGGGAAAAATATGGACCTACACATGCGTGAACAATAATAAAGCACAGATAGACTACGTCTTTATAAACAAGAAATGGAAGAATAGCACAATGAATTGCGAGGTATACTCCTCTTTCGAGGATGTGTCCTCCGATCACCGAATAGTCAAGGCAAAAATACGACTAAGCCTATGAATAAATGCCACACGAACCGCAAAACCAAACATTATGACTGGGGCCCTTCTTAACAACAGAGATATTAGAGCTAAATATGTATTAGAATTGAGAAATAGATTCGAGACACTACAGGAGGAGACAGAAAAAGGTACCCCAAATGACGAATATGAGAATTTCCTCAAAGCACACCTAAAGACAGCAGCGAATTGTATTCCAACAAAACCTAGAACTAAATATAGAGTCCCATGGGAAACAGTAGTAGTTAGAGAAAAATGTACAGACGTGAAAATTGCCCCCAAATGCTATAGGAAGAACCTAAAAATCACAAATGCCCTAAAACTAAAAAAGGCAAAAATGAATTAGAAAGCATATATCTAAAAGAACAGACAGAATACATACAAAATCAGATAGATAAGATAAGAGACTCAGTGGAAGATTGGCAATCTAGGACAGCCTAGACGATAAACGAAGTGAGTAGAAGGAAGAGCACAACCAAAGCTAAATTGAAAGCTACAAATGAACAAGAAAGAATAAAACTGTCGACACAGCATTTCGAAAATCTACTAGGAAACTCACCGAAAGTTACACATGAAACATCACCAGAATTATTAGTAAGCAATTGGACATTAAACTAGGACCGTTCACTCAAGAAGAATTCGATTCAGTTCTTAGAAAAATTAAAAATAGGAAAGCCGCAGGGCTTGACGAAATTCCCCCAGAAGTATGGAAGACCAGACAATTCGACGACATACTGCTCCGACACTGCAACGCAGTCTATAATCAAAATCCGATTGACAGATGGATGAAGGGATGCATCCTCCCCTTCCCTAAAAAGGGTGACCTCGGATTAGCCAAGAACTACCGAGTTATAACTCTTACATTCATAGCAGCCAAAATATACAATGCCCTACTACGAAACCGCATAGAACCCAAAATTGACATCATTCTTAGGAAAAACCAAAATGGCTTCCGAAGAAAGAGATCCACAACCTCACAAATATTGACTATCCGTAGAATCCTTAAAGACGTACGGGCAAAAAACCTACAGGCGACAATACTATTTGTTGACTTTAACAAGGCCTTTGATTCCATTCAGAGAGGGAAGGTCGAACAAATCCTACTTGCGTACGGCGTACCAAAAGCGACCATGGCAGCAAAAACGATTCTCTATAGAAACACCAAAGTGAAAGTAAGTTAACTTGATGAAGACACAGAATACTTCGACATTGTAGCAGGAGTACTAAAAGGGGACACGCTAGCCCCATACCCATTTATCATCTGTATAGACTACGCGCTTAGAACATCGATTGATAAAATCAAATAAAACGGCTTCTTGCTGACAAGGAAAATAAGCAGAATGTACCCAGCAAAAACAATTACCGACGCCGACTACGCCGATGACATGGCGATTCTGGTAAATGCACCCAATCAAGCCGAAACACTTCAGCATAGTTTGGAACAAGCCGCCACAGGCATTGGCCTCTATGTCAATGCACACAAAACGGAAAACATGTGCTTTAATCAAACAGGCGACAAAACCACACGAGACGGAAGCTCTCTGAAACTGGTCGAGAAGTTCACCTACCAAGGAAGCAGAGTCTCATCAACCGAAAAATACATCGACACGCGGCTAACGCAGGCATGGACAGCTATCGATAAGCTATCGATCACATGGAAGTCAGACCTGACCCGTCGTATCAATACTGCTATATGGATGAACTACTTGGACGCTAACAAAATGGCTGGAGAAAAAGCTAGACGGTAATTACACAAGAATGCTGCGAGCAATATTGAACAAGCCCTGGAGGCAACACCCCACAAAGCAGCAGCTATATGGCCACCTACCTCCCATCATGAAAACTATCCAAGTTAGATGAACCAGACATGCAGGAGAAGCAGGGACGAGCTCATAAGTAATGTACTCCTATGGACTCCCACATATGGCCGAGCAAAGGCAGGACGACCAGCTCGAACATACATACAACAGCTCTGTGAGGATACAGGATGTAGCCCTGAGGACTTGCCAGAGGCGATGAACGATAGGGAGAAGTGGCGATAGAGGGTCAGGTATATCCGTGCTGGGGGCACGACATGATGATGATGATGAAATATATATATATATACATATAGTTTCGTATTAAATAATTACAAGGGTTGATATGCCAGGGAAGACAACAGAAACATTTAATAATTTCATATTCACATTCTTCAATCTCTATTTTGATGCATATTCGATATCTCATTATTATGTTTTGGGGTATGATATTTGATAAAATTTTGAGAAATCTTTTTAGAAAAAAGTGCACCAAAGAGAGGGAAATGAAAACTTTTTATTTCCTTTACGAAAAGGCTTATTTTACGTTCGGCAGTACTAGTTTTACTGATTTCCAACAACACTTACGTTTAAGTCATGCTGAAAGAACCAGTTCACACTAGATAACCGAAGTTAAGCAGTAATGAGCCTGTTTGGAATTTGATGGGTGGCCACTTTAGGACACCAGGAGCTGTAATCAACCCGATGGTTGGGGGAAATATTTGCATTAGTATAGAATGACCCAGAAAAGGATAATGTACCATAAACTCAACCAATATAATCTAACCCACCCTCTAAATAAAAGGTCGTGGTAAGAATCTATGAACAGCAATGTGTGTTAACCACGAAATTAAAAACTAAAATGTTATCAACTGTACGCCAATATAAACAAACAAATGTTCTTGGAAGTTTTCAACAAAACATAGTAACTATTATGATTTTGAATTTTCTTATGTGATATCGAAGAAAATGTCTCTTGAGTCCTGAAAATGGTGGTTTACTATTTTGGTCACTATAATACGTATATGTATAATATACATACTTATTTTTTGGTCAGTATAATACGTATATATATATATATATATATACGTATATGTATAATATGTACGTATATGTAATTTATATATATATAATATATATATATATATATGTGTGTGTGTGTGTGTGTGTGTGTATGTATGTGTATGTGTATATATATATATATATATAATATATTTTTGGGTCACTATAATACTTATATGAATCATATACATACTTACACATTGTCTTCTTCATCTGGCATTCATACGAGTTAAAAAGATAAACAAAACAGTAAAAAGAACGTCTTTATTGTTCTCTACACACTCGCAAGTTTGAAAGGAATGTAGGAGATTATTATCAGACAACAACGAAATCTTTGATCAGTCGGACTCTTTGAGAACACTTCCCTAAAATGATCAGAGATGACCACGTAATAAGCTTAGTAAAAAAAGACATTGATTATGCGCTCTTTATCTACGGCGGCCTCTAACGAGATAGTAGTGCAATTAATGGAAAGTGAATTGGCCAGTTAAATATCAGTAAAAAATCTCCATGGGATAGCATGTTCTTCTGCTATATTTCCGAACAGTGAGATATTTGTTATGAGATCGTACTCATTCCCTCGACATTTTCCAACGACATCAGCTGAGATAAGAACCTTATTGTGTCCCCTGAAAATTTACAGGTAGTGGGGAAAAATAAAATAGATACAAAGAATTGGTGACTTAGATGCTACACACTCAAAAGCAGGTAAATATCAAAGCATTGATCATGTTTCGCCCAGTCAGATGAGCCTTTGAATACACCAACTACACCCACTGCAAAGGTTTAAGTGGCCTATAAAAATGAGGTATCTTGACTATGACACTAAACTACTTCTGATGACGATATTTTAGTTTTGGAGATCTCGAGAATGTGAAGTGCCTCTTTATTGGATTTTATCCCGGGTTCAGTCTTACCTTTGTTTATTTATGTGTCAAATAGTTTTAAAAGTATTCGTATTCGATAGGATAGTGTGAAAAACATTTCTTAAGAAAATACAATACAAGAAATGCAAATTCCTTAATCTGTAGGCAAAGAATAACCTTTAGCGGGCTGACATGTCATTAAAACAAATCATGTTCGTATATTAAAGATAAAAACAACTCAAACTCTATGACTCAAAGGAACTACTGTGTTCTAAGGGTGAGGCACAGTGGGATAAAATAATATGAAGTGTGGCGTTATTACCACCAGTAATAATGCTAAGCGGCGATACAGTTGATAGGCTGTCATTCATTCTTTTTATTAAAATGAATTCGCAAATGATAGTAGGTGGGATATTTTATTAGTATGAAATAAAGGAGTACGAATTTTCCATTTCAAAATTTTCTTAATTGCGTTTTTACTTTTGGTAAGTTCCATTGTTTTTTGTAATACATGGTACAATAAATTTTCTTAAAACAGAAAACAGTAGATTTGAAAGTCCAACAGATAAACGTACATCTTGGTCTCATTTGCTAACTTTACGAGTTCTTACAGAACCATAATGCCATGGAAAGAACCAAAAACCTATGTTGTACGAAAGATGAAGTTGCAGTTGAAGCCAGTATAGTAAACAGTTGTTTTAAAAATGTGGCTTGGGTTGCAAAAATCTCAACGATTAAGCAAGGTCAGGTAAGCACCAAATCGTAGTTTTCGAGGCTGTGATCCAAGATAGGTAAATCTTGTAAAACTTTGAGAGTGTCTGACGGGCTCGGTACCTCATTGTTTTGAGTAATTTTTTACCTTCACGACATCGGCAAACACATCCGAAGTGATTGAATTACGTATCATATTACTAAAATATTGCAAGACTCTTTCCAGTATTATTTTCATTTGATTAAAACAGAATAAACAGCTTTTAAGTTGCATTATAAAAACTCATATCAATAAAGTTATATTAAATATTTTCAGTAAAATTTGATATCATTATCTGAAACACCAATTCATATAAAGAATGTACATATATTCTAAACATTTTTTGCAAAAGATGCAAGAGTCAACATTGTAGAATGTAAGGAAGGATTGCCGTTTATGAATATATTCTTTATTTTAAAGTTTTTTGCTCCTGACCTCTACCGTTAAAATAATGTATCGTCAAAAACTAAAATTCCCTGCATTTATCTTGTAACATTATCACTTTTGAAGCTAATCAATAATTTTGCTGCCTGTTATACTTGACCAAAAACATTAAACTTATCCAAGTTGTCTTCTGAATTTGTGTGGAGTCACACATAGCGTGAGTGTTTGCGTCGTTGAAAATAAAATGGGTGACGCAATTTCAAATCCTGAACGAGACTGTTTGCACTTCATTTCGCGCTAATGCCCTTAACAAAGGCAAACATTTCTGTATCAGTAAATTATAGGACAGACTGAACTCCATAGTCATGGCATCCATCTGATCTTAGAGATGGAAAACTCTATTCGAATCAGTTGTTCTCCACCTCTTGTGTTTTATTCTGCCAGTTACTAAGGGTTTGGGATAAATCTTTGTTGTGTTGGTTGTCTATTTTCCATTTTTAGCTGAGTTTTTTGGTCAACTCAAATTATTCCTAAAATTGATAACTGCGAAGACACCTTTCACTTATGTTTTTATTAAATTTACAAATCTCGTTATTTACTTGAAGGTTTTACTTTCAAACCTTGAGCCAATGTTTTTAATATTCTGCATTCTTTCTATTTGCATTTACAGCACAGATAATTCGGTTTGGTTTCTTTAGTTAATGATATATCAAACTTCCTGTATTATTTAATACCAACGTCATCTTGATAGAAGAACATATGTTCTACTATCTAACCTACAGCTGGAAGATATAATCAGAAAGTGAACGTAATAGCATGACTGGCGTTTGAACTCGCTTACCTCTTGGCCGTAGTTCAGAAAGCTAGCCATTGCACCCTGGAGACTGTCTCCGCACCAGTTATTTGTTTCAGACATTTTCTTGGAGATCGTTTTACTTTGCTTGCTTTTACCCTTTTAATTTTTCTTAAATCTCTTTTTCTGACATTATTAGAGCTGTTTTTTTTTTTGTTTCTATGATGCCAAGTTTTCAATTTCCTTTTATTGATTGTTCTATAATCTGTATTCGACTTTCTCGAAATTTTCAATGTTTTTTTTATCTTCATCGCTGAACAGCCCTACAATTGTTTTGTTGTTGTTTTTTTATGTCATATATTTCTTAAAAGCCTGAACAATATTTATTTATTTGAAATTTTCCAAAATAAATATCAATACATACTGTTTGATTATTATCGGTATAAGCCAGAAATAATACCCTATCTAAAATAAATAACCATTGTCGTTGAATTTTGGCTAAAGTGAATCTTCTAATTACGATTAAAAAAAAATAACTCATTTGAGCCATTTTATTTAACGTTTTTGGTTTTAAAGTTGATCTAGATTCAGTAAACATTATTGACTCTGGATTTGACATTTGTGAATTCAGTTGTGTTTTCTTTGAATTATCGTTTAATATGAAATACATTGTAACATACGCATTATACAATTATATACATAAACATATTTAATGAACATGGCATTATATATACATAGGACTAAATGATAGAAAAACATGCCATCAAGAAGTTGACTTTTATAATCACACATTTATATTCCTAAATTTTAATTATAATTTCAAGCTGAGTCGATCCACACACACACACACACACACACACACACACACACACATATATATATATATATATATATATATATATATATATATATATATATCCAATACTGGTTTTAAATTGTAAATTATGCCAGGAGAAAGCTCTCCATATAATAAATATTTTGGTTTCGAATAATTTGCTAAATAAAAGATTGGAATAGGCAGCTGAATGCCACCATGTTTTTATTTTACTTTGAAATTTGTTGCTATATTAAACCACATGACTTGGAAGGACAACCACTCAATAGTCTCATGAATCGAAATGAATAGTATTTACTCAATTGAATCTAACAGAAGTCAGGCGTGTTGAATACTCAGTCACCTGAGGATCGATAACGAAAATCACAGACAGGTGCGTATTTTTATCTTTTTTTATCATCCTTCTATTTCTTACTTTAAAAATAGAAACAGAAGCACACACACACACACACACACACACACACATATATATATATATATATACATATATATATATATATATAAGCTGAATATATATATATATATATATATATATATATATATATATATATATGTATATATATATATATATATATATATATATACATATATATATATATATATATATTCAGCTTAGGTATTTCGTCCACTTCTCTTGTTTGGTATAGTTTCACGCATCCTGTCATTCAACTACAATTTTAGAAACATGAACATATTTGTTTGGCTAGTGTTACCTGTCAATAGGTGACCTCGTCATGTTTTTTTTTGTCATTTTCGTCTTGTAACAGTGGCCATCATCAATATCCCTTGAGTATGCATTGCGAGCGAATTTGAATGTAAGTGAGAAAATATTTCTAAATACTATCGGCGTAATTTTCTTTTGTTTGGAACATGTCTCAGTTTTAAAAGACTTTCCGTCTAATTAGGCAGTTTTGTGTTATTCTCTGGTGCAAGTGAGCTGAGCCGACATTTAAGTAATCAATGCAAATTAAACCAGCTTCCAAAATCAATCTGTTGATATAATATAATTAAAACTTTCAACAAATTTCGTTAATTAGTTAATAGATTCAAAATGAAGAAAAAAAACTTTAATATATTAAGTAGCGAAACCATACGTATTACACAGTTTAGCCATGAACACACACACACACACACGCACACACACACACACATATATATATATATATATATATATATATATATATATATATATATACGACTAGCATGTGGTCTCCCGAAAGAAACGGTTACAGGTATTATCATACTTTACAAAAACACTAAAGGTATAGTTCGCTCACCTGATGACAATTCAAACTTCTTCGTCTCTGTCACTGGAATTTTGATAAAACATACATAACAACTATCTTTGTTCATCGTCTGCTTTGATTACATTCAATTTAAATAGATCTAATAAAAGAAAATAGCTTAACACTAGAAAAAAAACCTGCAAGAAACAGACGGTATCTTGCTTAAACTATGGACGTTTAGACTTCGCAAATGATCGAGCGCTTCTTTCAAACATAACTCCTAGTGTATATCCTATAGCAGGTAGTAGGAAGCATTGACCTCTTTGTGAACACAAATAAAGCTGAGTTCATACGTTTTAAAAGTGAAGGCACCATCTCTACTTTTAGTGGCAGACCACTAAAATTAGTAGAAAAGTCCACGTATCTCTGCAGCAATATCTCATTTACTGAAAGTGATATTAATATGCACCTAGTAAAGTCATGGACAACTGTCCATTGTTTGCCATCCTCATAGATAACTTATCTCTCCGATAGAATAAAACTGGATTTTTTCAAGTTATAGCAGTGTTATTACTACAATGTGGATGCACTGCACCGACGGTAACTAAACGCATAAAGAAAAAACTAGATTCCTATTTTGAAAATATCGTAGGAGCAACACCCCACATAATAACAACTGTACAGCCACTTACCTCTGATCTCACAAACAATCCAAGTTAGACGAACAAGACGTGAGAGCTACTGCTGGAGAAACAAGAAAGAATACATAAACAGCGTTCTACTATAGACCCCTTCACATGGACGCGCAAGTGCTGATCGGCTTGCAAGAATTTACATCCACAGAGCGGACACTGAATGTAGATTGGAAGACTTTGCGGGAGTGATGGGCAATAGGGATGGATTGAGAGATAGAGCCAGGAAATCTGTGCTGTTTGCGTGAATTGATGATGATTTATATATATATATATATATATATATATATATATATATATATATATATATAAAGATGTTCGTAGTGTAATGGTTAGCATTGAAGGTTTTAACAAATAACTGAGTTGTGTTATTCATTTGTAATGTTACTGTTTTATGTTCAAATATAAGCAATATTTTCAAGCATAATCAAATGAGAAAGTAAAAAATAATTTTGACTATTTTAAAATTAATGTAGGGGAGTAATTTCCACTGTTTTGTAATTTTAAGGGTTTTTCATTACTTTTGAAAAATACGCCGGCAACACAAAAAGGAAAACAATAAGAAATGAGAAATTAAGAACAGATTATTTTGTAACGACTCGTTTCTGCGTTGCTGGTGATTTGCCTCAAACTGCTGTCTCCGCCATTACCAGATGGTGAGCCGGGAAACAGCTTGGCCTGGCTGCCTTCATTTTTGTTTCGCAAGGTAAACTGCTTCCAGCACTGTCCGAGAATTAAAGACTTTTTACAACTAAATGCAAACTCCAACAATAGAAGATGATGTTGGAAGGAATGACTTCAGCTTGTACTCGAGGCCATTTTCTATTGAGTTTATAAACTAACAACCCAAAATGTTCAAGATTGATATTACTTTACTCTCTGCAAGTTTTATTTTGAAGTTATATTTCAGCTTCAATACAAAGTAAAAATAAAAATAAGAAAAGCAACACTTTAAAGAATATCCAACTCAGTCGGCTGACATTGAAAATACACCGATTGCATTTCTGCAGATTTGCAAAACTTCCCCAACGATTATCCTGATTGGGACACTTAACAATCTGATGGCGAGTTTCGAATGTGAATGCCCACTAGGAAATAAATGTAACCTTGATAATATTTTATATCAAGCCATCATTTCAGCTAAAGAAAATGACAATAATTATTAGACATACATAGGTACGATAAGCTTAAATTGAAATTTTAGATGACCTACAATCATTTAGAAATCCAAAAAAAAAAAAAAAATCAAACTGCCCGATCGAGGTATACTGGGATGTAATAGAATTTGGACTAACACCTAATATAAAGTGGAAAAAAATTAAAAGATCTTCCTCGACACACAGTTTATATGATAAGTGTAATTTATGCTTAAAAGAGAAAATATATAAATTAAAATATTTGAATAGAAATTTCCTTAATACCAGAAAAGAAATGATTTCGGCATATAGACATAGAACTAAATTCTAAGTATAATTTAACTTGATATATTATTAACATGAAATATCAACTACAATTAATTAAGTGTTTTATACATTCTTAATTCTATATATTGAAATATTAATCCACAGTTTTTACAAAATAGACTAATTAATTAACTAATTGAATATTTTTCTAATAAAGAATACAATTAAATTTAATAGATAAAGTATAAATATATGTTTTTATAAAAATATAATGAAATGATAAAAAAAAAATAATGATAAAAAAAAAGTTTAATAGACTTATAACCAGTAGGAATTATCCCGATAATACACTGTTTTTTTATTACGCCATCGTTTGCTATTGGTAAAGATAAGTCAAAGAAGCGAATATCTTATTCATTTATATTATAAATTATTAGTTACATCAATAAAATATCTATTACCTATTAATTATTTTATTATTATGATTAATTTATATTCAATATGTGAATTACATATAAATTCTTTATTTATCACGATTGACTTTACAATCGACAGGTTAATGTCTTCTTTATATAATTAACATGGACTTTTACAAAAATTTTGATAGTTAAAATTATTTTTTTGTAAACTAAGATCAGCATTGAATTATTTTTTTCATATTGCATGAATTATATCATTTAATATTGATAAAACGTAATAGATTTAACGAAAGCATGAATGCACATTTTCTCTATAAAATTATATAAGTCGCGTACGACTATTTACTTTTTCTGGAATTAGGTTTTTTAATTTTCAGTGGTATTTAAATTAGGGGTAAGGTTTTTTTTTTTTTGCTTTTTATAGGATTGTATGAACATTGTATGAATGATATATAATAATAGATATGATATCTACACCTTTAAAAATTTTAAACTAGATTTAAAAATATCAAAAATAATTTTAATCAAAATATTAATTTAATTTAAAAAATATTTTTTCAAATCTCATAATCACCGGAAGCAATACAAGAACACCCAAATAAAAGATTTCTTCCCACATCTGATAATGGTTTCACAAGCAAAAATAAATCTGTAATGACACCAAGGAAGTGAATTTTTTTCATATAAAAAGAGATATATATATATATATATATATATATATATGTGTGTGAGTGTGTGTGTGTAGATAGATAGATAGATAGATAACAAAGCTCGATATATTGACGTTTATACAAGAAATTGCATGTTGTATGAAAAATAAAAAAAGAAAATTGCTTCATTAGAATTTTCTCCCAGACTTGGAAAGAGAAAATTACGTTGAAGTGTCTAAGGATTGTATACAAATCAAATACTTCTAATTATATGATTAAGATAAAAAGATTTCTGGCCGAAATGAAATAAAAATCTCAAATATTTTTTATTCTCCGTTTTTAAAAGAACATATATATTTGTTTCAATTTAAAGGCTGAATATGGACTGTTTATTCAAAAATCATATGACAACAATTTAATAATACATTATCAGGGACAACCATATTCAAGTTCTATCTAAGTTCCATTTTTGATTGCTTGTTTGCGTGCGTGCGGGCGTGCGTGCGAATGTGGATGTTAGATCTGTTCTGCTGACCAAGATACTCGGGAGTGAATATCAAAGATTCAAGTGCAAATTGAGACAGACGGCTAACTTGGACACAAGAATTTTTTATAAGATAAGAAAAAATATTGTTTGTTTGGTGCACAGATAAGGATAGTTAATGAATTGTATTTTAAAAAATACAGACTGATGCTAAAAAAACTTCTGATATACTAAATTATCATGTCGTGCTGCAAGCACGGGTTTCCATAACTCTCGCTCTCTCGCCATTCGTCACTATCATCGATCGCTTCCGACAGGTCCTGCACACTACATCCTGTGTCCGTATAGAGCTGTTGTAGATAGGTTTTAGTTGCTCGTCAGAAGTGAAGCGCTCATTGGAGAACGTCACTTATGATATCGTTGCGAGTTCTCCAGCAGTGTCCCACGTGTCTTGTTCATCTTCTTTGGATGGTTTTAGAGATGGGAGTTTGATGGCCGTACAACTGCTGTTTTATGGGATGTTGCTTTTAGGATTTGTTCAATAACTTATCGATAGCAGTCCACGCCTCCGGTAGTCTCGTATTGATGTCCTTTTAAGTAGATGAGACGCTGCATCCGACGTAGGTGAACTTGTCCAATGGTTTCAGAGAACCACCGTTTAGTGTGAAGATGTTCTCCTTTTTTATTATAACATGTACCCCGTTTTATCTGCACTGACATGGCGGTCTATACTCCTTACTGCTTGATTCCGACTATGCAATAGAGATTCGGCTTGGTTAGGTGTATTTGTGAGAAGCGCTATGTCATCAATGTAGTCAGCATCCATAATAGTTTGTGCGGAGTATCGTCTGCTTCTTTGCTTTTTTAGTGTAAATCCATTTTCTTTCATGGACCAATCGACGTTCGTATTACATAGTCTAGGCAGACTATGAACAGATATGGGGCAAATATATCCCCTAGCAGAACTCTGCAAAGATTCGTTGGATTGTTAGAATTCGTGATGTTGTGGTTCATTTTCTCCCAAAACCGTTTTGATTCATCCTAAGAATTTTCTCAATTTCTGGTTTGATGCAGTTGAGTCATAGAGCATTTTACAAATTTCAACCCCTATGGAATTAGGGGTTATTATTAATTCTTAGCAATTCCGTGCTATACCTTTCTTGGAGAAAGGGAGGCTGCAGACTTTTCTCCATCTCTCTATCGTCTTCTTGCTATACACGGTGATGCATTATCGGAGCAGTAGGTCATGGAATTTCCTTGTTTTGCCTACTTCTGGTGGTCGTTCATTAATTCCAGCAGCTTTCCTGTTTTTAATTTCTCTTAGTACTACGTCAATTTCTCCTTGAGTTAACTGTCCTAGTTGATAATTGATAATTTTCTTGATAGGTTTATCAATAACTGTCCTCGATTTTCCAAGCAGATTCTTGAAATGTTCGTTTCACATGTGTATTTGTTCACGTTGACTGCGAGCTTTTAGTTTTTTTTTCTGCAGGTGCGTTTCCTTTTACTCACTTCATTTACTGTCTGCCATGTTACTTGAGATTGTCTATCTTCTACGGAATTTCTAACTTTATTAACCTAGCCTTGAATGTATTCTATTTCTTCTTTTTGGTATGCACTAATTAGTTCATTTTGTGCCTTCTTAAGTTCCTGGGCGTTGACATTAGTTGGGTTCCTTTTATTACAAAAGGATGCTATTTTCATATTTTCTCGTTTTTCCTTAACGGCTAATGTTTCTCACGGAACTCTATGTTTAGTTGTTAGTTTGATATCCATTATGCTGCTGCTGCTTCCATATGAGCATTAAGGAATTTCTAAAATTTATCATTCGGAATGTTTCAACTAACCGAATAACTTTGATGACCTAGTTATCAAACGGGACATTGGCATAATGGTTAGAGTGTTCGCCAATGGCCCGGGAGATCTGGGTTCAGTCCCAGGTCGAGTCATACCAAAGACTCAAAAAATGGTACTTGATGCTATCTTGCTTAACACTCAGCATTATAAGGTACGTATCAAGGGTAAAGTGGAGCAATCCACGGAAAGGAGTAGCACCCTCCCCTACACCTCGGTGTAGTAGCTAATCGACTACGGCCGCCAACTTTACTTACTTATATATATACGTGGAAAAATATAAAAAAATACAAAATCCTCAGAGGTTCAGTTTATTGATGGCAGCTTTAAATGTGTTGTTTATTTTTAACTTGATCAAAAGGTATGAACATTTAAATAAAATGAAAAGATGGGAAAACGTAAAACGTTCTCTTTCCGTTGGTGGTGTTCTTTTCAAATTTTATTGATACAATCAATGTGAGACATAACAGTATTAAATAGACTTTTGTAACACTACGTCTACGCACAGCCATTTATATCACATGTGAGCGTGTTAATGGCTGTATCATTGAGTTTTAATTCGGGCCCTGTTGTAACTTTGCAATGAGAAAAGTTACCGAATAAACGAAGCACTGTCTTAGTTCGCTAACATGAAAGTTTATTCGCTACTACGTTTTGTAAGTAGTCATCAGGATAAAGAAAGAGAGAACGAAAGCTGAGTCGCCTGTATTTGCTGGACGAAGAGAAAGAACATGTCATGAGGAGAAAGAGAGAGCAGGCACAGGCCTTAAATTTTCTTTCTGTATTTTGTTATAGTTCTAACGTGTTTGTTCGTTGGTTTCATCTTCACTGTTTCGCGCCTGGTGTAAGACCTCTTTTCGGAACAAACCCCAAAATGTCGTTTTTACCTCGTCGCGTCCGGTTACTAACTTTCAAACCAGAGTTGGCGCCTTGCTTCGACCTGGTGTTGGCGAGAGGAACACCAGTTTCCGCTAGTTCCTGACACGTGCAGAAGATTTGGAGCCTCAGTCTTTTTTCTAGTCATTCTTAATTACCGTAGTCATTCACTTGTGACTGCTGACCCACAAGCAGCGCTCAAGCCAATTCACTCAGATGTCAGCCGGCCGCTCCCGTAGACTCTATATATGTCTTTTCTTTTTATTTTTCTCTCTCTCCTTCCTCAGAAATTAGTCTCTTGTCCTCTTTATTAACTTGGACCAACCATATCACGTTACAAATGTTTGAAAAAAAAGTAAATATTCTAAAAAAATTCTCTATCTATCTATCTATCTATCTATCTATCTCGGTCTGTTAATATCTATCATTCCATTCCCGTCTGTTCATATCTCCATCAGTCGGATCTATCTATCTATCTATCTATCTATCTATCTACATACACACACATGATCATATTTATATAATTTTCTTCATAGGTATCTATTTTAAACATTCCATAACACAGCCGTCCATCTTTATCAGTATCAGTCTATTTCTTTCTCTATTTCTCAGTCTGTTTGATCTATTGATCTATTTATCAATTTATCATATTATTTTAAATGAGAGATTTTTAAAAAATTCAGCACCAGTCTGACAAACCGACAAAACTTATTTAAAAAGCCGGGTCTCTGTGTGTGAATGTGGGGGGGGGGGTTAAATTATACTAGATTCAGTGATTTTCCAGCGTTTTTATTATGCATATCAACTAACCAATTGGAATCTTTAAAATTAAAGTTATGTTTAGTTTCTAAATTATATCTGACCAAATCAATATTTATGTTTCCTTTTCTCAAGTTCAACCGTAGTATTTTTTTCATTTCAATTAAAACATTGAATTTCGTATATTCCTGCCCTGGATTCAATATGGGTATTGTTATTTTATTATCAAGTAAATTGCTAATTGCATTTCCAGAGTTATTTACTGCTTTAATTCCAAAGTTGTTCTAGTTTATTTCTTCGAATATTTTTTCTGGTTGAATTGTTCGGTAAAATAATGTATCTATGTAATAAATCATTATTCGAAAAGATTATTGTTTGGAATATTCAGAGAACACTAAAGTTTGTGAATTTTGAGAGCTTTTATGTTGGTACATGGTAGGACAGATTTAGGATAGAAATGTTTTCTGAAGGAAAATTCTTTATTGTAAAATTCCTCATATAAAAAAAAATTGAGGGTGCAAATCCTAAGAGGTCTGAAATTAAAAAAAAAAACCCTATGATAATTCTACATTTTGCTTGAGTTATGATGTAAGTAAAAATGTATATGTCATCATTTTTATTTGTGGATTTTTGATGAACATTAAATTCTTGCTTTTTGTTATTATTAGTAAAATGTCTAAGAAAGTTAATGTGATCATATTTTCTTGTTCATTAATAAAATCAATGTTTGGTTCAATATAATTTAATCCATCCATAATTTTGTTAACTCATTATTCTAAAGATGTGTGATATATAATCTACATTATGGAAACGGTTTGACTTAAAATATTAAAAATGCAAAGGAATTTTACAAATAGGTATGTAAAGTCTCTAGTAAATGGTTAAACGATGGATAAACCAGATTTTATTCTTAAAAACACCGTTTTATCAAAAGAAGCATTATTTCCTGTTTAATGTGCAAATTCTAATTGTTTTCTTTCTAAATGAAAGTAATTATTATTTGTTTTCTTAATATGAATTTCTGAGCATTTCATATATTTGCAAACTGGAATGTTGGTATAAAATGATTTTATGTCTAGACCGGCTAGAAATATGTTTTCCATGTTTAAATTATTGATTTTGTTGAGTAAATCACCGAAATTCTTGATGGGCAAATTGCTAACCGTGTCTAAGAGAGGGTTTAATAATTTGGTCAAAGATATTGTTGTGTTATTGGGGGAGCAATTCCAATCCAATTGAAGACCGTACATGTTAAGTAATGTGGGATGGTCATCAGTTGATGAAGACCAGAATTTGTTTTCTTTAGCGATTACTTATCAAAAGCATTTATATGTTTATTTATGATTTGAAGAGAAATTTGCATATATGCGTTTTTGTCATTCAATCATTTCATTATTTTTCTGTTATAATAGGTAGAATCTACAATGACATCATCACCACTTTTATTAGATGAACCAGCCTTTAAAAGATGCAATATGTCTTCTAAATAAAGCTTAGTCATATGTGTTTCATGGTTGCAAAGATTTATCCTTGCATAAACCCTTTAATGAAATCATAATCACTGTGTCTATAGTTTAAATCTATCTATCTATCTATCTATACATATGTTGTGACTTCCATAAGTTTCTAGACTTTTTTGTACAGGTATTTTAAATTGTCGTAGACTCTTGAAAATTCACTATCTTATTGCTATACATCTTATGAGATGACTGACCAATTTTTATGATTTCAGATTCAAATGAACAGCTACAGCAGGAATTGAAATATACCCTACAAAAGCCTGATTGTCACAGCTGGTGAATTTCAAAAATGGAATCTGTACGTGAGGACACTTTAGAAGAACGATATGCAGAAAAATTCTGTTTTAAACTTGGAAAAATGCAACAGAAACGTATGAAATACTTCAGACTACTTTTCGACCATCTTGCATGAATCGAGTATCAGTGTTTGAGGAAGAGATTCAAGGAAGGCATGAAGTCTGTGAGGGATGATGAGAGGCGTGAGAGGAGTAAGGAAGTCAATACACCAGAGTTGCTTGGCCAAAGGGTTAGGGTTAGGGTTAGGGTTACAATGTTGAGGTTTTAAGGGAGTTCAGGAAGAGATTACTAGGGAAGAGGCCAGCACTGTTCAAATCGGGTCAGTGGCATTTCCACCAGGACAATTCCCAGTCCACAACTCCATCCTTGTCACTGACTATTTGACCTAGATGGACAGCAAGACAGTTCCTCACCGTCCCTATAGTCTAGACCTCGGTCCCTGTGACTTTTGGTTATTCCCTAAGCACAGAGGGTGTCGTTATGAGACAATTGAGGAGATGAAAGAGGCCGTGACGAAGGTCATTGACACGCTCACACAAGAGGACTTCCATGGGGCGTTCCAGAAATTGTTCGAATGGTACAACAAGTGCATTGCAGCTGGAGAAGATTACTTCGAAAGGGACAAGAGTTTCATGTGTGTACTATCAATAAAAGTGTCCATACAAAAAAAGTCTGGAACTTTTTTAATGATCCTCGTATATATTTGTGTGTGTCTGTGTGTGGTCTGAACAAAGCGGCACTATGACGCAATTCACTCATTTAGAAACGGTATACTGTGTGAATTAACATTCACACCGGAAGTTTCTATACGAATATTTCACTGAATTTCGGGGTCAATCTGAGGACACATTCATATTCACATTGCTGCCGACTAAACAACCATTTCCCATCATGGTATTTGGAGTGGTCACGAGCATTCGTGACGTTATGCCTCCATTCATCTTTCCACGTTGCCTCCAGACAAGTGTCTGGAGTATATAGAGGTGACTTAAATCCAGAAGTTAGCTACTGGAAGATTTATGTCTGCAGCTGGACACTGCACCATGCGACACACGCAAAAGTTCCCCTTGTTGGCTGTCAGAAATGTTCTTTGTCCATAACATCTGGCTGCCTACGTGAGGTGCATTTGAGCAAAAGACCAACAAAACTCCGTGTTACACATTAGATGAATGTCGGAAGGCTTAAAGGAGATTCTGATGTCATTTGAAGACCATGATTGAAGTCAATGGCAAACGCGTTGAATGAATTAAATCAATAACACTTCAATTCGCTTTCATATAATTTTGGTAAATATATCTGATAGAATGAGATGTTTGTCTTATTTTCATTTTTGCGCAATTTCGGCGACAGATTCTTAATAGCATGTCTTCATTATTATCATCTTGTACCGCTAGCATTGATTTTCTTTGCTCTCTGTCTTTGCTATCTGTCTGTCTGTCTCTCACTATTTGTCTCTCTCGTCCATCGCTTCCGGCAGGTCTTCTAGATTACATCCCATGTCCGTATAGAGCCGTTGTAGATAAGATCAAATTACTCGTCCAACATTTGCACGTCCACGTAATAGGGTCTATGGGAAAACGTCGGTAATGAGTTCGTCTCTTCTCCAGTAGTGTCCCACATGTCTTGTTGTCTAATGCAAATGGTTCTTGAAACGGGAAATAGGTGGCCGCACAGCAGTTGTTTTGTGGGATGTTCAAACCAGGATTTTTTCAATATAGTTCGTAGCATTCTTGTACACTTACAGTCAAGCGTTTTCTCTATACGCTTTGTCAGCATCCGTGTGGTGCATCGATATAGTAGTATGGACACGACTGCTGCTTTGAAAAAATTAGATTTCTTTTTATAGGATAGGTTGGACTTCCATATGGCCGATAACCTATCGATAGCAGTCCATGCCTTTGCTAGTCTTACCTTCATGTCATTCTCAGGAGATGAGATGCTGCTTCTGAGGTAGATGAATTTCTCCACTGGTTTTAAAGAACCACCATTTAGTGTTAAGATATATCCTCTTTGATTAAAGCACATGTACTCCGTTTTGTCTACATTAAAATGGAGGCTAATTGCCCGCTCCAGACTACGCAGGAGGGATTCAGCCTGGCCTGGTGTATTTGCCAGAAGCGCTATGTCATCAGCGTCGTCCGCGTCCGTAATATTTTGTGCCGGATATTGTCAGCTTCTTGCCTTTTTCAGTGTAAAGCCAGTTTCTTTTAGGAAATCTATCAACGCTTGAAGTATGTAGTCTCGGCAGACTATGAACAGGTATGGGGCTAATGTATCTCCTTGCAGAACCCCTGCGATAATATCAAAGATGTCTGTGTCTCCATTCAGTGAGCGAACTTTTAATTTCATTTTTTTTTATAGATGCGACTGTTTCTTTGGTGAGAGCATATGCTAGATGCATGTTTTATTTTTCACAATTTATTTAGTTTTGAAGCCTCGTTGGACATCTCTGCTTTTTTCTATATTCACCCTTAAAAAATATTTGTAGAGATCATAAAATATTGATTAAATAAAGATTAGATTCTGTTCAGTAATTCATTGTATAATTTTCAAAAATATCCTCTTAAATTCTTTTTCTTGCTAGTTTTTCATGAATTAGTCTCAGTTAACGTTAGACTTTTCTATACCATTGTTGTTTTTTTCCGAAATTTGTTTAAAAATGTATTACTCTCTCAATTTGCACATAGTTAAGGCATGGGATGCTATTGACATGTTGTCGATCACATGGAAATCTGATATCTCTGATAAAATAAAACACGGTTTCTTCCAATCTGTGGCAGTTTCGGTACTACTTTATGAATTTAGCTCATTTACTCTAACAAAATCCTAAAGGAAAAGCTAGATGGGAACTACACGAGAGCAAATCCTGGAAGCAGTACCCAACAAAGCTGCAACTGTACGGCCATTACCTCCCATCTCACAAACTATTGAATAAGACGAAAATGATAAGCGGGAAATTACTGGAGACAATAGGACAAACTCATAAGCGACGTTCTTTAAGAACTCCTACACATGAACGCATTAGTGTTGGCCGACCTGCAAGGATTTACGTATATTAACTCTGTGCAGATACTCCATGTAGTCTAAAGGACCCACCAGGAGTGATAGACGATAGGGACGATTGTATGTGTGTGTGTGTGTGTGTGTGTGAGAGAGAGAGAGAGAGAGAGAGATTAAGGGGAAAATCTGTGGAATAAGCACGACTCGTTGATTAAAAAAAAGTAGTAAAGTTTGTGACCATAGTCTAGGATGACTTGAAGGTTCCTTTTTCAGCGGCTACTACTTTGCCCTTTGCCTTATAATGCTGAGTGTTATGTAAGGAGGCATCAACTACCATATTTGGAGTCTTTGATATGGCTCGACCTGGGATTGAACTCAGGTCTCCGGTGCCATTGGCGAACACTCTTACCATTATGCCAATGCCCGGTTTTTATATTGATCATGAAATATCCACAAGGTTTGTAGACCTAATTTTTGAAATCTCGTTTGACAATGAATGCCCAGTTCAATGAAATATATCGACAAAAATATATCACATGAACAAAAATTCTATTAATTATTTTAAATGTTTTCATAAGATCACATCTTATTCTTTCTTATAAAGTAGTTAATCCTAAATTCTCTAATCTCTCCCAATTACTGTAATCTTTTTTTTAGATAGTTTTATCCTTCTAATCACAATAATATACTTGATTAAATAATAAATTCAAAAATACTCATCAATCTTGATATTTTTTTATCACAACTTATATATTACTAAAATATAGAATGGAGAGTATAATCGATGTCATCATCCAGTATATTTCGTGCAATTATAAAAGACAAAAAAAAAATCGTATCATTGAAAGTCTTTCAACAAATCTCAGAGTTGGTCTTCGTTCAAACATCGGAATTCTTATGAAAAAAGGCGTCAAACAAAAGTAACCGTTTGTGACACAATAAAGAAACACGCATGCGCAATGGATGATTGGGCAAAGACAGATGTGTTGATGTGGAAACGGAGTGGTTCAGCTCGTATGCTTGTTTCCCACGGCATCCTTTGTCCGCTCTGATAACACAACCGCACTTTCCGCCATTTGCAAGTCGCAATTTTGCGTTGACAATGTTAAGGGTTGGCGAAGAAAGAAATCATTGGCGATCATTTGGCGGCTTTTGTTAGAACGAACAAAAGCGACTATATTCGTTCTAGACAGTCACAAAAGCGGATTTCAATACCCGGGCGACAATTGGCGCGTAAATAAAACCTGCTGCTCATTTTGTAGCTTGGCACTGACAATGGAGTATATTGTGTGTATATCGCCAGTCAATTTAAAAATGTTTCAATAAGATCAAATGATGAATCAATTAAAGCATTATTATATTGCTTATTGTTTATATATATATATATATATATATATATATATATATATATATATATATATATGTATATCTTCCCAGTGTTAAATATTTATTTCATCACTGTTTACATTTCAAAACTGACATTTTTATGAATGCCAGGGGATTGGCTTCTCCTGTAAATGAAACATTGAACTTTAAAACTTTAACGATATAAATATTAGATTTTACATATATTTATTAATAATTTCTAATGTTGCTGGTTTTTTTCTTGAAGATCTTAAGCAGAAAAATCAGTATAATTTTTTTTTTAAATAAGGAATTTTTAACCATTTTATTTGATGGGTATTCATGGTTTAGAACGTAAGTTTTTTTTTATTTATTAGTTTGCTGTTGAACGCAAATAAAACTGATTACATGAATTTTAAACGAGAAGGAGCCATCTCCACTCTAAGCGACAAGCCTCTAAGATTTGTAGACAAGTTCATATTCCTCGGCCGCAATATCTCATCTATTGAAAAATATGTCATATACGCCTTCCAAAAAGGGAGTCTGATCTATCTGATAAAATTAAATGGGATTTCTTTCATGCTGTTGCAATACTACTATATGGATGCACCACTTGGACGCTAATAAAATGCATTAAAAAAGCAAGGTGGGAACTAGCTAATAATGCTACGAGTTATCGTGAATATATTCAGTAACACCCAACGAACCAACAGCTGTACAGCCAGTCACCTCCCATATTAAAAATCGTCCAAATAAGACAAACAAGACATACATTACACTATTGGAGAAGCAAGAACGAACTTATTTGTAACTTTCTTTCATGGAGCCCTTGTACATGGACATGACAGCATAAGTCGACTAACAATAATTTATTTGTATTAGCTTGGAAGATCTGACGGGAGCGATGGATAATAGGGACGGATGGAAACTCAGAGAGAGAGAGAGAGAGAGAGAGAAAAGAGTCAGGGAAATCTGTGCCGTCAGTGCGACTTAATGATGATGATAATGATGAGTTTGTTGTTGAGTCTATTTCAGGAAAATGTTTTTAGTTATAATGTCCCACTAACTTCAAGGTGGTTTTTTTTGTAAATTGTGTTTAGTAATTTTTTATCTTCTTCATCATAATGAATTTTTCTTCTTTGTTAAATTCATAGTGCATAAGGACGAAATGTTGGTCTAAAGGGAGAAGTTATAATTTAGAGATTTAAATCTGTATATATATATATATATATATATATATATATATATATATATATATATTATTATAAAATTGAAACGATGTTTCTGATTTTCCATTATGTTTCTTGGAACAATTATTTTGCTCTTACAATATTATTCATGATAGATTTTAAAGCTCTTCACGTACATATAACTGCTGACAGAATTAGTGTTGGGATGTGTTTATAGCACAGTCAATTTCTATTCTTTCATAGTTAGCAAGATATTTTCTTCCTTTTTTGATTGGTTTTGGATAACTTATTTGCTTTAAGTTTTGTTACAAGGTTCGACTGAAAAGTTCATAGAATCACCAAGATAATCTCATATAATTAGACTAAATGCTGTTTATTTTTCAACATAGCCCCACTTGCAGTCGATATGCCTCTGCAATCAGTTTTGAATCCGACTGTTAAAAATAAATTAACAACAAGTATGGCATCATAATATGAAGTCTTCAGCTCATTCCCTTAAGTATTTTTGGCCTACATAGTCCTAGAAATCTATCTTTTAGTTCGTTTTTTATTTCAAGAATTTCTCAGCAATTCTTTATAATTTGTGCTTACGAGAAAAGGATATTACTTGGTTGCTTCTAAGAGGATACACTTTGGATTTTCTTTTGTTTTTAATTGAAGAATTGCATTTCTTGGGATGGTGACTTCATTGTAGATTTGATAGTCGATAAATATTGGTGTTACTCGTGTGCTGAAAGGTCTAGTTTCAGTTAGTTGATACAATTTAACAAGTCATTATTCTTAAAGCATATACTATTAATCAATTGGGAGTATGCAAGACTGACTTTAAGATTCCTGGGATTACAAGACTTAGATAGGCGATAATTATATATATATATATATATATATATATATATATATATATATATATAGTGTGTGTGTGTGTGTGTTTGTGTGTGTGTGTCTTTTATGAACGGTGTTACTTGTCATTGATTATTTTCATCTCTCTCTCTCTCTATATATATATATATATATATGTGTGTGTGTGTGTGTGTGTGTCTGTGTGTGTGTGCGTGCGTGTGTGTGAAAGTGTCTACGAATTCTATGGAATATAAGAAGCATTTGTGGTCAAATTTAATCGCATCGTGTTTTATGTTTAAATAAGCGAATAAATTGTTTTTTTCCCCACCTGTGAAGATAAAGAATATGCTACCAGTGTATATTTAGTAATAATAAAATACATTCTGTTTTCATTTGGCGATATCTGTTAGTTTTTTTTTCAAATTTACTCATAATTATCGTAGCATATGACGGTACAATGTCTGCAGTCATAAAGCACCATTTAATTTGCTGGTAATTTTTTATATTAAAATTATTCAGTATCAGTGAATATGTTAAGGTTATAATTTGTTCCGAATTTGTCTCTTTTACTGTTCTTTGTTAAAAGGCATATCGACCATCATGGTGTATTTAAAGCTAAAACCAATTTTGTAGAAGAACAACTGTATAACTATTTAATCAATAGGTTGGGGATAAGGAAATTCAAGCCTACCGCAAGGGCATTACTCTGAAAGTGGACATAATAGCGTGACAAGATGTAGAACTCGCTTACTTCGATGACGCAGTCCAGCAAATTAGTCAGTAGAGTATTTGATGAGCGGATTCAAACTTAACAAATTCATTAGAAAAATCAGAAGTGTCACGTACCATTGAGCAATATGTAGTTTGTTTATAGAAGTTTCAATGAGCAAGAGGTTGTCCCTAGAATGAGAGCTAATGAGAAAAACTAATCCTTGACAAAAGTACCATTGAGCATCATGTAGTTTGTTAACAGAAGTGTCAAGGAGCATAACTTTGTCCTTAGACTGAGAGCCAATGAGAAAGACTAAGCCTAGACAAAAGTACCTTTGAGCAATATGGAGTTTACTGTCATGGAGAACGACTTTGTCCCAAAACTGAGAGCCAATGAGAAAGACTAATTTTACGCAAAAGTATAATTGAGCAATATGTGGTTTGTTGACAGAAGAGTCAATGTGCAAGACATATTTTGCAGACGAACCTATGAGTAGTGGGATTGTTATATTAGGCTGAAATATTCATCGCAGACAGAAAAAAACCCTTAACAACAGTTTGATCCTTGATGAAATAGCCAATGAGCAATTTTTGATAGAAGTGACAGTATGCAACATTTTGATTCCAGACGGAAGAGCCAATTAATAACTCTTTGAATCACGACTGAAATGCTTACAAAAAGACATTAATCCTTGACTGAATGCTATAAGCAACATTTTGATCAAAAAAAGAAGGGCGAATCAACATGATTTTGATCCAAGGCAAAAATATCAATGAGCAAGATCCAAGAAAAAAGAACAAATAAGCAAGATGTTGACGCAAGACAGAAATCCCAATTAATAAAACTTTACTCTTAGACCTAAGAGCAAGAGGGAAAAAATTTGATCCTATGTAAAAATAGCAGTAAGCAACACTGTTAAAAGACAAAAGAGCAAATGAGTAATTTTTTGATCCTAGGCTGCAGTACTGGTGAGAAACATTTTAATTCTTCGCAGAAGAGGCAATGGATAACAATTTTATCCTAGGCTGAGGTACCATTGAACAAAACTTAGATCCCCGGCAGAGTTCACAGTTACTATTCTTTCATTCTCGCAGAAGTTACGGAAATGCAATAAATAAAAGTAGACAATGAAGCAACACTGTTAATATATATCTAACCATTTGAATCATTTGATTCCTTATTCCTCAAATACTCTCAGCTTGAACTCACAAAATAAAACAGAGACACAAAAAACATATCCAAATTCTGGTACTAGATGTATAAACGATTTTCCTAATATCTACTCAATTTGTTCATTAAACAAAGAGCTGTGCTCTGTTGCTGAAAGAAAGTTATTATTAGTAGTAAACCTAAAATAGTGGGACTGTGGTAACATAGCGATTATTCCAAGATATCAGCTCTCTGATGACGAGGGTTTTGATCCACTGCGGTGATGTGTTGGCCAAATTTAATCGTTTGCTTCATTTAATATTTTTTGTAATTGTTTTGTAAATGTAAATATAGTTGTTAGGAGGATCAACATGGATTTACTTTTTTTGCTTTTTATTCACATAAAAGTGTATCAGTGCGCAATTGGTTGCATAAATATAAATATCTATCTATGTGTGTGTGTGTGTGTGTGTGTGTGTGTGTGTGTGTGTGTGTGTGTGTGTGTGTGTGTGTGTGTGTGTGTGTGAACGGTAGATCTGACACGTATTCATAAGCTGAATTTGAATGTAAAAATTGAATTATATATCGTTTGATCTCTGGGAATAAGTTGCTAGTCAAAATTGAATTGTCTGCGTAATGAACAAGATCATGTTGAGAAAATCATGACGTGCTAGTGACGAGAGATTCTGCCCATTTATCTCACAATAGTGAGATATCCCTTACACATCAATAATGAGAAAAGGAACATTTAAGCATTTAGTGCGATGAATCAAGTAACTTGGAATAATTTATTTATGTTTTGTGTATTTCAGAAATTTTTCAACTGTTGAATCAGAAAAAAATGAGCTTCTTTCAACTCCATCATGATAACTCGTTAAACTTTGTATATAACATCACTTTGCAAACTTAAATTGTCAATATAGATAAGAGCTTAGTGAAAATAATTACGTGCTTTTAGAGAAAAGGAAGAAAAATAGCCAAGATGATCATCCTTTTTACTGTGGTTCAATTAGTGTTAATTGAAGTATTTTCAGTCTCTCACAGGCCCCGTAATATATTTATGTTGCGTGTCTGGGGCAAAAATATCCAGGCGTGACTCATCCCTCTACAGGTATACAACTGGTTTGCAATTCGTTCCGGATTTGAACTAGAGTAGCCGAGTCCTTTTCGTACGACTATAACCGGAACGCTCCGAGCGTCTTCTGAATTGATACATTGACATTATAGCGCATCTCATTTGATTAAAGAACGTAAGTTGTTAGCAAAGAAACTTGATGGTCATAGGTTTCCGTATCGAACTTCTATCTTTAAGGAAAAATACATTCCTGGTCACAATGATTGGTCACCATGAAATTTTAAAATGAAATTTTAAAATAAAACCCTTAAAAAACAAATCTTGTGTGAGGGTTTTGACTTGTTGACAACTCATGATTAATAAAATAGGTCAAATAATGAATCGACAAGCTTATATAAATTTGATTATTTTCCATTTATTTCTGATGATATAGCAAAAAAATGAGAAGGTACCCATAATGATGGCGATGACTATAGGCATAAAAGTTTGGGGATATGAAGAATGGATTTTTAAAAACTTCTCACTTGGCAATTATCCGTGCACCTGCGTATAGTTTTATCTTTTATAGTGGCAACTTTCGTTTATAAATGGTTCGATGTAATGTTTTAATTTACTGAATATTTTATAAAATAGAAATTGCTTAGAAACATGCAATAAGTAGAAAGGCTTTTTGGCAGTTTTATATTTTGTGTTTGCAACATTTATCAGTTGTGTGGGTTCTCTTAACAAATAATGTAACGGGTAATGTTTTCTTGTAAAATGGACACAATGATGAATGGAATCACTGCTTCTATCAGAGAAAATAATCTTCAATTTTTTTAAATAATTGGCTGTTTCAGAATCTGGAAATATATACAAACAACTGTAACTAAAGTTTTGGCCACAAGTCTTGGCACCCAGGAAATTTTAGTACACAATGTAGCAAAAAACCCAGTAAAAACAAAAACAAAAGAAAATTCCAGTACTGCTCCACCAAAAGAAAAACAAAAGAAAAGCAAAAAAGAATCTAATAAAGCAGCTTTGGTTCAGTGACAACTTATAGTTGATAAAAAAAAACAGCAAATGATACAATGTGTTTATTTAAATTTGGTTATTTTCAGTTTATTTTTGAAGATGAACCCAAAAATAAAAATGTGACAAAAATGCTGACTAGGATTTTATGGTATCATTGCTGCAAAGATTGAACAAACAGCAATAAGTCAAAAAAAAAAAAAAAAAAAGAAGACAAAAGCACCCCCACCTCAGAAAACACACAAATGATATCATACATTTTTATCTAATACAAATAATTTTCAACGAGTTGTATAGTTTTAAATATTTCTATACAATATTAATAATTGTATAGTTTCAAAAGATTTTCTTTTTGATAACAGTAATTAGTTTGGAGACAGTTATATGTTTTCAAGTAATTAATAATTATCCGTGTTAAACAAGTATAACTTAAGGAAATTATTCTTCATAGAAATGATTTACAGTTATATAATAAGTATTCCCATCAAATGCAAGCGATTTGCACACAGATGTATGTGTTGTATAAATTGGTGATGTCCGTAATAATAATACAGATACAGATACGAAAACACACAATACATATGCAAACACAAAACACGGGCGGACTCTGTTGTTTCAGATACAAACGGTTTATTAACTTCTGACTTCAGTTCTTCGACACGAGCAGAGAGAGACAATTCTTACAATGCTAACCATCCCTAATGCGCGGCACATCTTGTGATGTTTAAGATCTCTGTTGGTAGAGATCCGAAAAATCTAACTACATCTTCTACGGCCCAAATCCAACTCTATGCCTCAATGGCAGAAACTCAATTCTCTGCCTCCATGGTCCAATGTCAACTCTCAACTGACTCTTTTTCAAAATCCACAAATTTTCAGGACCACCAATTCCGGGTACGACGTCATCCACACTCCAGTTCCATTTCCAGTTTGGGGGTTTATTATGACAATGATGTTTGTCATATCCTTTGCGCGTGAGCGTAAACTGCACCAATTGACTATACACCTGGGCTCTTAACCCGAATAGTTCAAAGCCCAAACAAACTGATGGATAAAATATAATTAACGAAAAATGATTAATATAAAAAAAAATCATTCCTAAATTATATTACATGGTTTCAAATATTTCCATCTGAGACAAATACTTATATTGTTTTAAGTAAGTATTTCTATTTAATAATTGTCATTTTTTTGTAGTTATAAGAATTCAAATAATAATAATACTTTGTTATCAATGATTGCTTCAAATAATTGTTCTTTCTTGAAATAATTTGCAGTTATAAGCATGTCTATTGAATAGAAATAATTTCCAAACATATTTATTTTGGGATAGAAATACTTGAAACCAAGCAAAAATTGAACACATGTATTGGACCTTAACAGGTGCTACCATTGGAGGTCAGAGTGAAGATTGGAGAAATGCCTCATTCCCTAAATATCAAAAACTAGAGCCTCCTTATCAGATGTAGTTTAGTATCCTACCCGAGACGACACTTTTTTTGATGTGGGTGTCTTAATCCTTTTCGAAGGATACAGATTGAGTATTCTTAGCTTCCCCAACAAGCCTTTAAATTCTCAAATGAAGAAATACTGTTATTTGTAGCATTCATATGAATTACATGATTCGAAATATTTTTCGCATCTTGGTTCTTCTTTTCGCCCTTCTTCAGGTGTACTTTGACATGGTCGGAAACTTTCACAATATTTCCAACCGAACCGTTTACCTAATCTACTGTGGTTGACTGTTCTTATTCTACTGTCCTTGCCTCGGGATATCTTGTATCAGATAATTCACCTTCTTATACTTCCGCTTTTCTTGCTATTATTCTTTCCAAAACTTTCTCATTATTTAATCATAAAACGTGCTGGAATACAAAATTGTAGTAAGTGAGTTTGAACTCTATTCGCGCTCTTACGTTCACTTTCTGACAATAACTCTTGGGCGAGGCATGAACTCATTTAATATATTGAATAGTACCACTACCATTCTTCGACAAGGATGACTTTGGGATTAAATAACCCACGGAGGTTGATATTGAATCAAACAAAATAAATCGAAATTTTAAACTACATAATTACTAGCATTTGATTGGAATACTTGAAACTTACAATTGTGTACAAATTATTTGTATTAGATAGGAATACTTGCTATCATGAAACTATGAGCCAAAATTATTTAGAAACGATGTTCGATCGACGTAATTCCCCAAATCTACGCTTAGAATAACACTGGATGGTTTAGCATGCCGTTAAAATCAATCATATTTAATTTTGGGACTGTGTTTATTTTACGATGTCCACATGTGCATAAAAAGAAGACATAATTGACAGACAACTTAACCATGGCAGAAGTATTTCATGGCAACAGAAATTAATACATTAACTGAAAATAAGACAAACGAAAAATTGTTACTATCCGTAGCACTAAAATCTTGCCAAAAACAATTACAGAATCGCTTTGAAACAAGTGTGTATCAGATATAGCTATTGCTGAAGTCTTTCTTTGACTGATGTCCTTCAACTAATAAGTCCAACTACGGTTTGTCCACTGTAATTGCACGAAACTTCTGTTTGTATTATCTGGAGGTTTGCAATTTTTCTTTATTGGCGATCGGTGTTGAAACTCTAGTCTCTAACTTTATTCCTATATGACAGTCTACTAAATATTCTTTTAGTTCTTTTATTTTGTCATTTTATGCTGAGTGCTAGATTTTCTTTTTTAAATATAGACTTCGTATATTGGCAAATAGAGGAAATAATTAGAAAACTAGGACGTGTTTAATTTTTGAATGGGAACGTAACTCATTATATACCAATGTATTTAAGCACCTGTACCAAGACAGTCAATTTTACTAAGACACATTGTATATCCTCTCACAATGCCAATTGTACATAAACACCAAGAAGATAAAAGAGGATTACTTATCTCCTCACAGTTAAAAAGAACTTTTGGAATAATTACCCGTTCACTTTTGCCGTAGCCGTTTTCTTTTTAATTGATTCAATTGTCTAATGGTATTTTAGAGCTGTTATGTAACTCTCGTTCTCCCAGGTTGATTTTCTTAGGAAAATTCCGTGGTCATATAGTCCTCGTTATATATATATATATATATATATATATATATATATATATATAAGGTAAAGCGGAAAAAAGTAAGTTTCATGGTTTGTTTATTTGCCAATGCGTTTTGACTTCAATCCTTTTTTGAATGCAAAAGAGTTTTAAGATATAAATTGACGCAATTTGAAAATATCAACCAATATTAATCCGTTTTTCACTTTGCAAGATCTACAACCCCTGATGAAGAATTCTAATTAAATCAAAATTTCTCTATCATAATAATTTCTCATACTAAAATAATTTCGATAAAACACTTTTGCATTAAAAAAAGATTGAAGTCGAAAAACACTGGCAAATAAACAAGCCATCAAACATATTTTGCTTCCGTTTTACCTTTTCAATGTACATTCTGCCAGATTCAACTCATTTATTTCACTGGAAATTCTTTGAAGTAGGCATTTTTCTGTTGTCTTGTAATTTAAGCAGAATTCTAAGAAAAACCACAATAAAATGACCGTTTTAAAATTTTGTTGGAAAAAGGTATCGTGAATGAAAATAAGTCAGGGACGTTTGAAAGCCGTAATTTTCCATCATTTCCTTGTTTTTAGTTCCAAATTCGTACAACTGAAAATAACTTCCAGGATCAACTCATGTAAAAGAGGGTCCGGACGCAGAGTTGCACCCCACACGCGTATGACAAGATCCAGTCGTTTTATGCTTGATCGTTTAACTGTCATCAAAAAACTACTGTTGTTTAAATGAATTGTTACTGGTACATAGCAATACTTGGAACCATTTAACTTTTAACTTGTGCTAAATAGAATTGTTTGAAGTAGAACTGTTTTATCAATGAACTGTATGTAAAGAAATGACTGTTAGTTATATAGAGCAATACTTGGAATCATTTATCGGACTCATGCTAAATTGAATTGATTGAAATAGAACTTTTTGATCATTTAACTTTGTGTAAACAAATGTTTGATGTTTAATTAATTTGTTAGTAAACTTGGAACTATTAAAATATGTTGACTTATATTTACAAACCATATATATCTAACATATATGAACAAACCGGATTTGGTATTAAATAACTAATAAAGGGTGATATACCATCAAACCAAACCAAACCAAAACCAAAAACTTATTCTCAACATGGAAGAATTATCAAGTTTAATTCTGTCTTTCACCGAGACATTATTTATTCAAATCCAGATGTTGTTTGTTTTAAAATGTGGACTCATAAAAATTCTTTAAAAGACCTCTCAAGATACGAGATAATTTTTGCATGGTAGTAGAAACGAATAACCTACGTTTAAAATTTCCGATTTCTTAAAAGACATTAATCTTGTCAACCCAAGTCCGGAATGGTGAAAATATTGGTGGACAAAAACCAGTTATACGGGATTTTACTTGGATTTCCAAGTGCTCAGTCCTCACTGATACTAATTGCAATTTTCTTTTACGATTGTAATCATAATTTTTAAACCGTTCTTCTTTTCCATAAATTTTAGCCGAATAAACTTGCTTCTATAGATTTTTATGTCAATAAATTCAAGCACTGTAATGGCTTTAACTACCAATACATAGGCATATATGTATATATCCACAGACATACTGATACGTTGTATCACATCTCATCAGTGTGGCTCGACACGCAATGTGCTTCATGTATATATATATATATATATATATATATATATATATATATATATAAGGGGAACTTTGTCAAATGAGTTGGAAATAAGAAGTATTTTTAAGAGTTCCACTCGTTTTAAGGAGATCAGTGATAACGAAATCTTTCATGTCTCAGAAAACTGGCAGCATAATTTTTTACTGAGTGATGGCGCCAGGAACTTTTTCTTTAGCGGAGATTTAGTGTGTTTCCACTACATAGACTGTCTTTTCGACACAGGATTTTATTGGCAAACCTATATTTTACTAATTTACAATTTTCTTTTAACTAAAATATTATTCTCCATACACATCTCATTTTATTCTAGAAATTTTACGGGGTTCTCATTATTAGCAACTAATAAATTGATGTTCGAGTCTGGAGCACTCCGATTAATCAGCGGCTATTTAGAATGATCTCAAAACAAATATTTTTGCGTGATTGAAATATACTATCTCTATACCAATTCCAAACAATGTTAACATTTACTGAAAAAACACTTAACCAAATTTTTTGGCTTTTTAAAGAAAAAATATCCCCTTTGATAAATGATGTTCAAATATATATATTATGTACCGGCGGAAAATAAAAACATATTCGAACACTAAGTACATATCACATTTCGAAACACAACATAATTAATTGTGTAGAATTTTCTCCTTTTTATAGTTGTAATTTTTCATTTGAAAATTATATTCACATGATACATTGCATGGTAACATCACCTTGAAGATGGTTAAAAAAAAACCCGGAACGTTAACGTAAGCATGTAACCGAATATAAATACATCCTTTGGGTATTTTAAATTTATATACCGCTAAATTTATTTACATTTTCTTTTAATACATACATATTGATGTGGACGCAAAGTTGGTACCATGGAAGGAAAACACGGAGTACGGGTTTGAGAGGTAAGAAAGATATATTAACAAAAGTTACAAAGGATAGTGTGAGGGTAAGAGGAGCTTATTATCCGGTGGTGTCCAATATTGGTAGTCGTACTAGTAGTACAACTATACTACTGCACTGAGAGTGTTATCTCACATAGTAATATAGTGCTGGAAGAGTCAATGATGCAGGCAAGTTTCGGTCTCACAACACCCCACTTCCAAGAGTTTACTTTTTTTTGGAAAAAAGGAAAAATAAAAAGAAAGTAAAATTATTAATACTTTTACCTCTTGGGATTCACGTCGAGTGGTTGAGTAAATTTTCTTTTTCTTCCTGAGCGTCGTACTTCCGGAGAGACTTGGGGCGTGTCGTGATCTAAGTGATCGAATATTACGTCGATCGGCTCTTCGCAGGTATTTTGTGGTGATTCCTCAGATTCATTCAAACGGCATTTCCTGAGCTGGTTCATATGTCGTTTGTGGGTGTTTTTTGGTCCCTGGACAATATATACCAGTTCGCCAATTCTTTGTTTAATGGTGCCTACTTCCCAGTGTGTAATGTTGTTTTTGTAGGCCTTGAAAAAGACTTTATCGCCAGGATAGAAATTTTTCTTATGGGGCGAGACGGTTTTCTTGAACTTTGCTTTCCGTGGAATGAGTTTGTCGAAGACGGACTTGACTTTTCAGGCGAAATTTGTTTCTGCAGGCGAGCGTCCAATAGGTGGGTTCGGATTAGGGGTTATCCTATACACCTACAGAAATTGTTGTAATGCTCTATCCGTCGGTATGCCTAGTGCCTTTTTAAAGCCCTTTTTAGGGTATCTACAAACGTCACGGCCTGCCCATGCAACCTGGGGTGATACTGAGACGTTGTAATGTGGTCCACTTGATACGTCTTTCAAAAGTCTCTGAATTCACTTGTTGTGAATTGCGTGGCGTTGTCTCTCATCACACAATTTACCACCCTAAAGCACACGAATAGCTCGTGTAAAAAGCCTATCGTGCAGTTGGTAGTTGGTCTTTTTCATTGTAAAACCTCAGGCCATTTTGAGTGGCTATCCACATCAATGAGGTAGTACATGTTGTCTCCGGACCCTGAAAAATCCACATGGATTCTCTGCCATGGATGGTCTGTGTTTGGGCATGGTTTGCACGTCGTAGTTGGAGATTTTTCTGCAAGCGCACTTCCCTTGCAAGATTCTATCATGTCTGCTATGTCCCTGTCCATGTTTGGGCAATATACATAGCAGCGCATGAGGCTTTTCGTACGGTTCTTCCTCGGATGTCCCATGTGAAAATCCTTGAGGATTTTTCTTTGTAGGCTCTTTGGAATCACTACACGGTCATTATACAGTAGGGCATCATCACAGAGGGAGAAAACTTCAGGCACATTGGGGTATTTATTGTGAATTGTATGAATTCATCCTCTTGAGATTCCCTTTTTTATGTCGGCCAAAGTCACTGGGAGCTCTTTGACTGTATTCGCGATCATTAAGTGAATCGTTCCCCAACGAAGTAGTCTATTTGCAGTACAGACTGGCAGACCTTTCTTGGACCAAAAGATTGTTAGGGGTTTATGGTCCGTTTGTAGTATGAACCGTCTTCCATGTAGGTATCTGTGGAACTTTGTGACGGCGAATATCATCCCTAGAGCCTCTTTTTCTCTTTGAGAATATTGCTTCTCAGCTGGTAGCAGGGATCTAGATGCGTGTACCACAGCTTTTCGCGAACCATCTGGTAGTTTATGGAGAATGCAAGCACCGATACCGTATGAGCTTGCATCACTTGCGACTATGATGTCGAGGCTAGGGTCGTAGTGGATGAAGGAGAGATCCCAAGTAAGGGTTTTCTCGATCTTTTCGAATTACTCTCGGTATTCAGGTGTCCATAACCATGGTTTGTCCTTTTTTAAGAGTTCTTTGAGAGTTAGTCTCAAATTCTGCATGTTCTTAATGAATTCTTGGTAAAAGTTAACTAGGCCGAGGAAGCTTTGTAAGGCTTGAACGTTATTTGGGGCCGGCATTTTTCTGCTCGCGTTGACTCTGTCTGGATCCGGCCGACGACCGTTTCTATTTATAATGTGAACTAAGAATTTGATCTCTGGTAAGAAAAAGTCACAGTTTGCCTCGCTAACCTTAAACCTGTATTCTTGTAACTTCTCGAATACGTTTATTATATGGTTCAGGTGCTCTGCCGTAGTTTTACTGGTCACCAGTATATCATCCAAGTAGGCTGTAGCGTATTCAAGGTCGCTCAGCATGGTATCCATGACCTGCTGGAAAATTGCGGGCGCAAACTTGACCCCAAAGGCAGTCTGTTATATTTGAACAAACCTCTATGGGTGTTGATACAGAGCAATTGGGAACTTTATTCATCCACCTCTTTATGAAGGTTTGCGTCTTAGAGGTCAATTTTGGAGAAGATTTTTCCACCATTTAGTTTGTTGAAAATTAATTAAGGGCATGAGAGATAATAATGGTGATCCTGTAAGTCATTGTTTAATCCTGTGGAGAAATTCACGCAGATTCGTATTTGGTTGGACTTCTTTTTACATGGACCGTATGTGCTGCCCATTTGCCAAAGTCTGTTTTTGACAGAATACCTGCTTGTTCAAGTCTATCTAATTCTTTGTTGATCTGCTCTAGAGCAGCGAAAGAGACATTCCGTTTCTTCTTGAATACCGGTTGTACACCGTCCTTCACCTTGAGCTTAGCTTTTAATTTAGAACATTTCCCAAGACCGCTAGAAAAAAAACCTGGGGAAATCGTTTTTTGAGTTCCTTTTTGGGATTTACCGAATTGGACATTGTATTTTCTATTTTGCGACAAAATATACTCATTGGGAAATCCCAAAGATTGAATTTTTCCATCCAATCTGCCCCGAACAAGTTTTCCGAATTTTTTAGTACATAGGCTTTCAGCTTTTTGGTAACTCCATTTTGTGTTACTGTAAGGGTTAGCTCGCCTAAGATGTTAATATTATCGCCAGTTACAGATTTTGCTGTTTTATCTGTCTTTAGTAGGGTCGGTTTGTTTAATTTTCGCTATGTACGCCAAATGATGATTGAGATATCAGAAACCGAGTCAAGCTGGAATTTTATGGAGCTATTGAAAATATCAACAGTCACATACTTCCTTAAATTCCTGTTGACTGTGTCGTCTGATTGAGCTAGCCTAATTTTTACGTTTTGTTTATCGCGGTAGTTGGAACATGAGATTTGCCTTTTGTCTTTTTAAGGGGAATAGGCGGTTGACTTGCTTTTTATTTTTCTTATCTGAGCCACACCTGATTTTTCGATAGTTTTTGAGTCACACTTGACAGAAATTACTATTTGACTATCCTCTGCCAATTTTTAGAGAGTGAATCCGTGTTCGTTTTCAAGCTTGGTCAGTACCCGTCGTCTGACTTCAGCGTCTTCTGCTGATACTAGACCCTGTGCAAATATTAAGGACTTAGAATCATCGGTAGTCAGCTCGGCTAGTTTAAAATCATTACAGAGCTTTTTATTACTGATGCTGCAAACTTTAGGAAATCTTGCTGGTTGTCCTTGACTGTGTTCAGGCATTTCAAACGTTTGTTTAACAAGGTTGTGTTAGGCCCGAATAGTTTCGATAGGAGCTTAATAGTCTCTGAAAAATCCAAGTCTGTGGTTTTCTTGGGTAATATGAAGTCTACGAACCTATTATGTTTGGTTGTTCCCAGTTTTCTTAATAGTAGACGTACCTTTTTTTACTAGGCCATTGTTCACAGTCTACGTTGAAAATATCTTCATAGCACCTGTAAAAGGCCTCGAATGTTTTGTCATTCTCTGGTAGGTATTCGAATGTTTCAATCGAGTTATAGATTGAACTCTGGGAAAATATCGTGTCTTTTTCAGATTTTTTTAGCCATTTAATGAATTTACATGTAATTCTTCAAGTTGTTTACGCTGTAGTTCAGTTTCCAGCTGTGTAAGTTGTTGGCATTCTAATTGTTTTTTATGTAACTCCATAACCAATTGTTGATGTCTTTTCGTTGCTGATCCATGTTGGCCTTTAGCAATTGAACGATAATTATTTGGAATTCTTCCATATTTATTCATAATATGTAGACTAAAGGAGGTGAACCAGGCCAAAAAAAAAAAAAAATGACAGCAATTGCTGTTGCTTTGAAAACCCGTGTACCAAGGGGAGGTACACCAGAAATCTAGACAATCTTTTTTTGTTTGCAAAAAAAAAAAAAAAAAAAAAAAAGGGAATGGACGGACAATTAGCTAAATTGAACTACTTACTGGTTTAAATTTTTCGAAGTACCGTTGTTCCGTTAAATTTTATGAAGTGATTTAAATTTATTCCACACTTATTGTTATTATTTTTTAAGCCACAAAAATGTTTCAGCAAGGAATAAAAAAAAGAAAAATCATTTCTTGGTGGGCATTTGCATATGTTTTTGCAAGTAAGCAGGGTTTTTTTTTTCTGTTCTTCGCTGGGAATTTTTGTAATTGTAGACAACTTTTTTAGAAGTGTGGGGTGGGGAGAAAAAATTTATTCACGAGATTTGTTGAAATTTAACTCAGTTCTATAATTTAAAAAAAATCACTTTGCTGCCTTGGCAGTTTTTGGTGAATAGCTTTTTTTCGAAAGCTTGTGTTAGTTTTTTTTGTGAAGAAACTGGATTTTTTTTGTACAAGCAATCGTTATCGATACTTGGTTGACCGTTATATTATTTGAACAGACTTTGATAATCTTAAATATTTCGTAGGTGTCGAATCGCTAGTTTGTCTCTGATGTTGGTAATCGGAATATTATTTTGTATGAGGTCGCTGATGTAGTAATGCCAGATTAATTTCTCGTTCAACACTGCAGTGTGATTTACCAGGTCCTGTGCTGAAACTTGATGTGGTGAGGATGAAATTCTCGAATCTTTCTATCGCTATTGATATGGAACTGGTAAGGCATTAGGGTTTTCGGCGTGAGTGGGTTTCTCGAATCCTTTCGTCGCCACTGATTTGGACACAAAGTCAGTACCACGGAAGGAAAACACAGAACACGGGTTAGAGTTAAGAAAGATAAATTAACAAAGGTTACAAAGGATAGTGTAAGGGTAAGCGGAGCTTACTATCTGGTGGTGTCCAATATTGGTAGTCGTACTAAGAGTACTCCTGTACGACTACGCTGAGAGTGTTATCACATATAGTAATATAGTCCATGATGCAGGTAAGTTTCGGTCTCACAACATACACACACACACACACACACACACACACATACATATATATATATATATATATATATATATATATATGTTGAAAAGATAGGTTTGTAGTGAATCTGACAGTATCATAGAAATATGTGGGAAGTTGGATAAATCAAACACTTAACTTAAATTTAGATGGCTGATATTTCGTTCGTGCTTTATTTCATCTTCAGGAACTTCTTCAAGACAGATTGTTTTCTGCGTTTTTTCTATTTTAAAGGATATGGGGAGAATGGAGGAGGTATAGGTGAAGCAGTTTTTGCTACAACTACACCCAATTCGGTCTCTGCCTTGAAGAAGTTCCTGAAGATTAAATAAAACCGGACAAAATATCACACATCTAAATTTAAGTAAAGAATTTGATTTATTCAACCTTCCACATATTTCTATCATATATATTTATAAGATTTGTGCCCTGTACTACATTGAGGTGTAGTAGCTACTAAAAAGAAAGCCTTCGAGTCGCTTTTGACTACGGTCAGCCAAGTTATATATATATATATATATATATATATATATATATATATATATATATATCAGAGGTCATAACTTACTATATGTATAATTTATAATGTAAGACTATTTTTGGGTAAAAGTACATTTTTCTAAACACACTTCTTCAAACCTTTTTTGCATATGCTGATTTACACAACTGATAATTTCATTGATGCCAAAATGTTTTTATTTTGCATTGGTTATATTTTAAAAAAATTATCTTTGACTCCGGTTAATCGACTGTCGCTGCCATCAGTAGTCTTTTATGTCTACCGCTCAATGTCTGGGTTAATGGAACACATCAAAGACCCATATACGCGTACACACATTCACACACACAGACGTATACACGCGCGCGCGCATACACACACGCACGCGCACATACACACATACAGACGTGCGTACGTAACTTAGATGGAGCGTGAATCTTCTTTGCCCGAAGTCGTGTTATTAAATTTTCTTCTATGATATTATAATAAACAGAAAATATTATTCATTGATTTACTTATTAAATTGAAAGAATATGTTTTTTTAAAAGGGAAGTAAAGTGCATCTGAGATAATTTGTATTATTTAAATCGAAAATATATTCTTTTGATTCTTATTATAAAAATGACTTAGTTTTTTTGGGTGATTTTCCCGAACCTAAAATAACAGGCCATTTTTGTCTTCATGTAACACTATAATACCAACAAATTTATCTAGATAAATCTAAGTCATGAAAATCAAACAAAACTAGAAAATAAATATCCATGATGTTTCGGGTCATGACGTTGAATCCATACAAATTCAAGGAAACGTGAATTATTCTGAGAAAATGTTATTGCTTCGAAATAGACTTTAGAGAATTTTCTATGTTCCCTCGTTTATCTCGAAACTTGTTTTTCAAATATGAAAACAGATCATTAAATTGATAATTCGTTTGCTATCACTTTATATGAAACTTGAAATCTGGAACCAAGTTCGGGAAAAAACATAATTTATCGTCAGGAAGTATGCATTTAATCATATGTTGATATTCTGAATTATATATATATATATATATATATATATATATATATATATATATATATATATTCTATAAAAATATATTTTAATTGAGTTAAATCTTTTAATGGAAAGTAAAGAAAAAAATAAAACCACGTTCTTGAATCTTTTTTAGAGTCTTTGATGAAAATTGAAACTACGATCTCACATTAGTATTAGATTTGGCCAGGTTGCACGTTGATTCCAGTCGCTCCAAATCCTCCAAAACCTTTACAAACGCTGGCAATCTTAGATTTCCAGCATATTCAAATTTTTATGACCACTGATATGGCCTTTATGAATGTACTACCCATTAATATATATGCGTATATGTTTGTGTTTCCCTGTGTATCTGTGTGTGTACGGGTTTATGAAAAGACAAAAAAATAGGAAACCCTAAGAGACAGTATAGATTAATATGTCGAGCTTGAATTATTGTCTAGCTGCCGATAGTAGTTCCCCACCTAATCAGTGAATCAGAACCTGAAGCTATTTCTTCAATAAGAGATGAATTCAATGTTTTTCTTTTGTTTTTATTCTGCTTTTTAATAAGCATCTAATTAATCTGCCACTTGCCCGGCAGATTCGTCTGTTACTGTGGCAAGAAGACACGATATTTGGTCTCACTAATGAAATAGAAAGATTTTCGAAAGTAAAAAGTTTACATTATTCCCTCTAACACCTATATATATGTGTGTGTGTGTGCGTGTGTGTGTGTGTGTTAAGTAGTCCTATTCTGTCAGAAATATATACGTTGATTCTTGACCAATGAGAATCTCTTTCTTCCAACATTTTACTTTATTCCAACACTAAAATATTTTACAATATACTGGCTGTCTCAAAAGAGATGCAACCCATTAATATGATAATTATATATTACTGGGACAAGTGCAACCGTGGTCATTTAAAACACACCCTGTAAAAAAAAGGACATCAATTGAGCTTGAGATATCAAATCAATATTTCTTATTGTTATACTATCAGCTTTCATAATATGTAATCTTTTTCTTTGTTTCTTGTCTCCGTAATAAACCCTTACCACATAAATGGGTTGCATCTATTTTGAGACAGATTTGAATGATATTGTCTCCAAATAAGTAGTGACCCAAAATATTTTATCCTATCTTGCCCAAGGAATTGTGATCGAGGGTTAATAGTTGTTATAGTAAACAATTTTCAAATCTGAAGCCAAATAGAACACATTTTTCTTAGTAGAATTATTGCCATCACGGGGGTCCGATATATATTGAGACACCCTGTATTTGGTATATCAATATTGATTGTAATTGACAATCCTTATTTCTTTAATTCCTAATTCTATATTAAAATAAACGTTGTAAAGAATTTTTGATCGCTAGCAACGCATGTTAATTTAGATTTTCAGTGTCTTCTTGTGACACTAAACAGCATCCTCTGGTGAGACTCCGGTTCGGTAAATGTGGGGAGTTGCTATGATTTTTTTTGGCTTCTTAGCATATTAACCTTTGTGGGTTATTTGAAGCCAAATTCATCTTTATAGAAGAATAGTGGCACTATCTAACCCATTGCTGGTGAGGACAAAGGAGTTTATACTTTTACTCCAGGATATTTGTCCGAACGTGAATGTAATTGAGCGACTTGTGCTCGAATTCACTTACTACGATGTCGCAGTCCGGCACGTTAAGCACTTCGCCACGTTGACTCCCCAGATTAGTGGAGTGTGAAGTCACTCTTTTATTACCATTACTCCCAGGTTGAAGCTGACCAGGATTGGTAGAACCTGTAAGTACTCTATTTAGAGGTCAAACAAATCGGTTTGAAAACATTTTTATTAGATATCCCTACTTGCAACCATATAATTGTGTGCAAATAATTTGTATTATTAAGAGTTACTCGAAGGTACGGTTTTTACAAAGGATTATTATCATTATTATTTACTCAAAACCATATAATTTCTTGAAATATTTGAAACGATATAATGGAGTCCAAATTATCTTTATATGATAGGAATTCTTTAAATCTTAGAAAAGTGTGCAAACAAATGATGATTAAAAATTTGAATGGTTAATAGCAGCCTAATATTTGCTTGCAAAAAATAGGGGACGGACTTCAGCATTTAGTAAACCTACAATAAGGTACAATGTTATAAGACCAACCAATCAAATTTATAAGTATCAGAGCAAATATTGTTCGGAATTAATATGTTTTCTATTGAATTTTTATAATATTTTGGTCACTTATTTGCCTTATTCTTCAAGTTACAACAAAATCAACCAACCATTCAACCCAGAAACCAGTGTGTTGCACTATCTGACACGATTTTTCTGCTAGTTCTTTGATTCCACGCATATATCAGTACTTAGCTTCAAGGTGAAGAACTCTACTGAATCTTCCAAATCCGCTTGGTTGCCGAAATATCGTGAAGGCAGCAACTGAGCCATGGACTAGGACGAGCTATTATCTGAGGGAGGTCCGCACTATATTTTGGGTGAAGCATCAGTTCGATTACCTCAAATTCCTGGAGTTATTTCGCTAACCAACAAATATTCAAATATTTAAATGAACTTCATTAATATTTTTCCTTAAAATGCAAAGATTTTTTGTTAAGTTCTTAGACCAGGTGTTTTCTTTTCTTTTTTGTTTGTTTGTTTTATCTGTGACAGAGGATAGAAAAAGAAGGCTTAAATTTTCTGTTGTAGGTGACTCACCTATGACCAGAATAATGGACTTACCTGAAGGGTATATTAATCAAGAACTAAGCTGGTAGAGCAGCCGTAATGACACTGCACTTCTCTCCTGTTGTTGCATCGCACTTTGGTCGGCAGTGCTGGGATCGGCACGGATCTGGCCGGGTGTGTGTCTCGGCAGCTAAAGATTTCCTTCGGCCTCAGGGAGCCGTCCCCCAGTCGCACCTAATAAGGGGAATGCCGACGCGGCCAAGGTATTTTTGGCAACGCCGGGGACGTGTTGGCTCCAGCTCTGCGCCAGGACCCACCAAAAGAAGATCTTGTGCCCTACTTGCCCGTTCGGGGGACGTGCAACAAATACCACAGCAGCTGTAATAAGCACCATACCTTTCTTCGTGTAGGGTTAGGGTTAGGTGTATGGTGAACAAAGGAAACCCCACTCAGAGACTTGAATACATTTTTTAGCACCTCATATCTCCGTGTTATTTATTTATTGACCTTTAATAACACTGGTTTACAAAGAAATTGAGGCAAGCACAAAAATACCCGTTTTTACCTAATTTGAGGGTGCTGAATTCAAATTTGAAATCCGTTTTTACTCACCACCTCTAATTTTTTAGATATGCATAGTGTGCATTTGGTGCATATACGGTACATAAAGGTGTATATGAATTCTGGGTTAATTCTAATATTGTAAGACTTATGGCTTATATTTTAGTTATTATGCACTAAATGTAAGTGATAGCATTACATTATATATATATATATATATATATAGCTATATATCAAGACGGATTTTGACAGTTAAGGCAGAAGGTCTCAATCCACACTCTGGCAGTCATTGGAAGAGGTTGTCTCGCAGGCGGCGCAGGAGGTTGGTGTCCCTCAACTATCATGTTACACATCATTTGGGTTACTAAATATTAGTATTACATTTTCAAATGCACATTTAGTTTTACCTTGTTATATTTTTAGATTCTCCAATGGCTTCAAACACGTCAAGATGTCAACAAGGCCAATTCTTTCTGCTACGTGTGTGGGGACTTCACAACAGTTGCACAGCGTCGAACCATCACTTCCCTCCTCAGAACCGCCTACTTTCACTATTTTGACTGTAGAAATGGTGATTAGAACAAGTCTTGGGCTCCACACATCAGTCGTAAACCCGGCTACAATGGACTAACTGCATGGTTTAAAGGCAAGAAAGTGGCTTTCAACTTTGCAGTCCCGATGGTTTGGAGAGAGCCAGGAAACCAAGCAGATGATTGTTATTTTTGTTTAGCTAATATAACTGGTTTCAATGCATCCTCTAGGAAAAAGGTCAAATATCCCAACCTTCGATTTGCTATGAGACCTGTTCCCCATTCAGATGATCTTCCTGTACCCACACCTCCAGTAAATAAGGATCTTCTTTCCTCATCAAATGAAGAAATACCTTCAAGGAAGGATTCTGCCGAGTCAATATCTTTGGAAGATATTGAGTCTATATATTCAGGAACAAGTGGCAATGAGCCACACTGGATCCTGCAAGAAGACCTGAATGATCTTTCTCGTGATTTGTATCTGTCAAAACAGCAGTCAGAGCTCTTAGCTTCTCAGCTTAAACAGTGGAACCTAGTCCAGGAAGATGTAAGGATCACCAGTTTCAGGAATCGGAACAAATAAGGTCATTGGTCTTCTTATGGGCATGCAAGCAGGCTTCACAAAGTACTGTTGTTTTCTCTGTCTCTGGGATAGTCGAGCTGTATCCCAGCATTACAAGCAGAATGACTGGGGGTCTAGAAGCACTTTTGTTTTTAGCGAACACAGCCTCAAGGAGAATCCTCTTCCTTCTCTTCACATCATGCTTGGTTTGATGAAGAATTTCGTGAAGGTGTTGGACAAAAATGGTGCCGCCTTCCAACACTTGTCTACTGTGTTCCTAAGCTCAAAGAGGGCATCTTTGTCGGACCTCAGATCCGAGAAATGCTGAAGGATACTGATTTTGAGGAGTTTCTTAACTTAAAGGAACTGAGAGCATGGGATGAATTCAAGTCAGTCTGTAGTGGCTTCCTTGGTAACACATGTGAACCAGATTACCAAGCCTGTATTGAGAAGTTGCTAAAGTCTTACGAGGATATGGGGTGCCGAATGTCACTCGAGATTCATTTTCTCCATTCCCACCTCAACTTCTTCCCGCCAAACAGCAGTGAGTGATGAGAATGGAGAAAGATTCCACCGAGACATTACGAAGATGGAGAGCAACTATCAAGGCAAATGGAACCCCGGCATGATGGGAGACGTCTGCTGGATGCTCTTGCGTGACATCCCGGAGGCAAAATACACCAGATCTTCAAAGAAAACACTATTTTGACTGTCTGTTGTGCTAGGAATTGCGTAATTGTGTCATAAGTATATTGATTCAATCAGTGTTCTTTATCTATCCTGTTTTATCTGTTATAACCTGCTGCAACTCTTGAAATATGCACATATATTCTTTGTTTATACTAAAATGAGACTATCTAAAAGCCAGAAAATTAGAGGTGATAGAGCAAAACTATTTATAAATTTGAATTGAGCACACCCAAATTAACAAAAAACACCTATCCCCATTCTTGCCTCAGACCAAAAAGTTTTTTTTATAAACCAGTGTAATCGGTTATAACATTTTCATATTGGACAATGTACCTTAACATTCAGCAAAGGTGAACATTAACCTTCTTACCTCAAAAACAAAACAAACAAACAAAAAGTTTCAAAAAAACCCAACATTAATTGAATGGTCTCTGCTGCATTAGATATGAATCTAAAGAAAGAAAACTTCAGGGAAGCATGAAAAACTGCTGATGGTAATGTCAGTAGAGAAATAACGAAGGTCTGATTAGTCTTAAAAAATGCAAAATACCTCTATTTAAAATAGTGAGGTAATAAACAATACAGGTATATGCAAATTTGTGTCCTATAAATCATTTGTTTGAATTATCATTTTTAATCTATGCTGCAACTGTTGAAGCATTCAGAGAAGATCAGATAAAATGGACTCAAAAAACAGTCGATCCGCATCTTTAAAAGTCCATTTTTCTTGAGAAAACCCTTTTCTGGTTTTCTTGGCCTTCATGTAGGATCATAGATTCTAACAGAAAACTACCGCTCTCCTGTTAGCAGGACGTACGTTTCTTCTCGAAATCTAATCATTTTCATTTACGTTTTCCAACACTTTTCTTGACAATTTGTGAATCTATCAATCCCTCAAAAGCCCAAATATTTGGCATCAATTAAAAATGATTACTTAAAACTTAAAAGAAACCGTTAAAATCAGTAATCAAAGGCTTTAGCACAACTGCCAATTTCATGAGCCAAGTCGTTTATCAGAGTAATCGTTACCCAATATTCTGTTTTGCCGCTTTATACTGAATATTGAGTACTATTACAAAAACGACAGAAGTTTTGTTTTATATATATATATATATATATGTATGTATGTATGTATGTATGTATGTATGTATAAATTCTATTTCCTAAACTTAAGGAAAAGCTTGGTAAAACGCAGAAGTTACAAAGTGTCACGTGGTCTCCCATTGAAAAAGGAGAAATAAGATTACTACTATTCCTCGTGCTTGAATTATCAAGCCGTCAAAGATTGACCGTTAAAAGAGAAACAAAGAATTGGGTCAACTTCGGCTAGTCGTTGAAGGAAGAGAAAAAAATGTGGGTCAAGCTATATGTACTCAGTAACCTGACTCGGATGACATATAGTAGCTCTAACGAATCGTCTGACCAGGGAGAAGAAGAGAGAAGCCAAATGATTAACTGGAGCCCTAGGGTGAAAGTGGGAGCTCCTTCCTTTAGCAGAAGTAGGGAGGAAGAAAATCAGTCTTGGATCAGACATCGTCGTGACCAGATGAGGTGAACCGCATGCCAAGACTCCGGGAAAAGAAAGACGGAAATATCTTGGACAAGAAGAAAAGGAACCATACTTTCAAGCCAGACTCCAAAAATAAAATAGATGCCGTCAACCCGAGAATAAAGAAAAAAAAAAGGAGAAAGAAAAATGCTCTTTAAAGGAAAGTCGTCTAAAGATAAGTAGACTTTAAAACTGTTTCTCCCTATACCCAATTATATATCCTCTCTCTCTCTCTCAAGTTGAAGAAAGACTAAAGACGAAAGAAAAGAAAAGAAGAAATACATTTATGTTTCTGTACTATCGGTTTATGATATAGTTGACACTTTGAAGATTGTATCTATGTGTAGTAAAAAGACTGATATTTTAATGTTCCCACGTGCTCGAGTCGTTCTTTGTGTCGTTTGCTACCAAGCTGTTATTTCATGTTTCTCTTTCAGTTTCTATTCGCCTTATGTTATGCTTGCTTAAAATTGTCCTTTAAAATTCTTATACGGGAAACCGGAATTGTCGACTACTATAATTAATATTATTACGTATAAACCTAGAGGTCCATATCTTCCATTGCTCTAGGGGTAGGAAGACCAGTGGCCTTGGTGGGTGTGTGAGTAGTGTGAAATTTTTAAACCCCTTGCCAACGGCGGTCAGTCTAGCCATAAATTAACCCCCACATAATATGCCAGTTCCTACATGCCCGAGAAAGGACTCTGAACAAGGACTTATTCAACAAGGGATCAAGTGCCAGTCTGCCCCGTCTTCACACGTGCGAAAAATAAAGTCCAATTTTGGGATTCTAGTTAATTTGCCGTCACACAAAGTCTTTTATTTTATAAGAAGACAATATTAGTCAAGACTTAAATATTTTTCAATAATTAGAGGACAAGAAAGTAAGGGTTGCAATTGTATAATCCCAAGTCGAATTTTTTTAGTAGATTTACTGAATAAATGAATAAAACAACTGAATATATATCTATTTCATCCCTTTTTTATAAGATTGAGTTCGGCTCAAAATTAGACTGAAAAAAAGTTGATTATTTAACAATGAATTAGTGAAATAATGTATTTTAGCAATCTTAATGGGAAAAGATTTCTAAACTCATTTTGACTTTCATTCTGATTAAACTCAAAAATTGTCCTCGGTGAATGTCAAAAAAATTCCAAAGTAAGTAATCATAGATTGGTCAAAAAATGCAAAAATATAAAAACAAAAATTACATCTTCAAGAATATATTTTGGAAAAAAATTAAGATTTCCTTTTAGTATAGAAATCAGTTGATTCTCCATATATATGTGTGTTTGTGTTTGTGTTAGTGTGTGTGTGTGTGTGAGATAGAGTGGTCTTTTTATCAGAAGGTAAAATCCCATACATAGAAAAGAGTTCTATGAAAACGCACTCCTCGTCTTATTTATCATTGTAAAGGTCGAGTTTTATTTGTAATATATATGCTTTTCATCATTAGGCACTAGAAAGAAAGAGATAGGGAGAGAGGGAGAAAGAGAGAAAGTTTATAATTGTGCATATATTTGTCATATAATGAAGTCGTTTGTTATGTGATGGTTATCGTTGTAGAAAATGGACACGGTGGGTTTTCTTTCTCCGACACCGATTTCCATAGCAATGTTCATGAGACAGTCTGACCGATGATTTTATCAATAAGGTGAGGGAGAAGAGTTAGAAGCATAACTTTCTCAAATGCATAAGAAATGCAAACAACCTCGTTCAAGATTTGAACACGAATAGCCAAGTCTACTTCCAATGGTGATAACCGTTACGCTACGTGCGCCTACATTGGTCATATAGGTATAAATCAAATCTTATAATGTCTATCGTCATCAGTTGCTTCGTATCAATTTTATTTTGAAAATTTAACTTGCAAAAGAAAAAGTGATGCATATATACACTTGTTTAAAAATGGTGCATTATTTTCCATTCCTTCCAATCCGTAACAGTTTCAGTACTACTTTATGGTTGCACCTCTTTGACTCTAATGAAAAGCTAGATGATAACTAAACAAGAATCTTGCATACTGTTTTTTTTTTATCCAGGAAAGAGCACCCCACAAAATAGCGGTTGTACGGCCACTTAATCCCATCTAACAAACTATCCAAAAACGAGTGAGACATCCTCGGCACTGATGGATTTTGTTTCTGTCTTGTTTTACGGCATATCAATCACAAGGGGTTATTTAATGCCGGAGGCCCTGATGGAGTAAAAAGACGAGATCATAAGTGACGTTCTCCAATGGATTTCTATTTGTAGACATATCAGAACGATAACTGACAGGGACGGATGGAGAGAGAGTGTAAAACGAATCTATGCAGATAGCTTGCCTTAATGATGATGATGATGATTTTTCATAATTCCTACAATTTTATTAATTCTTCTGTTTGGAAAAATGTTAGAAACTAAGAATATAACACAGAAAACAAGGAGATTAATTGAAGTTAGCTTTTAAACCATGGTAAGCGTCTGAACACGTACACTGTATAATGGTATTTAAAAAATTAGCAGATTGTTGGTAGTTGAAATAAATAATTTGCAAAACAATATAAATAGAACGTAACATTGAAGACAGTATCCTTAAGGGACTTTCCGATGAGGAATTTCTCTTGTTTTCTTTCTTTATTTTGTTTCTTACCGGGATATCGATAGATTCTTTGGAAATATGATAATACATTTTATATGAATAAATTCAATCAGTAGATTAAATGAACGCCTGATTTTGAAGAGACGACAGACTGAAAGACGTTTGGGAATTTAGAATAGAAATTGACAAAAATAGAAAAGGTTTTTCTTTTCAAAAATTGAACGACGCGGTAAAATCATTCCATTAACAGTGGACCGAATTGAAATATAAACAAATATTTTAAAATTTTTCTCTCAAATCAATATCTATAAGATCAAATTGATAATTTCCGTCATATATACAAGCACACTCACACATACTCACGCGCGCACACGCACACAAAACATACACACACATAAAACATACACACACACAAAACACACACACACACACATATATGTTATCAAGTTGGGCTGATAGCACATATTTCGTTGAATCTTTCTCATCATCCATCCCTGTCAACCATCGCTCTTGGCGGATGCTCTAGATTGTATCCAGTGTCTTGAGCAGAGCTTATGAAGGTAAGTCTTTCTGGGTCAGCCACCATTGGTGTGTCCATCTGCAGGAGTCCGAAGGAGAACAGTGCTTCTGAGTTCTTCGGTTGCTTCTCTAACGGTGGCCAGCATGACTTCTTCGTGTTACTTGGATGGATTGTGAGATGAGAGGTTGGTCACTGAACAACTGCTGTTTTGTAGAGTTCTGCTTCAAGGATTCTTTCAAGACGTCATTTTCAGTTGATGAGATATTGCTACAGATGTATGTGAAATAGTCAACTAATTTAGGAGGTCTGCCATTTAAGGTAAGAATGGCACAATATTGATTAAAACACGAGAACTCTGTTTTATTTAAGGTAGAGGCTAATGTCCCTGGCTACCTGCTCCAGGTTATACAACAGAGATTCAGCGTGGGCAGGTGTATATGCAAGAAACGTTAAGTTATTTACGTAGTCTACATCAGTAATATTTTCAACGAGATATCAACTTCTTTACTTTTTTTAGCGTGAAGCTATTTTCTTTTAACATATTTGAAACTTTCTCATCTTCATGTCGTACTTGATAGAGGAGTAGGACATTACAAACCTCAGCAGCTATAGCAATTCGATAAATAGTTCTTAGTTCTCAGATTGCATTTCACAAAGCACTATTACCCTTGGGAAAGGTAGGAATCCAATTATTCTCTCCAGCTATCGGTAAATAGTAAGACAGACAGATTTCTTTAGACTTGGAGAGGCAAACTATGAATTCAAACCTGTTAAACCCCGCTTAAAAATTGACCTTATGTCATATCCTGCTTGAGCGGAGGGATTGGTAAATATGGATAAATAGTTCTTAGCGATTCCGAGGTCATTGTTCTTCGGGTTTGGTACGAAGCTTTTCGTCTATTTCGGTTTCCGTTCTTTGTTTAATGGCATATCCACCTTCGTGCGTTATTTAAAACAAAATTCATCTATTTAGGTGAACAACTGTAATACTTTTTAATAAATAGATCCGAACTAAGGGGGTTCAAATATTTCCCAACTTTATTAATTAGATAGTGAAAATAATGGCGCTTCTGGAGTTCGAAATCAATTATTCATGAATAGAATCCAACACTTTAGTCGTTACACCACGTCGTCTCTCCGTCATCCATCTCTTTATTCTGTTTTCTTTTACACAGCGTTACATAGTCGAATTAGAATGTCGTTGAATTTTGTTATCTTTCATACGTCAGCAGGTATTTCTTCGATGCCTCCTGCTTTTCTTCTTTTAATTATTTTCAGAACAGCTTCAAGTACTTCCTCCGTACATTGTCAAAGTTTGATGTTTAGTTAGCCATTCATAAGTTCTTTACAGGGCTTTTCCTTTGTGAAAAATCTGTTACTCTGATGGATGTTCGCAATTTCTATTTGGAGAGTTTATTAACAGAATTTATTATTTTCCTCTATGTCTATGGGAACATTCATGATTCCTTTTAATAATACATATTTACATGCATATATGCGTACATACATGCCTAGTGTAACTGTTATCTTCTGAGGAAATGAAATCAGTGACACGAGTTCAAATCTAAGACGAGGTTGTTTAAGATTGAATTCGTGCTAATACTCATTGGAAAGACATGAATCCATGTAATCCGCCCAGCAATGACTCAATAGTAGGATTTCCTGGATTCATAAACCTTTTTTAGGCAATAAGTCGAGGAGGAAAAAATAAAAATTTTAAACGAGCTTTACTTACCTTAGAAATTGCTGGATCCTGCTCGTAGGGGTGGTTTTAGTTAAATACATATATTCATCAGATGATTTTGCACACTACACAAAACTTACAGAAACTGGGGTTTTTTTTAATTTTTAAAACTCAGCCATCCACCAATTCCAACCGGAAACCAAGACACTTATCAGGAAATTTGAGGGGATCTTAATAAAATTCTAAACAAAATGTGTCTTTATTATTTAATCCGAAATGCTTGACTGAAAGACTGCTGCCCTTTTACCACACACACACACACACACACACACACACACACACATATATATATATATATATGAGAACAGGAAGACAATGCGGATAATCAGATTGATATGTTTTGCAATAAGGATAGTTTTGAAAACGGATTTTTCTGCAAAGAACAAAATGTACATTTTGGAAAATAAATAGCACTTTTCTATTTTCCCTTTTCATGCTTATATTTAGTCTTTATACATTCAAATGCGTTTCGAATAAGTATATCCTTCAGCAAACATACCAATTAGATTTTTCCTCATACGGTCGGATTTTGACGAAATTTCAGTGTTTAGAGATAATCACGGAAATAACTATGTTCTGAATCTGTCGGCCCACCTGCGTCCCCACTTAAAGCCTCTCTGGTATCTTGTAAAGTGGTCTTTTTGTCACAGATGCAGTTTAGTGTTACTGTGGACAGGATCTTCCGGATGGGTCACAGGTTTGCTGGTGTACCGTTTGCTTGTTTGTTTGTTATTTAATGGCATATCAACCTTTTAGGGTAATTTAATGCTGAATCCACACTATTTTTTTAGAAGGACAGCAGTGGTATTATCTGAGCCATAGATGAGAGGGTAAGGGAACTCATATATTTCTCAAAGGTATGAGGTCTGAAATAAAACGTAGCAGCGTGATTGGAGCTGGAACTCGCGCACTACAATTCAACAGTCCAGCACTTTAAACATTATACCACAGAGACACAACGCTGATGAACCTGGTGCTCTAGCATTGGTTGAGGAGGCTAAGGAGCCATATAAAGAGAAGATCAGATTTCCTTCAAATGAACAAGGACTGAATACAGATGAAAGATATTTCAAATTACTTCAGCGGAAGAATGAAGTAAAATACAAAAACATGCATCCACTCATTCGGTTTTATAACGAGCCTTAACTTTATATATATATATATATATATGATCGGAAGAGAATTCTATTCTCGTCAGAAGAATTATGAGATCATACAAATAAATTTTTTTTCCTTTAACATCTGATGAGGGTCATTATAGACCTGAAATAAATTTATAATGACAACAAAGAAGTGAATTTTCTCTTTTTATTCTAATATATATATATATATATATATATATATATATATATAAGGTTTATTATAAAACCCAATAGCATGAGTGGATATTTGTTTAATAACATTCTGCCGTAGCACTGATTTGAAACATTTTATAAAAGCATATATATATATATATATATATATATATATATCACATGGTAGTGTAATATAATATACTATGTAATATATATATATATATATATATATATATATATATATATATACGAAGTGCTTTCAATAAGCTTCCAGACTTTTTTGTAAAGGCATTTTTAATTGGCATAGACTCTTGAAAATTCAGTAGGTTATTGCTATACTTCTTATGAGATGACTGACCATGCTGGCATCTTCCGATGGAATCTCTTTCTGAACTCCCTTAAAACCTCAACATAGTAACCCTAACCCTAACCCTAACCCTTTGGCCAATCAACTCTGGTGTTCTGACTTTTTTTACTCCTGCCACACCTCTCATCATCCCTCACAGACTCTATGCCTTCCTTGAATCTCTTATGCCACTCAAAAACTGATGCTCGATTCATGTAAGATACTCCAAAAGCAGTCTGAAGCATTCCATATCTTTCTGTGGCATTTTCTCCAAATTCAAAACAGAATTTTATTGCATATCTTTCTTCTAAAGTGTCCTCACGGCAAGATTGCATTTTTGAAATTCACCAGCTGTGACAATCAGGCTTTAGTAGGGTGTATTCCATTTCCTGCTTTAGCTGTTTATTTGAAGCTGAAATCATAAAAATTGGTCAGTCACCTCATAAGATGTATAGCAATAACCTACTGAATTTTCAAGAGTCCACATCAGTTTTAAATGCCTGTACAAAAAGGTCGGGAAACTTATAGAAGGCACCACGTAAGTTGGATCAATTAATCTCTGGACTCTTATAAATAGATTAGGAATATTTTCTGAGTGTATATTTAGTTTTTGTGTGTAATGAGCACCGTTGCAGTGATTGGGTTGACGCAATGATTATGTTTCAGAATTAATATTTATTCTATTATATAAATGCTTTTCATTATTAGGCCCCAGAAATGTGTGTGTGTATGTGTTTTTGTTTGTACATCTGTTTGTGTGCGTATGTATACGTATGTGTGAAATAAAAAGAGAGTCTATGTGTGTGTGTGTGTGTGAGTGTGTGGTAAGTCTTATTAATAGACATTTCATTGTAAAAACTTAATTTTTGTTCATACAATCAGCGGATGTCCACCTTACATTTTTTCCTTTCAGAAATGTTCCTCAAATTCAGATTATATAATGGACTGGAAAAATAAGTTAGAAAAAGCAAAGTAATACAGGAAAGCATAAAGGAACAAAATAAGACAAAATTAAAATGACGTTTGTAGTCGATTTCCTCAGTCGGTTTTGTGTGGAGAAAAGTTTCTTTTTTGAGTAACTAAAAATAAAATAAGATTTGATGGTAACAGGGGAAAACCTTTTTTTCATTCAAGTTCCTTCATTAGCGAACGGGAAATATTCCATTGTGCCGAATTCCTCAGTTTGTATTTATCCAACATTTTTTTTATAGAAAGAACAAATGGTATTAAAAATGGCTAACTTTATGTTTTAAAAAAGCATAGAATATCTCACTTTATCAGTGAATCTTTACAAAGAGGATATCCGAATATGTCTGCTTTTAAATGTTTTGATCTAATTAAATTCGTTCAAAAACCTAATTTATTTATTTAAAATTTCATTTCATTGATTTTCACCAAAACTACAGGGACAATCTCTCTATGACCTTCAGAAATAAAGATTAAGGCTACAGCGAAGTTCGAACTCGCTTCCTTGGTATCTGTTTTTATACGACTTGAGTTACAAGAATATTACGGTTAGAAGAAAATGAGATATAACCATAAAATATAACTCTTTATTTTCCTAGATTAGGTTGATTTTAACAGCATGTCGACCTGTCTAGGATTATTTTAAGCATAAAATTTAGAAAATCTCTTTCATTGTACATTCATATTTAGAGTTTTGTGTCGTTGTTTCTTTTTGTGCACACGGTTCTATCAAACGCGAGGAATTTTCTAAAGATCTGTTTAACCAATGGATTGGTGCCTAATGTGCTTTGCTACTCCGGGTATGTCCTCGTGTTGTAATGGTTAAAGGGATGGACTGCGGCATCGTAGTACGCGAATTCGTACTCCAGTCGCGCTATTACGTCCACTTTCTGGCAAATACCCTTGGAATAGGTATGAACCTCCTTATCCTTCCAGCTATGGGTTAAATAGTACTACTACTGTTCTTCTAGGAGAATGGCTTTGGCATTAAATAACCAAAAAAGATTTGATATGCCATTAAACAAAGAAACCAAACCAAACCGGGTAAGAGTGGACCTGGTAGTCATGGCAATGAACGTGTAATCTATTTCTTCAGAACTGGAACTTCACTATGAGATGCAGTTTAGTGTTATATCCAGGACACCGTTTGTGCTGAGAGCGGGGGGCTTACATCTCTGGTGAGAATACAATCAACGTTTTCTAAGCAACTCTGACAGGATTACTAGACTAGTCGGTGTAAATGTTGATCTGTGTTTACGTACTTTGTAGTAAAAGCTTTATGAGTATTGAATCATCGTCAATAACTATTAATTTCTTGTACAAATATCTAATTTATCTTAATAAAGAAAAGATAAAAAAAAAGAAAGCAATAATACCACTAATGTGCGAGATGCAGATGAACAGTGTTTTGGGACCTGGAAGCAAATAAAAAGGCTTATTGTCCACTTAATTAATCCCACCAAAGAATTTATTCCATAGAGAAATGTACTCTCTTATATTTGTCATATTATAATGTTCTGCTTAAAAATACAAAGGAGTATCAACGTGTTTATTTCAAGTATTACTGAATAACATATAGAAAGAGAACAGCAAGGAGTGGAAGAATCCCATTTGTGTTGAGAGTAAAGTCCTGGACGGTGACATCCTTGTAAGCGAGTTAAAACTCCAGTCGTGCTATTATGTTCCTTTTCGAATGAATACCCATGGGAAAGATATATCACCACATTTACAGCTATGATTAAACAATACTTTTAGTGTTCCATAAGGATAATTTGGCATTATATAACCCACGAAGATTGCCATTAAACAAAGCAACCTAAGCAAACTGAATAACTGCGGTATTTTAAAACTTTAACTTATTCCCCTGGCAAAATATTTGAATTAGCATACTTGGAAAATGTACACTTAACCTTTTTTTATGTAGCAGTAAATAAACTAATAACAGGTGAGACACAAAATCGCTTTTTAGTTTCATAAAGCATCCTTTAAACAACTTAGATTACATTATTTAAATAAATGGCATATTTTTATCCAATTCATATTGATCAGTTTCATATAAACCTTCTTGAGTTATTTAATGCCAAAACCCTTCTGGGAGAAGACTACTAGTAGTATTATATAAGCCATAGTTATGGGATTAGGAAGTCCATACTTTTCCTGAGGAGCCTTATTCCCAGTGTGAATGCCATAGCGCGACTTAAGTTCGAACTCGCTTACTATGCAGTCACAGTCCAGCCTGTTTGCTACTATGCCAAGGCGATTCACATTAAGTCATGCGGAGGAAAACCTTATGTTGTGGAAATGAAATCGCAGTTTTTATTTCTAAAACAAACACTAGTCGAAGCCAAGTCTTCCACTGACCGCAACAAATAATTGGCAATGCAATATCTTTGACTAAAAATCCATAATGCAATAATTCCAAACCATAACTATCATACCTGTCTAATTGCAAAATGTCTTATTCTGAGTCACGAAATTAAAGAAACTGACAGCAGTGAATTTTCAACATCCAGATGACACACAAACCTTCCATTCTAGCAACAAAAAAAAAATAAATAAAAATAAAAAAATAAATCTGCCAGCAAAATACGCTGATGGGAATGATTGTAGTGAATTTTATTTTTCTTCCCCTAGATGCTTTCTTACTTATATATACATATACTCGCATACATTCGAATTATAAACATCCTTTATATGTACACACATCACGTAATTTGCTACAGACGTACTCATATATATCAGTAATAGATTTTTATACATATCACCTTGGAACAATATTATTCCCCCACACTTGTAAAATATTATTTATACAGTCATACATTCATATTTTATAGAATATAAATTTATTCATGATTTATTCATAATTTAACAATAAAGATGAAGACAATAGTCCGAAAACCCTTATTGATAAAAATCATCAACCTTCGTCTCAGAAATTTAGACAATTTATTCATAATTTGTTGATCAAATGAAGATATCATTATGTTTATTTTAATATTTTTTATATTGTTATTGAGTTGATTTTTATTTATTTACCCTAACTGCTACTATGGGCAGAATGTGACACCAGGTCAGTTTTTGAGTAAAGCTGATTTCTATTCATAGTTTTCCTTCTCCTAAGCTGCTTGCCTTTCTAAGTCTAAAGGACCCAACCTGCCCTTAAATTTATCAATAACTAAGGAATTTGCCTCCTGCACTACTTATATGTGATCCAAAACCAGTTTTTAGGCTGAGTAAAGCTAGTTTGAACGTATAGTTTTTCTTCTCTTAGACTGGATACCACATTAAGGGTAAAGACACCTTGTGGGCCCTACTATCAATCCCTTAATGGAGAAAAGACAGTTGAATGCATATCCTTCCCAAAGGGTATAGATCGAAGAAAAACGCAAACAGTTTCGTTTAGGATTTGAACTCGGGTCCCCGATTCCCGTTCTTATGACGATAACTAACATTCAGACTTTTACCAAACTATCGTATACCAATAAAAATGTGAATTTCGTCTTATAAAAACACTGACTATGTGTAAAATTTAATTTATATACAGGCTAAATTTTTGAAAAATATTTTTTTAAAATAATTTTAAGATATTGTTTAAGATATTGTCACTCATGATACACAGGTTTGTAGATAAATACTTGAAATCTATAATGATATTCAAAGAGCCAAATATTTCAATATGAGAAAGGACGGATAACATATATCTACAGAGAATGAAACTTGTTTGCTTGAATTAAGCAAAACAAATTTTGTTACTGTCGCGAAACGGTATTTCCGAAGTCATTTCAAGAAATCGTCGCCAGAGAGACAATTCAGTTTGGATTGTTGCAAGACTTTCTAAACAAAGGATTGTTTGGGTAAAGGTAAACATATAGGAGACTATCAGTATGAAAACAAAATAGCATTTCATACGACTTCGTATTATTTACCTACGAAACCTACAAAAATACACGAAGTGGACAGCTCAGGGGTCATAGATTCAGCACCAGACGATAAGGAAAATTTGGCGGAAATATTTGAAAGTGGTTCCCAAAAAATGACTCCTTACAAACTGCTGTTATTGAAAAGTCTTGAAGACTACAATAAAGTTATGCGTTGTGATTTCTGTTCAGCAATGTTGAAATTTCGTGAAAATATAAAAAAACAGTTTATGCAGGATTCAATTTTTAGCCATGAGGCGACGGCAAATGAACTTTAATAATTTCTAAGATTAAAAAATGATTACTGTACACACACAAACACACATACGCGTACACACACACATACACACCTACACACACACACACACACACTCACACACACAAATATATATATATATATATATATATAATGAAGACTACTTCATATTGAAAGATGATAGTCAAAGAATTTGTTTGCTGTTGAAATTTGTGATAAATATACATGTATATTCTTTTTCAAAGGTTCTGCATTTTCAATGTCGCTAGTATTTTACATCAGTTAAATTTTAAGTTATTTACTCGATTTTTCTTGTTATGGCACAAGGCCAGTGTAAGGAGAGCACTGAGATGTAAACGCAGATGCTAGTCTAGCTAGTAGTTTTACAAGCCTAGAGACAAATATGACAAACGTGGTTTGAATTTTGTACAGGGTTAATATGATCCAATCGTCGAATGTCATTTTTATGAATTTTCATGTCTTTTTAATCCAAGAGTTGATTTACTTACTTTACCACAAACAACACATGTATTATCATGAGCGTGAGGTGGCAATGAAAGATTATAAGTGTCTTGAGTTTGTAAGTTACGTTTTTTGACATGCTTACCAAGACCACCTTTATTAACTGATGACGATTACAGAATTCGCATTCCAAATTCTGAAAATCACCGGACAAATTTATTGATGAATCACTTTTACGAAAAGCTCCAGTTGTAAATATATTTTCATACTTTCAATTTCAGTACAACCAATCTTAATGATTTGATGCTTATTATTTCTATCAATTTTTCCTTTCGATTTTTTTTTCATCGTAGAAGAAGTTTTTGAGGGTTTATTGTTATTCTTGAGGAAAATGATCCAGTGAAACTCATTAGAGTCTTGATTATCAAACAATTTAACCTTAAACAGTCAGATTTCTTTTACAGTTCTTTATCAGGTACAAAATCCTGCCAGTGAATCTTAAGAATTCTTCTCAAACACCAGATCTAACTCTTCGTATAGGCGAGTAACAAACATTCACCGGGCGCCATTAGATCTATTCAATCAAATAGTTATATGCACTATCACCAATATTGATTATTCTTTATTTAGAAATATAGCAACTACTATACAGTACATAAAACTATTGTTTAAATTACGCAAAAAAGAAGATGAAACTGACAACTCACTTTATCAGATATATTTACCAAAATTACATAAAAATATCTTACGATACTATTGATTAAATCTCTACAAGGAAATCGATATTGGCTTTAACCATGGCCCTCAGAAGAGTTCGGAATCTCTCGAAAATCTTTCTGATGGCTTCCGGATCAAATTGTTTAGTGATAACGTAATCCTTGCCGTCAATTCATCTTTGGATTTACAAGTTCTGTTAGTCTTTTTTTTTCTTATCCCGGACAGATTCTAAGCAAGAAAGAGTGTCTCGTTTCAAAACCTTTTGAACAATTTCAAATCTATAAGGACCTATATACAAATAAACTGTAAATATCTACTTTTTCAGGAATTAAAAAAAATAGATAAAATGAGAGGTAAAAGAGTCGTACAAACATATTTCAAGCATTTTTTTTTAAATAAAATTTAAACAGATAATTATTTTCTATTTATTATATAAGATTAAAAATATATTAAACACAGATGTATTAATAATTGGTTTTGTGATGTTGGCATATCAAACTTCATGGGTTATTTAATGCCAAAGCTATCTTAATAGTAGAGCAATAGTAGTACTATTTAACCAATAGATATTTTGGGTAACTTTCATGCCTTTCGCAAGGGAATTCGTCCGAAAGTGAAAAGGAATAGGGCAACTGAAATTTGAACTTGCTTATTGGATTTTACAGACCAGCACATTTACCAATACGCGACGGTTACTTCCCAAATATTGATAATCGTCATTATCTAGTAGCCATTTCTCCTTTTTTCTCGTAATTTTATATCTATTTATATAAGAAAAAAAATGCATTATCTAATCTTTTCTGTTCCCTTTCACTTTTCCTCTTTTGCTCACACTTTATGCAATGAAATATTAATGTACTAGTTACTTTTTTTCGGTATGATTTAATTTCGAAAGGGTGAAAGACCAAGGGTGTATTTCTAATTTGAAAGAAGTATCCGTATATCAGAATACTGGTTGCCGAATCCACTAGGAATCAATTTCACTTTTATCTTTATCGGAGTATCTTAACACAGAAAATTTCATGCGAAAATGTTCTAATAATTCAATTACTAATTGACACAGATGTTTTATAATAGTTAACTACCTTACTTGATTGATAGATAGCTATTTACTTAGCATTTTTGCAAAGATGTCACAAAAGGCCGCATGAATAGAACACGCGATAAGTCTTGAATTGAAGTTTTGCTAGTCTAGCTTGTTAACCATTACACCACCCAAAGTGCGCTTAACTAGATAGATAGAAACATAGAGAGATAAGTAAAAAGTAAAGAAGGAAAGCAATTGGGAGCGTAGGAAAAAAGTCCAATTTAAAGATTTAAATGAATTTCAGCCATGGTTTTGGCTATCATTTTACTCAGAAATGATTCATCTTTGAACTGCACTATTTTTTAAACGTACTACAAATTTGAACCTCTACTCATCTGCATATAGCATTATTTGTTGTTCTGTAATTAACACACATATACACACACATACACACATATATACACATGAACGCACAGACACACACACACACACATACACACACTGAGAATTGCTTATACATTATCCACTCGAAAATCGAATATGCTTTCATTTTAAATTTCCTTCGAAAACACCAACGGTGTAATTTCATTTCTTAGAAAATAGATTTTCTTTATTTTTGAATTTTCTTTTAATTGTCATTCATAGGACAGAAAGTTTGCTTAAAAGTTAATGCAATAAAACAGCTACTGAGGCGGATTACTTTTACTTTCGACAAATGAGAATATATTGGGCTGTTTTGAGAGTTCCCCACCCTTTTTTTTCTTTTTATTTATGATAGTATAATCTTTTGTAGATATAAAAACATTTAAAATTCATGGTCAAATCAATTGTAATACAAATTCAGGGGGCCTGATATAACTGCCGTAACAGAACCAGCAGTAACTGCAACGACAATTATAATCATGATAAATCTCCTAAGGCTTGGTAAGAAGGCAGGAAGAGTTGTAAATTGCAGAACGAGCTGACACCATCCAACCTACATCAATGATAAGTCCGGTCAGAATACTGAAAAAAAGTTCAGCTGACATGAGCAGACTTGTTGTCACTTAGACACTCGGAAAAGACCATCCGTTAACGCTCGTGGGAAAAACTCTTAAGGAATGATGATAATACAAAATTACACTGGCCCTCGTTAAAAAGTTTCTTCCTAAGGTCAAAGGGTTGTCGAGGGTTATAATATCCCCATTTTATGCTGAAATCAAAAATACCGTTCTATGTGTTTGGTCAGTTTTTATTTTAAAGATGTTCTTGAATACTTCACAACAAATTGTACACAATGACATTTATTCAAAAGCCTGTGGACTCTACTTGTGAAAAATGATCATGGGTGCCTGATGCTTAGTATAGCTCACAATGTTGTATGTGCACTTAACTACTGTATACCACCCGATTCCCTCACACTCACGTACCTATTAGGGTGGGGCATATCTCTCGGTTTAAAATGATTTTAATGTACTATGTCAAGTGTCAACGATTAGCTGAGTTCTGATATTTTTCTCTTCATCTTGAGTTTGATATTCCTGTTAGTATGGATCACAAGAGTGAAAATAATCGGACAGGTTCTGTTATATCTGCCGTAATGTGGTTTTTCCTAACCGTAAAACAAAAATCACAGACTTTGTAAAGAAGGCATATCGCCATTATTTTAAAATCAAACTAGGAGATTAAGATAAGCCATTCACTCTTCACGTTTGCTGTGAAACATGCGTGGAGAATTTGAGGGATTAGAGGAATAATAAAAGGAAGAGTATGTCATTTGCAATTCCCGTGGTCTGGGGGGAAGAAAAAGATCATATTACGGACTACTTTTTCCACATGATGAATCTAAAAGGAATAACTCTCAGGAACAATCATCATATCTAATACCCCGATGTTTCTTTTGCCATAAGACAATACCCTCAAGGCCCAGACCTTCCTGCTCTGGAGCCTGATGATAACATTGGATATAGCTCTGATTCAGAACATACTGACATGACTCTTTTAGATGGGGATGATAGATACAAGCCAGTACTCTTGACACAAGCAGAACCCAACAACCTGACTGCTTTGTTCACGTCACAAAGAGAGACATCAGTTGGCACGAGGAACAATGTTCTACTGGTATCGAGATCATGAGAAAAAATAAAGACAGTTTTTCACGGTCCAAGATAAGTCGTCATTGGTTTATTGTTACAACATTGCTGGATTGACCAAATCACTGGGTTTGGAGTATGATGCTGCGGAATGGAGACTTTTTATTGACTCATCTAGTAGAAGTCTCAAAGCAGTTCTTTTACTTAATGGGGATCGTGCTTTATCTATTCCAATTGGAAATTCAGTACAAATGAAAGAAACTCACAACATCATGGATTATATGCTCTCTGTTGCTACTACCAGGAGCAGAAATGGTTGATCGATGGAGATTTTAAAGTGACTGATCCTACAGCTCCAATGTGGGTACACAATGTATCCTTGTTTTCGGTGTCTCTGGGACAGCCGGGCTAACATATTAGAGTGGCCATTAAGACAAGAGTAAACAACCAGGCTCATATAACATTCAGTCTCACCCTCTCCTTCAGCCGAACAAATACTGCTTGTATCCTTATATATCGAGTTAAGAGTAATGAATAACTTTGTAAAGGCAATGCACAGGGATACCAGTAAGTTTGCTTTCCTCCAGAAGTTCCCAAGGATACATCTCAAATAAGTGCATGTATCTTACAAATTTGATCTGATTAGAAAGAATGAGTGTAATTTTTGTATTCAGCGTAAGAAACTGCTTTAAAACCAACTATTTAATTTTTGGCCACGAAAACTTCGCGAGATAAGAAATATTTTTTAGTTGTAGCGTTCCCCACGCTTGAACTTTTTAGTAAAATACCGTTAAACAGCCAATCTACGCATATCATAGCAGATGAATTCATTAATCATTAATTAAACCCCTACAATTTTAAAAAGGTAACCGTTGGTCCTTTACTAAGGTAAAACAGTAAATTTAAAACTGTTTTGTGGCCCGTTTTAGTGTCCTTTTGGTATGATAGTAACAGATCACACAAGTGACAAGAGCACATATAATATTCAGCAACTGAGTCTAGTATATCCATAATATTCCACCAATGAAAAATGACAAATTCAAATATAATTCAACATGGTACCCAGACAACAGGCATGAGTGTCATGATCGACAGGTGCTCCTCTGATAGACAACATGTTTGGTCCAGTGAGCATCCTGTGAATTTTCGCGATTCTTTTTTAGGTACTCAAACAAAGAGTGGAACAACAATGAATTTTAGAGACATCACAAGAAAAAATGGACTCAAAAAACAACAAAAAGTAATCACGTTTCATATTTAAAGTAATCCTATTCAAATTAGATACAAGAAAGGGATGATAATGATCTGAACAGGCCGCTAAATTTAATACAAGTCAAAGACTCACCAACCAAGCCAAGTTGATTTTTGTCAAAGTTTCATTATCTGATCAAGAGATACAAGAAATATGTGGACAAGTAAATCGTAAATATACTCCAATAGAGGTCATTATTTGAATTGACCCAAAATATTCAAAACGAAAGAAAGAAAGAAAGAAAGAAGCCAAAATTAACACTAAAAGTCTGAAAAAATGTAGAATAAATTTTTTAAAATCTAGAGAGAAAAAAAGACTACATCACCATCCCTAAAAAATCAAGACTAGAAAAAAAAGTGTTGTGAAATTGAAAAGCAGAACACGCAAACTGCTGCGTCCGATGAGCCAACCGTGGTTCGTCGTTCAAAGAGACAACAAGTGTGATGCTGTACATGCAGGCGGAACAGCCGGTTTTTGTCAACGGCTGGAAAAAAAATAACACAAAAAAACACAGGCGGTGAGCCGAACGAACGAGAGAAATGAAATGTGACAACGAAGCTGTGAGAATTGGATTTCTTTCATAGCAACATCGAAAGAAAGAAGATGTGACGAGCAAAATGGCCCACCTCAAAGTTCGAAACTAGCGCCAATGTGTCTTGATGTGTCAATACTTTCGGTACTCTACAATCAAGAAAAACGGAAGCATGAGCATCGTTGGGAGTGCAATTTGTTGGTCTCGTGTCTCGTCTCAGGTGGGACGGGGTTGGTCACGTATGCAAATTTCGGTCAACCAGAACCGGTATAAAAGAAGGAATCACAGCATTGTTGTGTCGCATTTTTGTTGCTTCACATTAAAGTTGTGCAAACCAATGTATTGACATGGCAAATAAGTAAGAGAAAGAAAGAGAGAGACAGGATGGGTGGCAAGCAGCTAAAAGGTTTCAAGTAAGAAAGAAAGAGAGAGACAGGACTGGTAGTGAGCAGTTAAAATGTTTCAAAAATGTCATGTTAGATTTCGTAAAAGTAAATGAATTATTGCAACTTATACCATCTTTAAACTGAACGAATGAGTTAATTTATGCAGAAAAAACTTTTCTTTAAGGAAATAGGTATATTCATAAGGGACCCGAACAGAAATACAAAATCGAGGGGACATTAGGATTGGAGGACAAATGAAAGAAACTGTAAAAACAAGGGAAACTTCTAAAGAAAGTAAAGCACACAGAAACCCATAGAGAAGAATATACATCCAAAAGACAACGGAAGATAAGTCTGACAATACAACTGGAAGAAATAAATCCAAGGATATTGTTAAAAGAAGAAATACTTAAAGGTACTGGAATAAGATCAGACAATACAAACAAAAAAAGACCATCCCAGCAACTATAGACTAATAACGTGTTTGCTTATGATGTAGAAAATCCTGACTGCATTGATACGAGAAGAAATCTATTCTTCTCTTATATGCAGTGGACTATTTCAGGAAGAACAGAACAAGAGAAAAATAACCCGCTACATATCGATCAGCACATTCTCAAAGAAGCTAAAATGAGGCGGAAAATGTTGCTATGGTATGGGCTGAGTACTATGGGGGCCTATTATATGATCCCACAAACGTGAATAATAGTGTTTGAAAATGAACAAAATATCCGACAAAATCATGTTTCATCACGAATACCATGGAAAACTGGATAGTCGAATTGATAGTGGGTGGTCAAAACATAGCAGAAGTAAAGATCCATAGAGACATTTCCTGTGATACTCCCTTTCGTTATATAAATGATTGTAGTAGACAACTTAGTAAGGAAATGTACAGGGGCTACAAATGTTCGAAGTCACTGAAATATTAATATCCTAATATATATGGATGACTTTAGCGAGGCGAAAAAAATGAAAAAAAACTACAGACCGTGATACAAATGATAAAAATATATAGCCCGGATATAGGAATAGAATATGGCATTGAAAATATGCGATGGTCATAATGAAAAGTGGGAAAAGAGAATAGGCGAAAGGAATAAAATTACCGAATTAAGAAGGCATTAGGATGTTTGGAGAGAAGGAAAATGAAAAGTACTTGAGAATATTGGAAGCGGACACATTAAACTAGCGGATATGAAGAAAAATAAAAAGAATATCTCAAAAGAAATGCAAACCTTCTGAAAAACTAGCTGTGCAGGAGAAATTTCATTAAAGGAATAAATGCTTGGTCAATTCGTCTTGCAAATACTTAGGACCATTCTTAAATGAGACAAGGGCGACACTCTGACAAATAGATTAAAGGACATAGAATTTCATGACTATGCACAAGGGTTTACATCATAGAGATATCATAGACGCCTATACGTGTCAAGAAAACAAAGAGGATAACTACTCATTTGAATTGGGGATTGCGTCGATGCATCAATAAAAGAAATCAACGAGTATATTAAAACGAGCAAAGAAAGACTAATTACATCGGACAGTGAAGGTACTGGAAAAATTCTCTAAGACTTTGAGGTATAGAAGACCAGAAGAAGAAATCATTAAAAAGAAAAAAATAATTTGCCGTCTTGTAAATTTTACCTTTTCGAGTAATAACAGAATGAAATTAAATGAAAGCGATAATCTAGACAAATTCTTGTAACTTGCCTGAGAGCTAAAAGAGTAGTGGAATATAAGGATGATAGTGATATCAATTATCGTTGGAGTACTTGGAACAGTCCGTAAAGGTTTAAAAAGAGGACATACATACTACAGCCAAACAGAAATGGGAAGAAAAACAACTGTAGGATACTTCAAGAGAAAAGTTAACAAAATTGCACACGGGAAAACTTGAAAATGGCTAAGAAAAAGAAAGAAACTGAATCTCTTTTAATAGCAGCTTAGAATAATGGCATTAGGACCAATTATATCTAAAAGAAAATTGATAGTACACAAGAGGATAGCAAGTGCAGGTTACGTGAAGACCAAGATGAAACGGTTAATTACATAGTAAGTCATTGCAACACATTCGCGCAAAAGAAGTTCAAGATTAAGACGGACTTGGTGGGAAAGGTATCCACAGAGAATTGTGCAAGAAACTGAAATTTAACCGTACAGTTAAATGGTATAAGTACAATTCATAATCCGTCCTTGACAATGAGATATACAATTCTCTGGGATATTGAAACTCGAATGGATTATCTGATCACGTCCAAAGTACTCGAAGTTGAGTTAATTAACAAGAGAAAAATTGAAAGACCTGTGAAATACGGAAGTGACAGGGATATCATTATAATTGATACGCTTGGAACGGTCCTTAAAATCTTGGAAAAACTGGAAAAATTGGAAATCAGAGAAAGAATGCAAACCACTCTGACCATTGCATTGTTAAGATAGATTAGAATAGTTAGAAGAGTCCAGGAGACCGGAGGAGAAATACTGTCATTTACACTCCAGTAAAAGTTCACCAGCTAACGCTTGTGTGAAAAACTTGCAAGGAGAATAATATTAATTATAATACTTAGACTTTGCTAGTGAACTAAAAGAGCTGTGGGACATGAAGTTAATGGTGTTGCCATTTGTAATTGGCACGGTTGCAACGGTTCCCAAAAGATTGGAAAAAGAAGAATTGGAAATTGGAGAACGACATGAGACTATCCAAACAATAGCATTGTTGAACTATTGAGGAGAGTCCTCTAAACCTCAGTAGACTTACTGTCACTCAGAATCCAGTGAAAGACTATCAGCTAACGCTGGTGTAAACAACTTCCAAGGAGTAAAATTATATTAATAAACCTTAATAGATAAACTGAATCTCTTTTATAAGCGTCTCAAAACAACACCACAAGGACCAATCATATCAAAGCCAAAATCGATAATGCACAACAGTAGAGATTATGTGATGACAAAGACGAAATGATTAATCACATAATAAGCAAATTTAGTAAACTAGCGAATCAAGATTTTAAGACTAGACACAATTTCGTGGGAAAGATGATCAACTGGGAATTGTGCCAAAAATTAAAGTCGAACATAATACCAAATGATAAATGCACAATCAAAATCCATCCGAAAAAAGGAGACGCCTAAGATTCTCTTGGATTTTAAGATGCGAACAGATCAACCAATCCCGGCCAGAAGACCAGATCTTGTGTTAATAAGGAAAAAAAAAGAACTTGCCGTTTAGTGGACTATACAGTTTCAGTGGACTACAGAGAAAAATCAAAGAAAGCGAAAAGAAAAAAAGACAAGTACTTGGACCTTGCTAGAAAACCAAGATATTTGTGGAACATTAGGGTATTGGTTATGCCATTTTGCATTGGTTCTCAAAGGATTGGAAAGTGGACTGCAAATGTTGAAAATGAGATGATTAATCGTGACTATCAAGACAACAACATTATTATGGTTGACTAGAATGCTGAGAAGAGCCCCGGAGAACCAAGGTGGCTTGCTGTCGCTCAGAATTCAGTGAAATACCACTAGTAATCGCTGATGTGAAGAACTCACAACCAGTGAAATCATAAACAAAAAATTGTCATTTTATGTTGATTTCTGTTTCTGTTGACCACACAGTAAAAATGAAATGAAGCAAAAAAATAGACAAATACTTGGATCACACCGGAAAAATTTGTTGGTGGTGTGTTAGATATGTGACATTTTGGTTGTAACAGCTTTAGTTTAATATTTGACTTAGTAATTTGTTAACTGAAATGTTTATGTTTTAACCCACCTGTCTATCCAATTTCAAGGTGGTGTTTGAGTATGTTTTATTTTGATGTTGAAACCATTTGAGATCAATGTTTAGAGATGTTTTATCTATTTATCTTTGTGTGTTTCTATTATCGTCGAATTATTGTCCAATGTGTTTTTTAATTCTTTCTCTGATGGTGAATGTTGCGTCTCTGTTAAAATCGTAACCGTTTTAGTGGAAAACTTGTTCTGCACGTATAAGTTTGTAGTAATCTATATATTTGTTTCTGTTTATGTAGTTTTTTAGTTTAAAGTAAAATGACCTATCAGACTATCGAAAGTATTACATTTAGCAGTCTGGACAATGCAGATAAACAATTTGTTCCGGGGTTATTTCCCAAAAATGTCTGTAATTATGAAGCTAGTGAATGAGTTGGTTGCCCTGAGATGCACTCATAATAGCTTCTTGATATTACGCGATTGGCAAAATTTAGTGGATTTTATTGATGATTTCTTTGGGATTACTTTATTATCTTGTATGTTTTACTTCCATTCCGAAAAGCCAGAAATATTTTTTAAATGTATGACACAAAACCGCATAGAGAATCGTGATTGCATTTTTGCGTTACATCGATTTTACGCTAACAAACATCTCGCTACTCTATGTTATTTTCGTTGAGTAGTTGTGAAGAAAATACGAAAGTCGAATCCTTATAACATCTGTTTATTACTAAAAATATAATATTTGAGATATATGCATGTATTTAACCGACTTTTCTGCCACGATCAGGACCTAGCATAAAATTAATTTTCAAGCAAAGTACAGCTGATTTGAATTTAGAATATTTCCTTTTCATTCTTAGTGGGTTTTTTTTTCTCTTAAACTGGTCACATAACCAAGGCTAAAGTACCCAATATACCTTATTATTTACTCATGACTGGAAGAGATGCATTCACGCTTTTCCCAAGGGCATTGGTACTGAGTGAAATGCGAGCAGCCTCGTTCATGATTTAAACTTGGGTCTCCGATTCGATTTCTTATGGTGATGACTCTTGCACTAAGCGTCCCTACTTGTTTGTATATATGTAATCGAAACCACCAAAATAGATTCCTATAAGTGCAATATTGGTAAAATGCTCGCGTAATTTTGGAGGTTCTGTGTCTGTATTGAATATTATCGTTCCAATTCTTGAAATAACAGATAATTTCCCTACTTCCTGAGTAGAAATATCGATATTGTCACTAGTTGATGCTATCTTGAGAACCCCACTGTACACGGATCTTCTAGTGAATTTTAAAAGTCTTGCAAAAATACGTAAATGTCTGAACGTAACAAGATCAAATTATAATTAGCATTGAAGGCCAGTTTCCTAGGATAATATCATGAGGGCTTACTTGTCTAATAGTTATGTCATTAACACCAATGTCTTTTGACTACTTGTTAGCCATGGGCAGTCTGTTGCTGTCGGAACGTGATTAAAACGATTGCTACTCGGATTTACCCGCGGGTATAATGGGTACCTTATTTACTTATATCAATAGAGAGATCTCCAGTAAATCAGACTACTTTTAGATTTACGCAGTCACATACATACACTGGGAACTCAAAATGTTACAATAATATTCATGAAATAATATTCGATCTGTCAGTGTAACATAGAATACGCTGGCTGTAATACTAGTTGAAGGGGAAAATTCTGTCCAAAAAAGTGATGTCCTGCATATAAACTAATCTGCATCTGATGGTGATGATTCAATTTGGAAAATCTGGTAAGTAACAAGAACCAGTTTCATTGGCATTACTCCCAGGTCCATTGATTCGGAATGTTAGAACCTACTAGACTTCTATCTATGACTCTGTGAGAAAATTATTTGTATACAATAAAAAAAAAAGTTATATGAATTAAGAATTGTTATTTGAATTAATTTTTTTGTACTAAAGAGATTATCATTAGTTACTTGAAACCAGATATTGTACGCAAATAAATGACTATTGTTAAACCAAATAATATAACCATATAATTCTGAGTATGGGACAGGAATAACTGAAACCGAACAAATAATTTCTATTGAAGATGATTATTTGATTTGGTTTCTTTGTTTAGTGGCATATCAACCTTTGTAGTTTATTTAATGGCAAAGCCATTCTCCAAGAAGTACACTAGTGGTACTATTTAACCCATAGCTGGGGGGATAAGGGGGTGCATACCTTTCCCAAGGGTATTTGTCTGAAAGTGAATGTAATAGCGCGACTGGAGTACGAACTCACTAAGATTCCGCAGTCTGTCACTTTGATCATTGCACCACGAGGACATCCCACCAGATTATTTGGTAGTATATAACTGGATATTATTTGAATGGGTAATTGTTACTTTTAAGCCATAATTGTTGACTTAGAATTATTATTAGTTACTTTAAGCCATATACCTGTGTGCAAACAAATTATTATAATTATTTGTATAATATAGGAAGATTAACTATTATGTAATTTCCTGTATTAGATATGAATAATTACCATATTACAATGTGCAAAATATTGACAGGGAGTGAGGTTTGATTTCTTTGTTCAATGGCATATCAGTGGGTTATTAGATATTTAATATGTTGGTGCCTGTGTTAAATGCTATTTTATTTATGTTTAAAAAAAAATTTTTTATGAATATTGCATCTAGGATTTGTAATCGTTTTTTTATATTGTTTTTATATATATTTATTGTATTAATGGCTAGAATCTTCCTTACCGCGGAAGATAAATGTTGGTTAGTGCTTTTGTCGTGTTTTATAATTAAATGTTGTCGTATGACGCTATTTTTAGAAAGGGGAACGTTTTCAAACAAAACGCTGAAAACGTTTCAACAGAGAACTTTAAAATAAAACGCTACAAATAATAACTCAAACTCTCAACTCAAAATACACTACCTTTAATGACGACCAAAAGTATGATCGAAAGTGCTTGGGCAGAAGATATGGGAGCATTCCTTTAACATCTAGATCCCGACACTAGAAAAGTAACAAGGAGTCTTGAAAAAAAATTAAAATAATGAACAATGTTCCATCGTCTTTAACAAAACTTGCTTGAAGAGACAGAGAGAGAGAGAGAGAGAGAGAGAGAGAGAGAGAGAGAGACTCTTGAAAATGTTAAATCAATACATAGGATAACTTATAAAGACGTATGTACAAATGTTAACAAGTATTCTTTAACTAATAGAGAAACAGTATCAATATACAGTTTATAAAAAATATTCATGTAAAATACATAAAAAAAACCCAGGTACACCTGTACAGACAACAACTAAGAAATCATGAATAAACAAAAGAGTGAAAACTAAACAATAAACTTACATTGTAAAAATATATAACTTTAAAAAGGAAACTGCATTACAACAAACATCATATATCAAGTGAATACAAAAAAATGCAAGATATATTTTATTTCTTCTGAATGTGGATAAAAAACAATAAAATAAAGTCACAGCACGTCATCGAAAAAAGAGATTTACGAAAATCACCCCCCCCCATCCAAAATAATTTTGGAAAATGAGAACATAAATAAAATCCCTATTATAGAATGGAGCTTAAAAAATATAACTTGGAACAAAATACTTTTATCTATGGACAGGAAAGAAACCTTGCACAATATCAATATATATTTCGATAAAAATAAATAGAAGAGAAATAAATTTTTAAAACAGGTGTCAGGGATAGGAATAGCCATGAAGATTATCTTCATTGCATTGCATTAACTCAGTAAGGAACATCTAGCAACGAACCTTTTGTAAAACTTTCGAAAATAGAGTATTAATATTCGTTTTTATTATTTGTTTTTATGCCTGCTTCCAAAACTCAGCTTTTTACTATCTTCTCCAATCATTCTTAACAAATAAATCTTTTTTATTTGGAACATATAAACTATTAATTCAGTATCTATATACAGATCAAATTCTATTAAGTAATTCTTCCAAAACTTCCCATAAATGCCATCGTAATCCTTTTTTTTTTTTTTTTACAGTTTTTCTTAAATCATCCTATTTTACTTTAAAATTTTCCACACTGATGTTATTTTCGGACCGATTAAAGAAATTTTGTTCGAAAATGTATTTTTTCGATTTACAAAAAAATCCAATTGATTCTTAGATTTAGTTTTTGACATCTCTCATGGGAATAAATTTCCGGTCGGAGGAGAAATATTGAACCGATTTCTACCATGATTAGGAATTCTATTTCCAATTTATAAAGTTTCTTTCAGATCGTGTTTTTTCTTTTAATTTTAATTTTAATTTCTCAAATCTCTTCCTGTAATTGTAATCTTTTACTTTTTAGAATTATTCTATCCCTTTTATTTGTATGCCCTCAAATCTCAATATTACTCTCTAATTTCCATGTCTCGACACGATACCCTACACCTAAGAATAAAATTCCATATGAGGTTTTAAGCTTTTATGCATGTTTGCCAATCATTCAGTTTGTTCTTGGTGCAGTAGACAAAATATGATTTTCAGCTTTAAATTAATCATGAAAACAAACATTTTAATCGCGTTCCTCATCTATCTTTTTTTTATCTAAATTCTTTTCTGAGAATAATATTTAGTTAAGAGTTATAGCATCAAGTAATGATTCTTAACAGAAATAATTTACAGTAGTACAGTATCAAATATGCTTATCTAATAGTTGACTTTTTTAGGAATAGGACACAAAGCTGCAACTCCCCTTCTCCAAGAAAGGGGACCTCTGAATCATTTAGAACTACGGACGTATAACTATTATTGCTATAGCTACTTTCAACCTGAAATCGAGAAAATTCTTTCGAAAAATCAGAACAGTTTTCGGAAAAATCCATTAACACCTTCACTGATTCTAACTCTCAATCGAAAGAGTACTGGCAAAAACTTGAGTCAACACAATAAATAGAAGATTTATCCAAGGCATTTGATTCCATACACAGACAGAAGATGGAGCAAATACTGCTAACATTTGGTCTTCCCAAATAAACTGTTATAGCTATAATTATACTTTATAAAAACACAAAAGCAATGGTTCATTCGCTTGATGGTGACAACGACTTCGATATTGTCGCTGGAGTTTTGCAAAGACATACATTAATACCATATCTGCTTATTTCAGCCAAGATTACCAATTTCAAACGTCGATAGATCTAATAAAACAAAATCGCTTAACATTAACAGCAGATGATATCTTGCAGAATCTACAACAGACACAGACGATGCAATTGATCTAGCAATTTTTGTAAATACGCTGCCAGATTAAGCAGAATCCCTTCTTCGTAGACTAGAGCAAGCAGTGGAATGCGTAGGCCTCTGCATAAATGCATATAAACCAGAACACATGGGTTTTAAACCAATATCAACCAGCTCCACACTAAATAGCAAGCCTATAAAATTAGTTGAACAGTTAACATACTTCGTCAGCAAAATTTCATCAGCTGAAGGGGATGTGAACATTAACCAAGTGAAGTTGAATGCTATTAACAGGTTCTCGATTATATGGAAGTTTAATCGATCCGATAAAATAAAATTTGTTGTTTTTTTCAGGATAAAGATGCGTTTATCCTACTACATGGATGATCCACATGTACGTTAACAAAACGTCTGGAGAAAAAGCTTGATAGGAAGTACATAAGAATGCAACGTTCTGTTTTGAACAAACCCTGAAAAACAACTCCTTCCAAACAAAAGCACTTACCTCTTATCTCACAAAGAATCCAAGTAAAATGGACAAAACATGAAATATACTGCAGCAGAAGCAAGGAAGAATTAATAAACGACGTTCTTCTATGGGGCCTTACACGTGGACTCGCCAGTGTTAACCGATCAGCTAGAATTCACTTTGTGTTGATTCTGTTGTAGTTTGAAGGACATGCCGAGAGCGATGGATGATCGGGACGGATGGTGCGAGAATAAAGAGAATCCGTGATGTTAGTGGGACTTGATGATAATGAATCGTAATCATTTTTCAACAGATCTATTTAACCCTTAGATCGGAACCTGACTGAAAATCCTATATTTTTAGCAGGCGATCGAAGAGTAATGTATATCTCCACATGAAATGGGCACGACGTCCGAGTTTAAACCCTGCACGACGCAGATTGCATTTCATCTAGAACAAATCCCTTTGGAAAAAGTATGAATACAAGTATTCTCCATTAAACAATGGATAAATAGTTGGTCAGACTAGGCTCTTTATTCTTTATGTTGTTTGCTATTCAGGAGAAGTAAAATCTATTAAGTCTTGCTTGAAAATTGACCTTTTATTACATTCTGCTCATGTGAAGGGTTTGCGTAAATACACAAAACCACTCTGGTCGGAGAGTAATGGCTATGTAGGCCTACTTCACTCACCCCAGAGCTCGACTCATAAGGATTTGATTTCGTTTTCATTTTAGAAAAAAGTAGGGGAACTGTCTTTGAGGTTGTAAGGAAAAGTAATCAGGAACATTAAGAAACTTTAAAAGTAGGACAAAAAGTGATTAAAATTGTGCCCAGGATAAAACGTTATAAGTGATTTAAATGAACTATTCTTAGTAATGAATTATTATTAAAATAGTAATTGATTATGAATGAATATTACATTAAAGTTTGTGGATGTAAGGAATAAGTTTTCATTATTGCAACCTAACTCAGATTAAGTTCCATGCCCTCCACATGGGTTTAGAATACACAGATTGTTTTTCCTGCAAAGGATAAGTAGCCTCCACACAAAAAAATGACCTGTATATGACATTAAACTACATCAAGGGCTATGGAGAATGTGGAATACTGCTTCGTTGACATTTCTCCAAGCCCCAATCTTAAGAGAACTATTTGTATAGTTATATCTATGGGTCAAATAGATCTGATTGCAACTTCTTTTTGCCTTAGATAGGAATACTTCATATCATATAACCGAGCGCAAAACAATTCTTAAACTACTCAAAAATATAATTATAAATACACACTGTACACAATCCCCGAACGTCTAGGCATAACATAACCCCAGGTGGCTTGTTATACCATTGAAATTTCTTATTCAATCAAATTAAGTATCAAATGGATCCTCTTGTGGTTTGATAAATGACATTCTTTGCAGATATCAACCGGTTTTCTTTAAATCGGCAAGCGAGTACACACAAAAGTCATGTTCATGATGGCATTTAAGCTTTCAATTTTAGAAGCATTCTTCTAAAATATCAGTGCTTATCAGCCAAACGTCGTTCCTTACATATATTTCAAACAAACAAACAAACAAACAGATATTTTAAAAGAAATCGAGTATAGACTGGGTTATGGATTTTGATGTTTGTAGAAAGAAAACTGTATTTGATGTATCGTGTTCCAGCACGGATATTGATGTCCTAACATCTATCTTTTCTTTCATAGAATCTGTTTCAGCTTATCTGGTGCTTTGCCTTTGTGATACACCAGTATAAACACAAAGAAAATACACGTGAAAGATATATTGAGATATATTGAGGTTACAAATATCTTTAATTACTACGAAGATAGTCAGCTGAAAGAGAATACATAGTAATGTTTACTCTACGCTTAATAAAGAAAGCATACAAAATGAATATTAATTCATAATAAATGGCTCGATACTAGCATTTACTCAGTATAAGATATCAATGCAAGATCTAGTAAGAATAAATTCATCATCATCATCATCATCATTATTGTAATTCAATTTGGGATTGTAGAATCACTGCTAATGCCTGTGACATTCCCCTAGCATCGACAACTCGGTCATGAGCTGCACTCGGTGTAAGACAAGCCAAACCATTTCCGGATATTATCTTCCCCTTTTCCTTCCGTCTTTTTCTCTTCTTTCAGGCATTGTATCTTGCAGGTTGTCTTTTTTCCGGAGTGATGATCTTGTCACATGTCCATACAATATCATTTTTCTTTTCTTCACAATTTGAAACAGGTTACCAAGAAAACAAAAGTTTGTGGTTATTTTTTTTTCTGGCAAAGTCATTTGAAATTTGGTCTCTGTATAAAATGTTCAAGATCTTACGGTAACATCTCATCTCAAGGGCTTCAAATTACTCTCTAAGGATTAGCATTCAAGGTCTGGGATTCAGAAACATACAAAAATATTGAGAGCATGAGTATGTGTATGAGCACGATATTGGATTTCTTAGAGAGGTGTTTATCTTGCCATACTCATTTCAGTTTTGTCAGTTCAGTTGTTGATGGTGCAATTCTGGTCAGTTCTAGTTTCGATCCTTCATCTGAGACGGTTGCGGCATGTTACATGAAACTGTCATTGGTTTTAAGTTTGGCTTTTGAAAAAATAAAAAAAGCAAGAAGAATGAATTATTAAAGTCATGTTAATAATAATAAAAAGTACGGATACTACAATATGATCTAAATGGCTTAGATATTAGCATGACTAATTGATTAATCTTAACAGCATGTCAACCCAGGAAGGTTTATTTTATGCCCACATTTTATGGATTTTCATTCGCTGTAAGTTTATGTTTATATTTTTTTTGTTTCTTAAGAGTGTATTTTGGCGCACAGTAATATGAAATCAAGTATTCTTATCTAATATAATGTCTTTGCACAAAGTCGGTTGGTTTCATGTATTCATATCAAATACAAATAGCGCTCTTCAATCGAAGTAAATGAACACGGTGATCCGAGTTAAAATCCGGAACCAGGCTATTTGCATTCCTTACAGCTCTAATACTTTAAAAAATGGTATAAATCGTACTATTGTCCCACCAGCTATGGGTAAATACTTGGGCAAACGGCGCTCTTTAACCTTGGTATGGCAACTGGTTTAGGCGAGGGAAAACTCTAGATTGAAACTGAGAAACCCTGCTTAAAAATGAACTTGTATCACATCCTGCTCACGCGGAGGGGTTTGGTATATCAAAATAGTTATATGGTCTCAAGTAACTAATAATACTTCTTGGTAAAGAAGCATAACCTCAAGAATGTATTCACAATATAAATAATTTACAGTTATATGGTATTAAGTATTCCAATCAGATATTAATGATTTTTAAACAAATCTACTGGATCCATAGATGGGATCATAACCGGTATTATTGCTCCAGATTAGCGTGGATCTGAGAGTACAAGCAATGAAAAGAGTACTTCACCCTTCCTACAATCTTGAGGCCGGCGGCAATAATTTACTGTTGGCTTTGGCGCTAGCAGGCACTGTCCAATAAAAGTAGACTTGAGACCGAAAGGCCTTCAGTTTCGGCTGGGCCACTTTCGGGCGGGCGAGCTGTAAAATTGACACTTTTGTCCTCCTTACATAGCACCGGAGCTAACTGTCAAGTTTAAGCTATAATCAGGAATACGTGCCTGGACCCAAATTTGTCCAGCTAAGCTCATCAGGCCCACATTGCACTAAGTGGGCCGATGACCGGCATAGTCAAGTAGGACTCGAACCTCGGCTCGTGCCCGGCCTTTCCTTCCCCTAATCTCCACTATAATCGACTTTCAGGTCATTGGCCTTGTGTCAAGTCCTCTCTGGTGGGAGGCAGAGACAAAAAAAAACCTACCTACAATCTCAAGTATAGGAGCCTTATTATCAGATGCAATTTTGTGACAAACGCAAGACACCCCATTTTTTTCTGGAGGGGATACTCTCAGAGTATTTTAAGTCTCACCGACTGAACGGAACATTTTAAGAGGTTTTCTAAATCCGAAAAAGTAAAATACTAATAAAAGTTAATAACCTGGTAATACACTCGCAACACATGCGGTCTTCTGATTTTATTTTGATGCGTATGGAATTATAAAACATAATAAATTCTTGAAAATTAGATAATCAGACTAACACTTGAATCTCGGGGAAGGATACGTAATATCATAGGTTTAAATTCGATGCTCTTCAGGAGATATCAGAAACATCTAATCCGAATGACGAATATGAGAACTTCGTAAATGCCCACTTAGAAGCGGTAGGAGAATGCATACAAACTAAACAAAGAGCTAAACCTGAAGTCCCATGGAAGACATTAGCGGTTAGAAAAAAAAGCGTGCAGACGTAAAAACCGCCTCCAAATGCAATAACAGGAATCCAAACAATATCAATGCTCAGAAAGTTAAGAAGGCACAGAATGAATTAACTAACATATGCCAAAAAGAACAAACAGAATACATACAAAATCAGATCAATAAGAATAGAGACTCGGTAAATGAAATGAGCAGAAGGTAAACAGAAAGCTACCAGCCAAGAAGAAGAAGGTAAACAGAAAGCTACCAGCCAAGAAGAAGAAGGTAAACAGAAAGCTACCAGCCAAGAAGAAGAAGGTAAACAGAAAGCTACCAGCCAAGAAGAAGAAGGTAAACAGAAATCTACCAGCCAAGAAGAAGAAGGTAAACAGAAAGCTACCAGCCAAGAAGAAGAAGGTAAACAGAAAGCTACCAGCCAAGAAGAAGAAGGTAAACAGAAAGCTACCAGCCAAGAAGAACGAATACATCAGTGAAAACAACGTTTCGAGTATTTACTCGGAAAACCTTCGAAGGTTACGGATTAACCAATCATGAAAATTATTAGTAATCAACTAGACATCAAATTAAGTGAGCTTACGTAAGAAGAACTCGACTAAGGACTAAGAAAAAATTAAAAATACGAAAGCAGCAGGGCTTAATGAAATAACCCCAGAAGTATGGAAGACTAGGGAATTCGA